>OZ017740.1:243577252-243840402 GCA_963969285.1 Odontomyia ornata | reverse complement strand
ATATATATATATATATATATATATATATAATATATATATATATATATATATATATATATATATATATATATATATATATATATATATGCATATATATATATATATATATATATATATATATATATATATATATATATATATATATATATATATATATATATATATATATGCATATATATATATATATAGATATATATATATATATATATATATATATATATATATATATATATATATATATATATATATATATATATTTATATGTATATATATGCATATATATATATATATATATATATATATATATATATATATACATATATATATATATATATATATATATATATATATATATATATATATACATATATATATATATATATATATATATATATATATATATGCATGTATATATATATATATATATATATATATATATATATATATATATATATATATATATATACATGCATATATATATATATATATATATATATATATATATATATATATATATATATATATGCATGTATATATATATATATATATATATATATATATATATATATATATATATATATATATATATATATATATATATATATATATACTTAGCCTGAAAAGTCGCTCTCTCCCATATTTTTATGAACGATTTTTCTGCATGAATTGATTTTAGAAGTAAACACAAGCCTATGTCTTTATATTCTGACTTAAATATATTGGTTTGGCTTAAACATATTAGTTTGTTTCTCCGAAATCCCGTTGAGAGTTCGACTAATTTATATTAAAGAAGATGATACTGATTTTGCAGGATTTGTGGAATTTTAATTCAAGCAGTTTTAATGCGTGATCTACACTAGCCATAGTTTTGGGTTGTTACTTTCAAAACTCGAGGACGAGAGACCAGTTACACTGTAAATTTTTATTATGAAGAAAATCACATACTTTGTTTCAACCACTCATGAAGTGTTTTGATTTAATTTGAGCTGTCAGGTTTTGTTACTTAAATCAGCTCGTCGTGTCCCATATACCCAAAATAGAGTTTAACTTACTTCCACTGGAAATTACTTTCGACAGTCTTAATCGCTTGTAAGTACGAATATGTAGTGTATTCGATTTACAAATTACTATATAGAGAAACATTGACTCAAAGCAACTAGAAAGCTTATAATAAATTCAGCTCTCCAAGAAACAAATATTAGAAGTACAACTAAAGCACGCTATCAAAGATCCGATGGATTAATAACAAAAACATTTAGACTACAAGCCTACCGCAAATTTTCCGCTGTTCAGGGGGCTATAACAGGCAATTAAATTTCCCATCCACAGGCGGGCTTTTTCGACTAAATATTTCTATACAACATTCCTCTTGTTTGTAGATCTCATAAAAATAATCACCTAGAACTTCCCGCCGTTAAAAAAGTATGCACATGGAAGCCAGAAAAGAATTTTGGTTTTACGACAATTTTCCATGCAATATAGTTAAATTCATAACTAAGGAGGTTTATGATATATTATGATGCCTATATGGGTTTTTTATGCAACAAAGCCTATAACGAGATTAACTATCTAGGATGGAATATCCAACTTTAAAAGCCAACTACGGCCGGGGGGTCCTGGGTCCCGGGTCGCTCCGTCGGAGACGGGCGTAGGCGCCACTCGTCTACACGTAAATTTATCCCCCGAGCCTTGGCTCACGCCGGATTCTTCGGTAAACTATTACGATCACTGGAGAGATTCACAATCAAAAACCAAAACCCTAAACTTCTAGTTCCCGGACACAACGGTTCTCCTCACGCTCCACTTATCTATGGAAGGGGAGGAAACGACCAAATGCCAGCTTTGGCACTTACCCCAACCACAGCCAGTTCTCCAATATACTCTCGGATTTCCCCGACTTTTTACTGAACCGAAATAACGTCGCGAGTTGAGCTCCGCGTACAAATCTTGTAACTACAAAATCATTGCTGAAACATTTTAGAGTAAACGGAAAAATAACAATTGCGAATAATTTCGTAATAACTGAAATAATTTTACTGTCATAAAAAAAATTCGAAAATAACAATTTATGAAAAAAATAATATTACTTAACGTTGGGGCTCCTTTGATTTTCCACCAAATCTACCATTAATTATCGCAGCTCCTAAAACGCGAATAGTTATCCAGACTTCCAACACCATCCAGCGGTTACCCTCCCGTAGTCTTGGTACTTCAAGGCTTAAAAAACTTATCTTCTTTGCCACTTGTGTCGACGCTCCTAGACCGAAAAAAACCAAAAAGAAGCCTACGCGCACCAAAACTGCACCTTATAGACCTTTTGAAAAGCTGCTATTTCAACCTGGCAAAATTCCTCTTTCTTCAGTTCCACGTCCACTTGGTTCGTGCCAGCCATCTCGCTCGTTCCACACTGGCCACTGCACTGTAGTTGTATTCGTGGAAGTTTTGTGATATTAGGAGATGGATTCTTGTCTCCGTTGATCGTGATTCCGGGAATTGAATGAATATAACTTCCTCACAAATTAGTCCCTAATTTACTTGTGATTAATATGCTTTATATTGTTCCGTGTAGATCGCACGACGCCACTTGTGGTATAAAACTATGGCAGGTTCAGCTTCGCTGTTGCTGTACTACTGGTAATTAAATAATTAAATTCTTGTTTAATCGAACACAACAATTTATATCAAATCTACAAAATAATTGATTAAAATAATTTGACTATTCCGAATTCGTTGCTCAGCTCCCATTTCTTAAATTCCTTTAAACTACTTAATCTTCGTTATAATTTGAGTAGGATAAGGTTCTGATTCAGAGGCCAAAACAATCTCGTGACACACCGTACATATTTTCTTGTTCTAAGGGTAACCAATCACTGGTGGAGTATTATGCAAAATGTAAGCAATATGTACGGGATCGATTCTAAAATATTAAAAATTTAAAATATTTCTTAGTAACCAGCTCGCCCGTCTAAATATAATTGTACATTGAAATATAAATCATTATCAGCATTAGAAAGATTGAGTTTTATCTCTTCTTGGCAATATCATAAATTCCGATGCGCGGACTAATTTCTAATCTTTATAAATTATACCCGGTTCTAATTTATTGAATTTAATGAAAATTGAAATAATAAGCAAAATTCGATTTTATTTTTAATCTATGCTTTTTTCAAAACGCATTATTAATTAGTAAGAAAAAAATAATAATATTCCTTTTTGGAACCCCTCAAAACCAGAAAAACTAAGAAAAATACATACCGTATTTTTTGCTTTTAGGATTTCTTGTAGTTCATGTAGCTCCCCATCCTGTATTCACCTATATTTAATTTATTAATCATTTACTTTATAACAAAAGGAATGCCGTCCAAAAATATTTGGTTGAAAAAGCCCACCTGCGGATGGCAAATATAATTTCCTGGTGTAGTCACCTGAACAGCGAAGAAAATACGTCACCTAGCCTACAATAGTTTCCTCATTTAACAGCATCCCACTGACAATGTTTCAGGAGTATATAGATGGGATGTCGAAAATTCACGACGGGCTTATTGTCTAATTTTATGTGTAGCTTGACGCTATTTTTGCGAATTTGGAGAAATTACGCATTGATAAATAATTTGCACTGTAAAAGTTGCTTCGGCGAGCTGAATTACTGAGAGGTAATGCTAAAGTTACCCGTTTACTGTAGAGTTATTAATTTGAGTTCAGGAATTTTTGGACTCTCAAGGAATACAATGCGTTAGATGCCAAAATTATTATGATGATTTAAAATGCTTTTCTTTAATTTTGAAATTGGCCCAATTTTCAAGAAAAATTCTCAATGCAAAACTTTTTTTAAATAATAGGTTGAAACATGATTTGTTTTCTTTTCCAACGTCAAAACCCTTTAATCAAGCTTGAAATTTTTTCTTGTCAATTGCAAAAAGCTTAAATTCTTACAAATTATGAACCAAACTTAACATTCCTGATAAGAGGATTTCTTCATTTGAATAATCTGAAAAATTACTACATTACCCCATTTTACATCAAATCATTGAGCAGTGTTTTTAATAGATTAGTTTTATGCAGAGGCGATCAATTGACGGGATGATATAAATTCAATATTTACTATGCACTTGGATGAGAACACAATATTAAGATAAAACAGTAACATATAAAGAGAAATAAGTTATTGAGGATGATGGAAAGAAAGGCGTGCATTTACTACATTAAAAATATCTTAAAAACTAGTTGTAGAGTTGATTTGAAAAATTTATAATTGTAAGCAATTGTCTTTGAGTCAATGACAGAAAGATACCAATTGTAATTTTTACGAATTGAACATGTCAGTTTTGTATTTAGTGTGAAAATAGAATAAAAACTCATGTAAGGATCCGAAGATAGAAAATTTATAAAGGGGAATGCTTCTGGTGCAGCTTGGTCGTAATTTATAAAACGTCTTACTGTGTTTCAATTCATCAGTTGAAAGCTCAAATAAAAATAATGCATGATTTATTTTCTATTTAAAACTTGGATTGAACAAAAACACACAAATTTTTAACCGCAAGCAATAATAAATTAGCATTAATATGATCATTTAGCAGCTTTGGTTCGTTAGATGTCTTTCATGCGCATAATAATAACTGCAGTCGTGGTGAATTTACTATTATTTCGTTTGTGGTGGCAGACTCACCATTGTAAAAAGTTGATTACTTATATTGATTTTATAATAGATGTCGCATGCAAACAGTTTAGAAGTTTAGACAAAATTAGTATCCCCACTTGAATGTGTTGCTAAATGAAAAAATAAGGTTTATTTGTGAAAAAACAACTAAATAAATAAAATGCTTATAATTGAGTAGTAAACGAAATGTATTGCCATGAAACGAAGAATAAAATTCTGAATTGAGTTGTAATGTCACTTGTTAGATATGTTACTTTTTTGTATTTCATTGTTCAAATGTTGAGATTTAAAGAAACAGTCAGTATTTATTAATATGTGTTATTACTTTGTTATGGTTATGTCAACGTGATTTGAAAAAAAAAATCATTTTCAAAATAAATTGTATAATTTACCTCCTGAATTCGAATAAAGGCTTATTATTCTGGTTGCATTACGCTGCAAATATTGGATGCACAGGAATTATTTTATGGGAAAAATTTCGTCATTTTTATTTGTATGCTTTATTTCATTATTCCTTTTTCGATAATAAATGTCTGATGACAGGTAATTCATTTTAAACTAATTTGAATGTAATTTTGAATATATTTTTATTCACAAAGCTATTAGGAATATAAAAGTTGATATAAACGCACCTAAGGAACTGACGTTAAATCTCTTTCGAAAAATGTGTGTAGTCATTAATCATTAATAATAATTGAAGCAAGAAACACAAAGAAATCAATATGCAAAGGTTAATTATATAAGGAATTACCACTGAAATTGCATTTTTATTGAGTCCCATTTTGGGACAAGCAGTAAGATTTCTGCCTTTCAAATCCTACTAACATTTACAAAAATTTAATTGATAAAGGTTTTTCTTGCTGCATAACTCCACAATACTTCGAGCGATACCTTATAAGAACTTCAATGCATTGAAAGCATTTCCAGTGACTTTCGATTTGATTGAATTACAATTTGAGCATGAACTATCAGAACTTTGTAAGTTTCGCGATTAAAACATTAACATTAGTCACGTCCCGCTGGAGGAAATTGCACCAAATTCAATTGCGATCACTAGCACAACATACTAAGCCATGCTCAGCGAAATTTCATGGTTTAAGATTACCTCCTTCCACGTTCAAATCGATATCTTGTGGGCCATGAGCTAAATGAAGTATAACTTTTATTTGTAACACAACTGCGTGCTCTGATACCTTGACATTTATCAACAGCTTATAATCTAGCATTCTTAGTATCAAGGTACCAAGCCTTATTTTACGGGTTCTTTTAATCTCGTATAAACTAAATTTTTACAGAGGGAAGATACAAGACGAGCGTTGAGCGTTGTCGACAATTTTTCGTTCCAGTTACTAACTCTATACAAAGTATGGCCCCCATACACACCCGCCAACTACATGACTTATCACGTCACAGTGAGCGAAAAATATACCAGAAAATCATAAAGATTTTCCTATCAACAAGTAAAAACAAGTTGGATAGACAGAACTATGCTTCTGTCAGAAGGGTTTTGTACTCAACCTATGATACCATAATTGTTTTCAAAGCAAAATCATTGCTACTCCATTTTAACTGACGGCCATTTTGTTATAATATAACGAATATCATTGTCTGAATGGGATCTTACATATATTTATTTTATTAATTTTAATTGGGAATTTCGAGAAGATCTACGAAAATCGTATGTTCTTGTTGTAACCGGCGAAAATTCAAATGGCTATACCTGTCGTAAATATGATTTGATTTTTATGAAACATCAAATGGAAGAACCTTCCATTGCTACTCCATTTTAACTGACGGCCATTTTGTTATAATATAACGAATATCATTGTCTGAATGGGATCTTACATATATTTATTTTATTAATTTTAATTGGGAATTTCGAGAAGATCTACGAAAATCGTATGTTCTTGTTGTAACCGGCGAAAATTCAAATGGCTATACCTGTCGTAAATATGATTTGATTTTTATGAAACATCAAATGGAAGAACCTTCCATAGTTTAAGGGTTTTGTTCGGAAAATGTTAACTTTATTAATCCTATTTTGAAAAGAATTAATTAGAAATAAATCTTGCTTTTTGTATCACTACTTCCTTTATGATTCACTAAGCGTTTCGCTGGTTCTTCTTCTTCTTCTTTTTAGCATTACAGCCCCTTTCGGGCCTTCGCTTTCTGCAAACAGCGCCTCCAACTGTCTCGGTCCGTTGACCGCGTCTTCCAATTCCGATGTCCGAGCAGCGATGAACTGTCTTCGTCGACCGAGTCAGACCAGCGTTTCCTCGGTTTCCCCACTGGCCGCCGGCCTTCAGTTCTCCCAACGAATACCTTCTTGCGTATCCGTTGTTCGTCCATACGATTCATGTCTCCAGCCCATTGCAGCTTCCGCAGTCTTACAATCCTTGAGACCTCCGGTTGGTCAAAAATTTCATACAGCTCATGGTTGTATCGGAACCGCCATTGGTCCCCGTCTAGCTTCGCTCCGATTATTCACCTCAGGACGCGTCGCTCAAAGGCGTTCAATATATTTGCGGATGCTTGGGTTAGGGTCCATGTTTCACACTCATAGCATAACACAGGTCTTATCACTAATTTGTATACTTGGAGCTTTGTCTTCCTGTGTATGCAGCTGGTCTTCAAGATCGTCAATACTGAATAGAATATTTTATTTGCGAGCTGTATTCTTCGGCGTATTTCGTCTCTTTCATTGCCCGGTTTCGTTATTTTGGCGCCTAAATACACAAATTCGCTAACATTCTCGATACTGTATTCGCCAAGTGTGATATTCTGAATATTTGAGATATTTTTCCTCGACTGAGTCATGAACTTTGTTTTATTTGCGTTGATTTGTAGCCCTACTAGTTTTGCTTCGCTGTCGAGTTTCAGGAAGAGTTCTTTGGCGGTTGTTAATGACCGTGACAGAATTTTGATGTCGTCCGCATAGGCCACTACTTGGCTCGACTTGTATAGTAATATACCTCGCGTATCGACAGGTAGCTTCCGTATGACGTACTCCAGAGCCAAATTGAATAGCAATGGGGCAGCCCATCTCCCTGCTTTAGTCCGATATTTGTATCAAAGGCATCGGTGAGTTGGTTATCGATGCGGACTTGGGAGGTTGTCGACGTCATTGTCATTTTGGTAAGACGGACTAAACCAAGCATTATTTGGTACAGTACGTTACGATCAATACTGTCGTATGCTTTCTTGAAGTCAACGAAAATTTGATGTACGTCTATGTTGAACTCCCAGCATTTTGTTAGTTTATGGGATTTTGCGACCATGTGAATGATTTTTAAATTATCAATGGTACGGAAGGTGTCGTTAGTTTCTAGGAAATGATTAGTAAAATTTGAATTATTTTTATTTTGAATGTATGATTTTAAATGCTCGCTAAATTTGGTGGAAAATGAACTGAACAATTGTACTCTTCACTGTTTTTTTTTAACCATATTTGATGAGCTCCCCTGGAATCTCATCGATGCCCGGCGTTTTATTATTTTTTTGGGCGTTGATGATGGAACAAACTTCATCCAGAGTTGGTGGGGCCAATGGAAGCTCTCCGCAGACATCTATAGGCTCCGATGTTCTGGAGCTGTGCGGAGGATTAAGGAGGTTCTTGAAATATGATGCCTATTTTTCCTTAATCTTGATTTCATCAGCGATGATATTGCCGCTGTCATCACGACAGAGCGTGGTTTTGGGCTGATAACCACGTTTCAGGCTTTTCACTACTTTTTATGCTTGTCTTGTGTTATTGCTCGCTAAACTTACATCTTTACTTCTCAACTGGTCGTCATAGTATTTTCTTTTCTTAATCCTAATTATCTTATTCGCTACTCTTCAGAGATTTTCATAGTGTTCTCTCTTCGTCCTGGTTTTCCTACCTACGTATTCTTTGTACGCCTGATTCTTTTTATCTAACGCATTCTGCGCCGGGCTTGATGTCCGATCGTCTGTTCTGCCACGGTCCTGATAGCCGCTTTCACTTCCATCCAGAACTCGTTGCTCGTCTTTAAAGATGCGTCTGATAAGATGGGAGCCAGCTGGTTGTGGAGCAAAATTTGAATTATTTTTATTTTGAATGTATGATTGTAAATGCTCGCTAAATTTGGTGGAAAATGAACTGCCTGCTCCACCTATATATTCACAATTGTACTCTTCATGTTTTTTTAACCGCTCGATTTATTATGTTTTTGGGTTTTTTCTTCTAACTAATCGGCGGTTTACAAAATAAAATGTGAAGAGTGCAATTGAGGATATACTATATATGCCAAACAGGCCATTCTTTTTCCACCAGATTTAAAGAGCATTTAAAATCTTAAATTTAAAATAAAAATAATTCAAATTTTGCTTATCTGCTCCTAGAAACTAACCACGCCTTCCCTACCATTGTAGATCTATTAGTATTTATTTCATGGCTATCCAGTGAAATCTTTCCGGATTGTTCCCGATTGTTTAAATACCTGCTGACTTTTCCTACAGCATACATTATGTCGGGGCGTGACACAACTGCAGCAAACATCAAACTATTACCATAAGGGATTTTCATTTCTTTATTATCATTATTCTGAATGCCTTAGGAATTTATTGTTTTTGTAGTAGGGAGGTGAATGCCCACTTACGCACAGAGTGTGGGACTCCCATGTTCGCAACAAGGCGACTGGACTACCCACTAAACACCTCCTCTGTCAACCTGAGAACCTAGCCTGGAACCGTCTGACACATTACTTCGGGCCTGGTCTCATTTTGTTACGCCTTGAGGCACCTTCAAGCTGGGGGATCCCTCTTCTAGCGGGAGGGGAGAGGGGAAGAGGAAGTGCCAGACAAGCGATGCCCCAGCCCCAATACCCCCGGCTGCTATGGGTCCCTTTTATCTTTCAGTACTGCCCGAACATAGTGTGCCACCTGGTTCCATTTGTCAACCGATTCGAGCATCACCACAACTATATTATCCGGGGTGAGCTCTCCCATCTCCCTGTAGAGGTTCCTTCGCAGTCTGTCCCATTTTGCACACGCAAAAAATGTGTGGCAGGCATTGCCTTCCTCTCCTGGGCAATACCGACAATCGGGAGACCGTGACTTACCGATCTTGTGCAGGTAAGACTGAAAACACCCATGCCCGCTCAAAAGCTGGGTCAGATAGAAGTCAGTCTCACCATGCCTTCGATTTAGCCACGCTCTCATATCCGAGATGAGGCGCGCAGTCCACCTTCCCTTCGTGCAATTGACCCAAGACTGCTGCCAATAGTTGAGTGAGCGCTGTCTCTCCTCGCGGACAACCATCTCCCTCGCATCCTCGTTTCGACGCAGATAAATAGCGCGGCGTTCTCTAGCAATAAGGGCGACAGGTATCACGCCTGCAATGACTTTCATCGCCGAATCAGAGAATGTTGGATACGAAGATGCAATTCTCGGTGCTCCTCTTCTCTGTACGGCATTTTCGGTATACCTCCTTACTGAGAGCGTCGCCCCATACCTCTGCTCCGTACAGTAGCACTGACCCTACAGCACTCATCAAGAGGCGTCTTTTTGATGGGCTGGGTCCCCTTACTTTGGCCATAAGTCGACTCAGAGCCGATATTCCCGAAGCAGCCTTCTCAGCCGTTGCCCTGATTTGCTCAGAGAAACTCATCTTCGAGTCGATCAGTAGCCCCAGGTACTTCACCGCTGGCTTCGATTCGATTCGTAAGTCACCAATACTGATCATCCTTATTCTAGGAATTCTCTTTTTTGTCAAGATGATCACTTCGGTCTTCTCCAGTGCTAAACTGAGCCCGCGAGCAGTCATCCAGTCCCTTACTCGGCACATTAGCATACCTATCCTAAGTTGCGCTTGTTCAACGGTGCGTCCAGAGCCGCAACATCATCCGCATAGCCGACCAAACGCGACTCATCTGGCATCTCAAGTCTCAGTAGCCCCTCGTAAGACACGTTCCACAGGTCCGTACCAAGGATAGATCCCTGGGCTACACCCGATGTAATTTCGATCCTTCGTTGGCCCTGTGTCGTGTCGTAGAGCAGGCTTCGGTCCTGCAGGTAGTTCCCCAAAAGCCGCATTAGATATTCTGGAACTTGAAAAGAGTTTCCCAGCGTGTCCAGAATATCCACCCATCTAGCGGAGTTGAAGGCATTCCTGACGTCGAGTGTCGTCGAGTAGGACGATCCGTCGCTTGGTGCGACTATATGCCTCTGCCTTTTGGACCGCGTTCACCAACTCTGCAATCGCATCAATGGTAGAACGTCCTGCTCTAAAGCCGTACTGCCGAGGGGATAGGTCCCCAGCAGCACGAATCGCGTCAGTGAGTCTTCCCTTGATGAGTTTCTCTAGCACTTTCCCAGCCGTGTCTAGCATGCATAACGGGCGGTATGCAGACAGCGATCCGAGACTTCCCTTCCCCTTGCTGATCAGCCCGAGTGTCGCCACCTTCCATCGTACCGGGAAAACCCCGTCCCGTAGGCAAGCGTTGAATGTGCTGAGCAGCAAGTCAGGAGAATGGTGATAGACGAGCCGCAGCACCTCAGCCGGAATACCATCTAGACCTCGAGCCTTCCTCGCTTTTAATGAAGGGACTGCCTCCTTCAGTTCCAGCTGTGTGAAGAGTGGACACTCGACTGCTGTTTCACCATGGACATGGATGGGATGGGCGGGGAAGGGTCCTCGGACCATCTCATCCATCTTTTCCGCATCCTGTATGCAAGGCTTTCCTAATGTGCCCAGCTTCCGCATAACTAGCTTGTAGCCAAGGCCCCACGGATCCTTGTTCACATTGTCCACTAGGTCTTGCCAGCAGCGAGCCTTGCTGCTGTGAATCAATTTGCGAAGGCGTTTCCTGGCCGACTTATATGCTGCCACCCAGTTGCATGTCTCGTCACCATTCTGCGCCCGTTGGGCCTCACGTCGAAGCTTGTGACACTCCCTTCGTTGTTCAGCGATTTCAGTTGACCACCAGTACACTGGGGGCTTGCCGTGCCGGGGTCTTCGACGGGGCATCGAAGCGTTGCAAGCAGTCATAATGATGCTCATAGTAGAGTTCACCACGTCTTGAGCTGCCAATTCTTCCGTCCCCTCCGAAGCTCCCTGCAGCGGCTCACCTGCTGTGAGCACCTCCTTCTAATACTTTCTAATACTGTATCCTCCATACTAAGGACTCCGAGGCGAATGTCACGTCTGGTATGGCCAATACGGTGGAAAGTCGGCGTATTTCCAGTGTTTAGTACGACGAGCGCTGTCCTGGCTTCCATTTCTAGGATTCTTTCTCCCCGCGGATTTGTTTTAGGGATGCCCCATTCGATTGCTTTAGCGTTGAAGTCGCCCCCAACGAGCACTTTACCCTCTGCGTTCGAGATAGCACCCTCCAGAGCATTAAACTTGGCTTGGAAAGATGATATCGATTAATTCGCTTTTGTATCTGCTTGAAATGCAATGGACCTACAGTTACTCATATTAAACTTTTCCGATACTCTGTGGATGTAGCTCTTCTGATTGATAAACATGGTTTTTTTTCGAATTATTTCCAACCCAACGAAAACTTCTGGATTGTTTACTGTTATTTCCACCATCGAACCCAGTTCTGTCAAAATTTTCTATATAATTTTACCTTTTTCTGACATAATGAGTCCATCATCTACGCATAGAGCCAGATAAACCACAACCTCATCGTAAACTGCTTTTAGACACTTCTGTCGGATTTGAGTTGTATAAAGTTGTAATTACTAAGAAATTTCTTGAAGTTTTTCATTCCAACACCGAGGTGCCTGTTGTAAACCATATAAATTTCTGATTGCCTCATGAACAGGTCCCTCTCAAGGGCACCATGGAGAAATTCCGTTTTGACATCAAACTACTTTATCATCCAGTCGTTGACTCTTGCTAAGGATAACAAAGGACGTACCGAATCATACCTAACGACTGGTGTGAAGATCTCTGTGGAATCGATGGCCTTTTTCTGTGTGAAGCCTTTAGCACACAACCTTGCTTTATAGCGTTCAACTGAACCATCAGTACGCCTTTTGATTTTGTAGACCTACTTGTAATCGATAGAGCACCGATTTTCTGGTAATGGCTGTAGAGTCCACGTATTGTTAGCTTTGAGTAACTCTTTTTCTTCTTCCATTGCTTGCTGTCATTGTTTTGCATCTTTTTTGGTCATTGCTTCATCAAATATTTCTGGTTCCTCGTTGAATATTGCTGAGCATGCTATATCAACATCTTCATCAACATATCCAGTTAACCGTGATGGGCAATGGATGGTATTTCTATTTTTTAGCTATCGCTCACCTACTACTGGATTTAGTTTTTCGATTTTCAGCAGTTTAACCTCGTCATGTTCATCATCTCACTACTGCTCTGGTCCTAACACTTCATCCTTGAAATAAATTGCGAATGTGTCCTCAACATCGTTGTTGTTAACTTCACTACACTGTGTTTCTTCATTGATATATACCACGTGTTATTACTATTTTTCAGTATTTAGATCAACCAAACGGTAGTTAACACTGTTGTTTTCATAACCAACTAACACCATTTTCTTTGCCTTGGTATAAAATTTTGTTCCAAATTGTTTTGGAACAAACTTACACATGTGCTTCAAATTTACAGTTTTTCTGCTCCATAGCTCGAATGGAATATTCTTATCAAGACTGCATGGCTTCCGATTCAAACTGTATACACTCGTATTGACTGCTTGTGCCCACAGTTTTGGTTGTAGATTTATTGCAATCAACATAACTCTGGCACTTTCCATGATAAACCGGTTTTTTCTTTCAATTCTACCGGTTCGCTCCGCTGTGTAAGGAGCAATAAACTCGTGAGTCATACCACTGTCTTTGAACAATCGCTGGAGCTGTTTATTTCGAAATTCAAGTCCGTTATCCCCCGGATACGTTTAATTTTATTTGACGTTTGAGTTTCTATTAAATTTTTATACTCAAAAAACTTCAAGTATGCATCACTTTTATGTTTAATAAAGTACACTGACCGATGTGAACCACAATCGTGCTTGAAAAATAAAAAGTAGTTCGCACGGCTGACTGATGAATGTGTCATCTTACCACCCAAATCCATGTGTACAAATTCACCTGGTTTCGCTGATCTTTCTTGTAAGTTCATTTGAAATGGACGTTGGTGGAGTTTTTCAAAGTGACACATTTCATAGAATAACCCATCAAGATTATTTGTCTTCAGCCTTGAAATGAGCCCATTGCCGGCCATTTCTTTCAGTGTATGGAAGCTTATGTGACCTATTCTCTCATGTCACAATTCCGCTGAGTCTCCCGTATCACGTTAGCCACCTTCTGGTTTCTTCAGATTTAAATACTGTTTTATAACACTGATGTTTCTTTCTAACACCTACAGTAATCACTTGCGAATCGTGAATTTCTTATTTGTCATCATCAAAAATAGTTTTGAAATTTTTACTAGCTAATACACAGATTGGAATCAAGGTTTTCTCTAATTCCGGAACAAACAGTACATTTCCGAGAGTTTTTGATTCCTATTTTCCGTTCACTAGTGATTGAACGCGAACTGAAATGCACCTCTCAACTTCAACTCCGAATTGTCACCGATTTGCACAAAACTGTCTCTCGTATTTTTGTTCAACACTGTAAACCATTCACGTTGATGAGACATACTCTTATATTTAGAAGCACCGCGATTTGCTAACCACTTATCTTCTGTGTTTTGAGAGAGATTTTTCATTTCAATGCACATTGCTATTGCATAGCTATCATCACTGCCTTGTTTTTGTTTTACTAACCGTGCTTTACATTCTGATTTATAGGTCCCTTTCTTCTTGTAGTAAAAACACTCAATATGTCGTTTGTTACGGAATTCACTTTCCTTATCGCTCTTCTTTAAATGTTGCCGACGCTGACGCTCTTTGTTCACCATTGATGTTCACAGCTGCAAACGCTGTTGCCATATCTTTAGATTGCTGCTGATAAATTATTAAATACTTGTTTTGATTCATCGCATGAATTCTAAGCTATCACAAATGCATTGTATTTATATGGCAACCCTCCTAGCAATTTCGCCATCTTGTCAAAATCTTTAACCTATTCACCAACATTTGGTAGCGCCTGTGCTAGTTGTAGTGAAAGTAGGTATGAATACATGTCTGTGCAGGACTGCAGTGATGGTCTGCTGCCTCGACGGAAGAGGATGGTAGTATCCGCCGAGATTGGCCTTGTCTGGGGATGCGGGAATACGCTGGCAGGCTATCGTTCTGGTGTCGTGAGGCAGGTTCTTTCCCCCTAGCACAAGGACCCACTACAAAAATATTTCGCATTCACGAATTAACAGGTCAACATGCCGATCGACAGATAACCTACTATGTTTGTTCGAAGAACTAATTGGGCCGGGCAAACACGGATGGACTGACAGAGACTTCGTCGTTACCGATGATCCCTATGGCCCACAAATAAGAGTGGGAGATCCAGATGGAGGTGGTGTCCCTCGTACACTCCCAACCGAATCAAGATCCAAACGTAGACGTGGCCATAAGTATATTTCCCATTTGAGTGGAAAACTCATACAAACATAATTTGCATGCATTTTCCCATCAAATGAGAAATATAGACGTGGCCAATTCAGGTCATAGAATTATGTGATGGAGTCACATAACTCTATACCATAAAAGGGCACGCGAGCGGAAGGCCACTCTTCCCAGCAAGTGCCCCTGTTATGCAACAAAAACGGAGGAGCGCACCCGATGGCTAGCCCATATTAGAGGAGGAGCCTGCCATCGTTGTGGGTCCTATACCCGGTCAGGTAAAACGAAATGGAAAGACCGAGTTTAAATGTTTAACAATTCATTGTATTATTTATTTATCGCGATCAATGGCAATTAATATAAATAAAAGAGGACTTTCGAGTTTTTCGATATGTGATCTGACCTGACATTAAATTATGTCAAAGTGAAATTCAATTGCTATTTTGGACGATATTGACATTATTTTACTTGTTTCAAAAGATTTAATTGACGTTTTTCTTAAATTCGCGTAAATGTAAATTTTGTAATTTAGAAAATGCTGCGTATGCTTTTTGGCCAAAAAGAAAAACGTATGATTACTTGTTCAACAGAAGCATTCAAAATATGAATTATCCCGGTAAAAACAACTGACAATTTTACAGAGGGCGATGCATACATTCTATGCAAATTTAACAGATAAATCAAAGGAATCATTTCCTCTACAAGTAAGATATAAGATATTAAGATCAATTAATTTACTAAACGACAGTTAATCTAACATTCGTAGTTTTAGCTTAGAGCTCGTCTTTCAAGCCTTGATTTACAAAGGATATTAAATCCCTAAGGTTTCCTCCGCGATATTTCCTGTTTCTTATAAAAAATGTTAATTTATAGGTTTCGTTTTCTAATACAACTTGAGGATATACTCGTACTCAATAAATTATATGTAAATTATGACTATTAGTTTAATTAATTGTAGCTACTTTTCTTCTCATATTCAAGAAGTCTTTTTCGTGTTTTGCGACTGTGGGAAGCAATGCGAGCACCATAGAGAGCAAAGTTCAAAATTTGGCAAATGCTCAAAAATGATAAGCTGTCGCAGGATCGAACTATTGATTATGAAAGATAACTTCTTCATCACTCACTCGCCGCCACAGCATTGCAGATTTACACCGCAAATTAGAATTAAAAGCGATCATTCACCAGGTCTTGTTGAATGTTCACATACGGCGACTGTGACTACGATGCATTTCCTCGTGTCTCTATTCACGTCAAGACTTACTGAGTTTGAAGAGCTATTTGCCAAAAAACTTTAGGTGGTTCCGTCAAAAGTTTCGAATGAATTTGCCCCACCGTGCTGCCTAGTCGGACACTTTTTGCGTCCAATTCGGATTCTCAGTGGCCGATTGAAATTCCTTGGAATTGGTAAATAGTTCCTCCGCATATTAAGCAACGCTGAGCCCTTCCACATATTGCATTCGTCACACCCAGCTCACGGTTCCTCACTCGCTATTTTTACCGTTGCAAATTTTCCTTTACCGGTTCAGCCACATGCCACCCGGAGGTTACCTGTTCAGCCCGTCCGCCCCAAAACGCCCACCGCGCACTTGTCAACACTGCAAAAAACATTTAAATATGTCTTGTGAGGGCTCTGTAAAACTCCACACGAGCTTGTACTTACGCTTCGAACTGCTGAATAGCAAGTGCAGAACATGTCCTCGGTCGAAGTGAATGACATTTTAGAAGTCTCCACCACATCCCATGCGAAACGAACTTTTGGCAAAATTTCCATTTATGCTTAAGTTTTTGTGACTGCTGTTAATCACGCTGAATCCTTCCTTAGAGATAGAGCTCGACGTATAGGCGACCACTTTTGTATGGGTTTAATTCACTACGCACACTGGCACGGAACCGGCCCTCACTCTTGAGCGATATGAAGTGGACTCGTCGATCCGTCACAAGATATCTCTTTTCCTTCTTTTTCGGTGTACCACTAACTCGCATCAGCTGCCAGCTCAGCCGGGTTCGCTTACAGTGCGTGGTGTAATGCACCGATGGCTGTACTAGATCAGCGTTCCCATACTCGAAATTTTATTTGCAGATTTAAAATTTAAGTGAAGTAAAGAAAATGAAGAGGATTTTAAATAGTAATAAAAGTTAAATCCCATGAAGAATATAATTAAAGGGAAACATTTAAATTTAATATAAAGGGAAATTGATATAAAACTTACATTTAATAATAATAACAAGAAAGAAAACTATTTTACAAATTACGATTAGGATGGTAAATAATTAAATATTTTACTAAATCTGCCTTTAAAATTTCGAATAGGAGATAGGAAGGTTTTCGAGCAGTTTGCTTGTGTGACAGCTCGATTGCTACATAGTTCTTCAACTTTGCTTATGTGTTGCGTAATCGAATCGGTTTCGGACATGCTGTAACTGAAAAATTGTTGCTTCTGTAACTGAAAAATTGTTGCTTCTATGCGACTTTATTCACTGATGACCTCTGTTCATGAATCGTTTTCAGACGCCATCTCACATGATATAACTGACTAAAGTTGCTTGAACTCCATTCCTGACGAGATAAGTAACATAGCCTTTGTATTCAAAGAATTCTAGGCTGTCCTCCCTGCGGCATTTGCTGCCGCTAAACGCACTGTTGTTCCGTTTACCAAGTTTACCATACCTGATTCTGTCCGAAAGATTATTTCCAGCTGGTACTTCCATAGCTCGAAGTTTGTCCCGTTAAACTTCTGCAACAGAAATTTTTTAAGAATGTCCATAGTTTCTGAGCTGCACGAACCATTTTCCAATCACGATTTTCCGCGTATTTCTTATCGAACAACCACTAGACACACCCGATACTACTCACGTAGCGTCAAGTTCTTTCTTCAGTCTACTCACAATTTCTCACTCAGTTCCCACACGAGTTACGTTATTCAACGTTACAATTGTTAAAAAATATATGTTGGAGATTCCTTCCTCGGAATCTCTTTAAATAAAAACACTTTGGTTTTCACTTTGACTTATTTTAATTAATTAACTTTCTTTGATTTACAACAACAATAACACTTCTCAACTTTTAACTTAATTGAACTAAGCTTCGCTTCAACTTTAAGAACAACTTCAATGAATATTCAACTTGAACTGATTTACTAATTTTCAAAGGGCTGATTTTATAATGATAAGAATGCTGATGAAGCATTCTCTTTGTTACTTTGATTCAAGCTAAGAATTGGACTTTGATATGTTGATGTCAGCAATGCAAGTAAGCGAAATTTGATATTGCAATAACGAGATGTTTATATTAGATAGATCAAGTTATTGGATGACATGACATGAGTCATGAATGATCAATGCATGAGTCAAAGAAGATTATGATAAAGGGTTAGTGAATTGTGTGTAATATGCTGATGTAGGGATTTGGGATTATGTGTAACTCACGCGACATTGGGCCCATAACCTGTTGAGAGATTATGATTGTTCCGTGGAGTGTGAATTGAGGAGGTATTGAATTGAAGACGTTATTTTAAAGAAAATATAGATAACTTATGTTAGGCAGCATCTTTACATTAAACTACTCACAAAGTTGGTTTTACAAGAGCCAGGAAGACACACTTGATTGGTAGTTGACCAAGGAACAACTAGTGACATCTATCTCTTACAATTTTGCCAACCATGGCAAAACAAAACATAACAAAATGATATTGAAATTACAACTGAATAAAGTGTCTAAACTAAACATATTGTTTTCAACATATGTTAAAGTAAATACTTAGACATAAGTATGATTTAGCAAAATTTTGTATAATAGGAAAACTTGAAAATCGTATGGAGGCTGCAAATCAATGATAACGTATAACATATTTATTTTTCAAATAATCTGTTTTCCGGGGCATTTTATAGGCTTAAAAAATAGGAGATTGTAGTGAACAATTAAATTTCAACTCCGTGAAGGACTGCAGCGATGGTCTGCTGCCTCGGCAGAAGAAGGTGTCAGTATCTGCCGAGAATGCCCTTGTCTGGGGACGCGTGAATGCGCTAGCAGGCTAGCATTGCGGTGTCGTGGGGCGGGTTCATTCCCCCAGCACAAGGACCCACTACAAAGAATTTCGCATTCACGAATTTCTGGGGTCGAGAAAAGCAAGGCGACCGAAGTCGCAAAAATCGTAGGCAACTACACCAGGGGCAAATGACTTGTTCATGGAACAAGAGAAACAAGTAAAAAGAAGTGGAAGCAGGGTAACTTCGTCCTTACCCGGAGAAGCTCATGGCCCACAAATGAGAGAGGGGCAACCGGGTGGTGATGGAGCCCCCGCGCACCCACCCAACCGGATCAAAATCCATAATTGTTGCAGTGGCCAGATTTTCCTCTTCTGAGTGGAAAACTCATACAACTTAACTTGCATGAGCCTTCCCATCAGAGGAGAAGTACCCCGGTGACCAATTTATGCCATAGAAATATGCAATTCGATTACATAACCCTATGTCATAAAGAGGTACCTTGCTCGGGCCACTCAACCCGCGCCGTCACCTGAAACAAAGAACATTAGTGTGTACCCGGCGGCTGGCTCATGTTTTGTTGTGAAAGCCTGCCACCGTGCTGGGTCCTATACCCAGTCAAATCCAACGTAATGGAAAGACCGAAGGGTGCCGGGTATCAATTCAGTTTTTATTCACTCCAATTCATATAAATATATATAAATATCAAAGACAATTCAATACACATTTTATCACTTCATATATAAATTAACAGTATTTAGTGTTCTTTCCAATCAATCTTCGTATCAGAAACCCCTTTTTAAATTAGACCTTTATATTTCTTCAACTTCAAAATACCTTCAACATAATTGAAGATTTTTAGAGAATAATAAATTTTTAAATTTATATAAATTAAATATATTTTTAATAAAAATGCATAAATTAAAACAAATAGGTACTCACCAGTATCCTAAACGAGTGCTCGCTGAAGATATGGTGATGACGGAGACCTGGCCTTCCTATTTCAACAACACTCATTGATTAGACGGAAAAACGTTACGAATATGAACCAGAAATGATCGAAAAATTGCTTTATATAAGGAAAAGAACGAAAATATAAAGCAGCTATTTGCATAAACCGCGGTTACAACAACAAAAAAATATTGCGATACTAATAATTATATGAATGGGTTGGCTGAAAACTTGTTATTCACGACAGACAGATATATTTTTGTGTAATTATGTTTTCTTTTTGTTTTTGATTCCTCTATCTCTTCTCCAATGAATGTGTTTCTCGATTATCAATAATAGCTTAAAATCTTTCTCGCCATTCGTTTTCAGAAATTAGTAATCCTTGTTATATTGGTTATTAGAATTCGGTAAAAGATTGTAGTTTCGTCGATTTCTTATTTTTTTCTTCTCTGTATATGTTTAATAGTTTCGGAAACAACTAATATTGTGGTGTGGCGGGTGTGTGAGAAGATCTTCTTTTACTCTTCCCCTCTCCTCGTTGATTATTCACTGTCTCTCTGCTTTTCACGATTTTCACTCGGGTCGTTCGATAATATCTTCCAATCCCGTCCGTTCTTAACTTCTTTACTATCACGTTCCCTTCAATAAGTATTCTTCAATAAGTATTGTGGAGGAGTTTCCGAACTTGTATTGGACATTAATTTTCGTATGCACCTTATAGGAACTCTGGTGATTATTCCGTTAACGCTAACTTTTCGTGCCGACTGACTACCGAGCTCTATTGGCGTCAACGAATGCGAACCACACATAGGAATGAACAATGGATTCTCGCAATGTACCCGACACATGCACTGTACTTTAATACCAGCGATTTCACACGAAACGATTTCTTTATTCAGTGAAAACGAAGTAGAGTCCCAGCATTTCGACAAATTTCCGACAAATGCGCTAATTGTTATTTTCAAATTCTTTACGTGTTAAACGCATACTCAATGCGTTTAACACGTAAAGAATTTGAAAATAACAATTAGCGCATTTGTCGGAAAGTTGTCGAAATGCTGGGACTCTACTTCGTTTTCACTGAATAAAGAAATCGTTTCGTGTGAAATCGCTGGTATTAAAGTACAGTGCATGTGTCGGGTACATTGCGAGAATCCATTGTTCATTCCTATGTGTGGTTCGCATTCGTTGACGCCAATAGAGCTCGGTAGTCAGTCGGCACGAAAAGTTAGCGTTAACGGAATAATCACCAGAGTTCCTATAAGGTGCATACGAAAATTAATGTCCAATACAAGTTCGGAAACTCCTCCACAATACTTATTGAAGAATACTTATTGAAGGGAACGTGATAGTAAAGAAGTTAAGAACGGACGGGATTGGAAGATATTATCGAACGACCCGAGTGAAAATCGTGAAAAGCAGAGAGACAGTGAATAATCAACGAGGAGAGGGGAAGAGTAAAAGAAGATCTTCTCACACACCCGCCACACCACAATATTAGTTGTTTCCGAAACTATTAAACATATACAGAGAAGAAAAAAATAAGAAATCGACGAAACTACAATCTTTTACCGAATTCTAATAACCAATATAACAAGGATTACTAATTTCTGAAAACGAATGGCGAGAAAGATTTTAAGCTATTATTGATAATCGAGAAACACATTCATTGGAGAAGAGATAGAGGAATCAAAAACAAAAAGAAAACATAATTACACAAAAATATATCTGTCTGTCGTGAATAACAAGTTTTCAGCCAACCCATTCATATAATTATTAGTATCGCAATATTTTTTTGTTGTTGTAACCGCGGTTTATGCAAATAGCTGCTTTATATTTTCGTTCTTTTCCTTATATAAAGCAATTTTTCGATCATTTCTGGTTCATATTCGTAACGTTTTTCCGTCTAATCAATGAGTGTTGTTGAAATAGGAAGGCCAGGTCTCCGTCATCACCATATCTTCAGCGAGCACTCGTTTAGGATACTGGTGAGTACCTATTTGTTTTAATTTATGCATTTTTATTAAAAATATATTTAATTTATATAAATTTAAAAATTTATTATTCTCTAAAAATCTTCAATTATGTTGAAGGTATTTTGAAGTTGAAGAAATATAAAGGTCTAATTTAAAAAGGGGTTTCTGATACGAAGATTGATTGGAAAGAACACTAAATACTGTTAATTTATATATGAAGTGATAAAATGTGTATTGAATTGTCTTTGATATTTATATATATTTATATGAATTGGAGTGAATAAAAAATGAATTGATACCCGGCACCCTTCGGTCTTTCCATTACGTTGGATTTGACTGGGTATAGGACCCGGTACGGTGGCAGGCTTTCACAACAAAACATGAGCCAGCCGCCGGGTACACACTAACGTTCTTTGTTTCAGGTGACGGCGCGGGTTGAGTGGCCCGAGCAAGGTACCTCTTTATGACATAGGGTTATGTAATCGAATTGCATATTTCTATGGCATAAATTGGTCACCGGGGTACTTCTCCTCTGATGGGAAGGCTCATGCAAGTTAAGTTGTATGAGTTTTCCACTCAGAAGAGGAAAATCTGGCCACTGCAACAATTATGGATTTTGATCCGGTTGGGTGGGTGCGCGGGGGCTCCATCACCACCCGGTTGCCCCTCTCTCATTTGTGGGCCATGAGCTTCTCCGGGTAAGGACGAAGTTACCCTGCTTCCATTTCTTTTTACTTGTTTCTCTTGTTCCATGAACAAGTCATTTGCCCCTGGTGTAGTTGCCTACGATTTTTGCGACTTCGGTCGCCTTGCTTTTCTCGACCCCAGAAATTCGTGAATGCGAAATTCTTTGTAGTGGGTCCTTGTGCTGGGGGAATGAACCCGTCCCACGACACCGCAATGCTAGCCAGCCAGCGCATTCACGCGTCCCCAGACAAGGGCATTCTCGGCAGACACTGACACCTTCTTCTGCCGAGGCAGCAGACCATCGCTGCAGTCCTTCACGGAGTTGAAATTTAATTGTTCACTACAATCTCCTATTTTTTAAGCCTATAAAATGCCCCGGAAAACAGATTGTTTGAAAAATAAATATGTTATACGTTATCATTGACTTGCAGCCTCCATACGATTTTCAAGTTTTCCTATTATACAAAATTTTGCTAAATCATACTTATGTCTAAGTATTTACTTTAACATATGTTGAAAACAATATGTTTAGTTTAGACACTTTATTCAGTTGTAATTTCAATATCATTTTGTTATGTTTTGTTTTGCCATGGTTGGCAAAATTGTAAGAGATAGATGTCACTAGTTGTTCCTTGGTCAACTACCAATCAAGTATGTCTTCCTGGCTCTTGTAAAACCAACTTTGTGAGTAGTTTAATGTAAAGATGCTGCCTAACATAAGTTATCTATATTTTCTTTAAAATAACGTCTTCAATTCAATACCTCCTCAATTCACACTCCACGGAACAATCATAATCTCTCAACAGGTTATGGGCCCAATGTCGCGTGAGTTACACATAATCCCAAATCCCTACATCAGCATATTACACACAATTCACTAACCCTTTATCATAATCTTCTTTGACTCATGCATTGATCATTCATGACTCATGTCATGTCATCCAATAACTTGATCTATCTAATATAAACATCTCGTTATTGCAATATCAAATTTCGCTTACTTGCATTGCTGACATCAACATATCAAAGTCCAATTCTTAGCTTGAATCAAAGTAACAAAGAGAATGCTTCATCAGCATTCTTATCATTATAAAATCAGCCCTTTGAAAATTAGTAAATCAGTTCAAGTTGAATATTCATTGAAGTTGTTCTTAAAGTTGAAGTGAAGCTTAGTTCAATTAAGTTAAAAGTTGAGAAGTGTTATTGTTGTTGTAAATCAAAGAAAGTTAATTAATTAAAATAAGTCAAAGTGAAAACCAAAGTGTTTTTATTTAAAGAGATTCCGAGGAAGGAATCTCCAACATATATTTTTTAACAATTGTAACGTTGAACAACGTAACTCGTGTGGGAACTGAGTGAGAAATTGTGAGTAGACTGAAGAAAGAACTTGACGCTACGTGAGTAGTATCGGGTGTGTCTAGTGGTTGTTCGATAAGAAATACGCGGAAAATCGTGATTGGAAAATGGTTCGTGCAGCTCAGAAACTATGGACATTCTTAAAAAATTTCTGTTGCAGAAGTTTAACGGGACAAACTTCGAGCTATGGAAGTACCAGCTGGAAATAATCTTTCGGACAGAATCAGGTATGGTAAACTTGGTAAACGGAACAACAGTGCGTTTAGCGGCAGCAAATGCCGCAGGGAGGACAGCCTAGAATACTTTGAATACAAAGGCTATGTTACTTATCTCGTCAGGAATGGAGTTCAAGCAACTTTAGTCAGTTATATCATGTGAGATGGCGTCTGAAAACGATTCATGAACAGAGGTCATCAGTGAATAAAGTCGCATAGAAGCAACAATTTTTCAGTTACAGAAGCAACAATTTTTCAGTTACAGCATGTCCGAAACCGATTCGATTACGCAACACATAAGCAAAGTTGAAGAACTATGTAGCAATCGAGCTGTCACACAAGCAAACTGCTCGAAAACCTTCCTATCTCCTATTCGAAATTTTAAAGGCAGATTTAGTAAAATATTTAATTATTTACCATCCTAATCGTAATTTGTAAAATAGTTTTCTTTCTTGTTATTATTATTAAATGTAAGTTTTATATCAATTTCCCTTTATATTAAATTTAAATGTTTCCCTTTAATTATATTCTTCATGGGATTTAACTTTTATTACTATTTAAAATCCTCTTCATTTTCTTTACTTCACTTAAATTTTAAATCTGCAAATAAAATTTCGAGTATGGGAACGCTGATCTAGTACAGCCATCGGTGCATTACACCACGCACTGTAAGCGAACCCGGCTGAGCTGGCAGCTGATGCGAGTTAGTGGTACACCGAAAAAGAAGGAAAAGAGATATCTTGTGACGGATCGACGAGTCCACTTCATATCGCTCAAGAGTGAGGGCCGGTTCCGTGCCAGTGTGCGTAGTGAATTAAACCCATACAAAAGTGGTCGCCTATACGTCGAGCTCTATCTCTAAGGAAGGATTCAGCGTGATTAACAGCAGTCACAAAAACTTAAGCATAAATGGAAATTTTGCCAAAAGTTCGTTTCGCATGGGATGTGGTGGAGACTTCTAAAATGTCATTCACTTCGACCGAGGACATGTTCTGCACTTGCTATTCAGCAGTTCGAAGCGTAAGTACAAGCTCGTGTGGAGTTTTACAGAGCCCTCACAAGACATATTTAAATGTTTTTTGCAGTGTTGACAAGTGCGCGGTGGGCGTTTTGGAGCGGACGGGCTGAACAGGTAACCTCCGGGTGGCATGTGGCTGAACCGGTAAAGGAAAATTTGCAACGGTAAAAATAGCGAGTGAGGAACCGTGAGCTGGGTGTGACGAATGCAATATGTGGAAGGGCTCAGCGTTGCTTAATATGCGGAGGAACTATTTACCAATTCCAAGGAATTTCAATCGGCCACTGAGAATCCGAATTGGACGCAAAAAGTGTCCGACTAGGCAGCACGGTGGGGCAAATTCATTCGAAACTTTTGACGGAACCACCTAAAGTTTTTTGGCAAATAGCTCTTCAAACTCAGTAAGTCTTGACGTGAATAGAGACACGAGGTAATGCATCGTAGTCACAGTCGCCGTATGTGAACATTCAACAAGACCTGGTGAATGATCGCTTTTAATTCTAATTTGCGGTGTAAATCTGCAATGCTGTGGCGGCGAGTGAGTGATGAAGAAGTTATCTTTCATAATCAATTGTTCGATCCTGCGACAGCTTATCATTTTTGAGCATTTGCCAAATTTTGAACTTTGCTCTCTATGGTGCTCGCATTGCTTCCCACAGTCGCAAAACACGAAAAAGACTTCTTGAATATGAGAAGAAAAGTAGCTACAATTAATTAAACTAATAGTCATAATTTACATATAATTTATTGAGTACGAGTATATCCTCAAGTTGTATTAGAAAACGAAACCTATAAATTAACATTTTTTATAAGAAACAGGAAATATCGCGGAGGAAACCTTAGGGATTTAATATCCTTTGTAAATCAAGGCTTGAAAGACGAGCTCTAAGCTAAAACTACGAATGTTAGATTAACTGTCGTTTAGTAAATTAATTGATCTTAATATCTTATATCTTACTTGTAGAGGAAATGATTCCTTTGATTTACCTGTTAAATTTGCATAGAATGTATGCATCGCCCTCTGTAAAATTGTCAGTTGTTTTTACCGGGATAATTCATATTTTGAATGCTTCTGTTGAACAAGTAATCATACGTTTTTCTTTTTGGCCAAAAAGCATACGTAGCATTTTCTAAATTACAAAATTTACATTTACGCGAATTTAAGAAAAACGTCAATTAAATCTTTTGAAACAAGTAAAATAATGTCAATATCGTCCAAAATAGCAATTGAATTTCACTTTGACATAATTTAATGTCAGGTCAGATTACATATCGAAAAACTCGAAAGTCCTCTTTTATTTATATTAATTGCCATTGATCGCGATAAATAAATAATACAATGAATTGTTAAACATTTAAACTCGGTCTTTCCATTTCGTTTTACCTGACCGGGTATAGGACCCACAACGATGGCAGGCTCCTCCTCTAATATGGGCTAGCCATCGGGTGCGCTCCTCCATTTTTGTTGCATAACAGGGGCACTTGCTGGGAAGAGTGGCCTTCCGCTCGCGTGCCCTTTTATGGTATAGAGTTATGTGACTCCATCACATAATTCTATGACCTGAATTGGCCACGTCTATATTTCTCATTTGATGGGAAAATGCATGCAAATTATGTTTGTATGAGTTTTCCACTCAAATGGGAAATATACTTATGGCCACGTCTACGTTTGGATCTTGATTCGGTTGGGAGTGTACGAGGGGCACCACCTCCATCTGGATCTCCCACTCTTATTTGTGGGCCATAGGGATCATCGGTAACGACGAAGTCTCTGTCAGTCCATCCGTGTTTGCCCGGCCCAATTAGTTCTTCGAACAAACATAGTAGGTTATCTGTCGATCGGCATGTTGACCTGTTAATTCGTGAATGCGAAATATTTTTGTAGTGGGTCCTTGTGCTAGGGGGAAAGAACCTGCCTCACGACACCAGAACGATAGCCTGCCAGCGTATTCCCGCATCCCCAGACAAGGCCAATCTCGGCGAATACTACCATCCTCTTCCGTCGAGGCAGCAGACCATCACTGCAGTCCTGCACAGACATGTATTCATACCTACTTTCACTACAACTAGCACAGGCGCTACCAAATGTTGGTGAATAGGTTAAAGATTTTGACAAGATGGCGAAATTGCTAGGAGGGTTGCCATATAAATACAATGCATTTGTGATAGCTTAGAATTCATGCGATGAATCAAAACAAGTATTTAATAATTTATCAGCAGCAATCTAAAGATATGGCAACAGCGTTTGCAGCTGTGAACATCAATGGTGAACGAAGAGCGTCAGCGTCGGCAACATTTAAAGAAAAGCGATAAGGAAAGTGAATTGCGTAACAAACGACATATTGAGTGTTTTTACTACAAGAAGAAAGGGACCTATAAATCAGAATGTAAAGCACGGTTAGTAAAACAAAAACAAGGCAGTGATGATAGCTATGCAAAAGCAATGTGCATTGAAATGAAAAATCTCTCTCAAAACACAGAAGATAAGTGGTTAGCAAATCGCGGTGCTTCTAAATATAAGAGTAAGAATGGCTGATTCACACACTGTTAGTTGCAAACCGTTTCTATGTCCACCCAACCCAGCAGGATTGGGACCGTAGATTGTACACCATCACCTGCGCACTGCGGTCATCTTATCATTCCGTCACAGGAATCTCGCCTTATTATGCCACCTTCGGACAGCACATGATTTGCCACGGCAAATTGTAATAATTAAAATGTGTGGGAAATCCCATCGTGGCGCTGGAGTCTCATGAAAGATTAGGTGATCTCCGCCAACAAACCAGATGGAAGGGAAGCAGGACGCTGGAATGAGGCGCCTTATAATCTGAATTTCCGACCGTCCGAGCTTAGAGAAGGGGATGAAGTATTTCGTCGCAATTTCCGCCAAAGCGACGCCACTGGCCATTATAATGCAAAGTTGGATCGATGTGTTTTGAAAAGCCGGGTACATAAGGGATCTTCATGAAAAGGGTTAAAGCTGCATGTGATGTGCAAAATGAAGAACGCCAGCAAAGAATGAGCTCGACGTCAAGGTTTAATACAGGAAGCAGCGTTATACTGTAAATATTACGTGACTGCCCAATTCAAATAATTGAAGATAATAAAATTTCAAGCGCGACGTGATAGATAAATGCACATTAGAAATGGAAACGGCCGAAATTAAGGATATATTATGTAAATTACAAACGTACGTACAAAGCTACGATGATAATTAATGGATATATTCAAGAAATTAGCTGCAAAGTAAATGAATTCAGCGATTTGCAGTAAATCAATGAAGAAAATATGATGGGCTACTTACGTCTATGGGACTCAGCAGTTTCAGCTACGTCTTATGCGCCAAAGGAATTCCGATCTTTTTACGCCCAATGGATAACAACTAATCAATTAGATTAACAAATATTGAAATTTTATTCCGTGCAACGCCAATCGAACTTCTCATAAATTACGACTCAAAAATAGTTAATAAGGATGTGACCAAACAATTGGAATGGACACAAATTAAAGATAAAAACCTACCATTTTCATTCTATTCATAAATGAATTAAGGTATAATGCTGAAAAATACAATTTACATGCGAGTATGATTTACTTTTATCATTTCCACATGAAAACTACTGCTTTGCATCTCATGTGCTCTCAATCTGCATCAATAATAAAATTTAAAAGAAAAACGCAATTATTTCATTTCTATATGAGCACACAGTGATGTTGTTGGCTAGTAGAACATTATTTAAACTTAATCGCAATCGCAACTTTGCACTACTACAGCTTCATATCCCTCCTATCAAAACATGTGAATGTCTATCACGTAGAATGAGCAGATGTTTCAACAACAATAACAACAATCAGTGCTACTCCAATAAGTGAAGTAATCCCAATTTTCCAATTGGAACCATTCAGAGATAGAACTCGTCTTTTGGGAACTTGCGGATTGGAATTGGGCGCAATCCCGTTCCGGCGTGAGAACGAGAGGTGGAGTTGGATTTCGTTGACAACGGCTAGCTGTGCGCTGGGTAACATGAGTTGACTCGAAAACGCCAGCACATGCAGATCGATGGAGTGTCGGTGTGCTTTTTAAGGAATACTGAGTTAGCGATTCAAGAAAACAGGAAACTATGAGAAGTGTTTTTAGGTCTTTGTAAAAAATTTTTTTACAAGGACCTACTAGTTTCGCGACCTGTCTGTCCGTCTGTCCGTCCGTCTGTCCGTCCGTCTGTCCGTCCGTCCGTCTGTCCGTCTGTCCGTGCGTCACAGCTGATTTCCTCAGAAACTATAGAAGCTAGAATGCTCAAACTTTGTGAAAAGGTCAGAAGTGATGATCTCTCAAAAGTTAAGGCCTTAACAAAAATTTAAAAAATGTTTAAGGGGGGTCCCCCCTAATAACGAATTGGCCCTTAAAAATTTTTTTTCATCAAAGGTAGTCGAGTGGGGTATCAAATGAAAGGTCTTGATTAGAACTTTTAGAATCTGAAATAAAAAAATCATTTTATGAATTAGGGGGCCCAGGGGAAGGCAAAATGAACGCAAAATTTGTGTCCCCCCCCCCTCGCGATTGGACACCTTTCAGCCGAAAAATCTGAAAATTATCACGAACGTGGATCTTTATGAGTACAAGGGCAACAAATACCTTAGAAATCGAAATTCGCTCAACTTTGTTAAGAATAGTATGATTAGTAGATTTTACATTTTTGCCCATAAAATCAAAACGATACCTTTAAACTTCTTGAAATTTTGCAATTATATAGACTAACATAAGATATATATGTTCACAAAATTTAATTGAGATCGAATCATTGTCAAGTGAGTTATAGCCATTTCAATTATATGGAATTATACCAACAATAACACGTGTTTATGGTTGATATAGGGTTTTCCACTAAGAGGTGTTATTTTGATATTAAAAGAAAAATGCCATTTTTTAAAATAAATGATCGAATGTTTATTTCATTATAAAGAAGAAGATATGCCGTTAATAGCAATAATTAACATTGAGCAAATAACTACTACGACACGCTTACAGGACCATATCCTCTTCATAAAATTTTCCATAACCAAATCGCAAAGTGGTTGCCCTCTGTCCTCGATAGCCTCACGAATTTCATCTTTGAGATCTTGAATCGACGCTGGGCTTTTGGCATAAGCCTTCTCTATCACGTGGCTCCAAAGGAAGAAGTCGCAAGGTGTTAAATCAGAAGATCTATTCAAAATAACACCTCTTATTGGAAAACCCTATATATATTTAAAATTGACTTAGGCACTTTTATTTTCTTTCAATTTTCATGAAAATTTAAGGAATAGTGTTTAACTTGAACATGTTCAATCGGCCGAGTATTCAGAAAAATCATTTAAGCTAGATTAAAATGACGGCTGCACTGTGTTTATGAAAGAAACTGTGCATCTTTTGTATAAATTTGAACAATTTCATATCTAAGTATTGGATGAATAATTCATGTTATCGATTCACGCCATTAGAAAACTTGTTTGTAACCCTAGGATGTTTACAAAGACCTTCTGGTAGGAGCACTCTCCTGCTTACTCAACTTGTTTTTTATTGCCGTTCCGTATTTTAAAAAATTTCTTGTAGCTTTAACTATGCCCGAAAGACTTTCTAACATACTTCAACAAAAAATGGATAATCAAACAAAAACTGAAAATATCCAAGTGAAAATGAATCGTGATGCGGGTATGTTATCTGAATTTTTAGGTCTTTGTAAAAAATTTTTTTACAAAGACCTACTAGTTTCGCGACCTGTAAGTCCGTCTGTCCGTGCGTCACAGCTGATTTCCTCAGAAACTATAGAAGCTAGAATGCTCAAACTTTGTGAAAAGATCAAAAGTGATGGTCTCTCAAAATTTAAGGACTTAACAAAAATTTAAAAAATTTTTAAGGGGGTCCCCCCTAGTAACGAATTGGCCCTTAAAAATTTTTTTTAATCAAAGGTAGTCGAGTGGGGTATCAAATGAAAGGTCTTGATCAGAACTCTTATAATCTGAAATAAAAAAATCATTTTATGAATTAGGGGGTCCAGGGGAAGGCAAAATGTAGACAAAATTTGTGTCCCCCCCCTCGCGATTGGACACCTTTCAGCCGAAAAATCTGAAAATTATCACAAACGTAGGTCTTTATGAGTACAAGGGCAACAAATACCTTAGAAATCGAAATTCGCTCAACTTTGTTAATAATAGTATGATTTGTAAGTTTTACATTTTTGCCCATAAAACCAAAACGGTACCTTTAAACTTCTTGAAATTTTGCAATTATATAGACTGACGTAAGATATACTCGTATATGTTCACAAAATTTAATTGGGATCGAAACATAATCAAGTGAGTTATAGCCAGTTCAATTATATGGAATTACAACGACAATAACACGTGTTTATGGTTGATATAAGGTTTTCCAATAAGAAGTGTTATTTTCATATTAAAAGAAAAATGCCATTTTTTAATATAAATGATTGGATCTTTATTTTATTGTAAAGAAGAAGATATGCCGTTAATAGAAAAAATTAACATTGAGCAAATAACTACTACGACACGCTTACAGGACCATATCCTCTTCATGAAATTTTCCATAACCAAATCGCAAAGTGGCTACCCTATGTCCTCGATAGCCTCATCTTTGAGATCTTGAATTGACGCTGGGCTATTGGCGTAGGCTTTTTCTATCACGTGGCTCCAAAGGAAGAAGTCGCAAGGCGTTAAATCACAAGATCTATTCAAAATAATCTCTTATTGGAAAACCCTATATATATTTAAAACTGACTTAGGCACTTTCATTTTCTTTCAATTTGCATGAAAATTTAAGGAATAGTGTTTAACTTGAACATGCTCAATCGGCCGAGCATTCAGAAAAATCATTTAAGCCAGATTAAAATGGCGGCTGCACCGTGCTTATGAAAGAAAGTGTGCATCTTTTGTATAAATTTGGACGATTTCATATCCAAGTATTGGATGAAAAATTCAAGTTATCGATTCACGCCATTCGAAAACTTGTTTCTAACCTTAGGATGGTTACAAAGACCTGCTGGTAGGAGCACTCTCCTGCTTACTCAACTTGTTATAAGGCTGATGTGTGTTATGTCCTTAGTGAGGAATTTTAGGATTTTTAATGTGGAGTTGTGCTCGTGATATTAAAAATAATTATACAATGAAAAAAAAATCGTTTGAAAGTTGCATAATTGTAAATTGAACCGCGCACACATAATTTATGGGATCAATTCGTGAGATAAGTACATATGGAAATGAAGAAATATGTGAAAACTTGTGCACAGATATTTATTGGTCCAAAAATAAAAGGTGTAAACAGTGGAATAAGTTCAATATTTTAATATAAGTAAAGGGCTGCCAACCAAAACCCACGATGTTGATTGTAAATAAGTTTTCAGTGAATTATGTCAATATTTATTATAATAATAGAAGGATTTATGACAATTATGTGCGAAACAAAATATCGCCTAAGCGCTTGCCACGGCTACGGTGGCATATTTCTTATCCGATGGTCCATATTTTCAATGACTCTGAGACATGATTGAGGTTCAATGTCGTTAATGACAGAAGGGGTAGTTTGTGCGTTCTAATCCACTTTTTTCATACAAATTTCAAATGTGGTCTAGGGTGTGTGTCTTGGATGTCCGTTTGTTCCGTTTCATTTCGTTCCTATTTAGGGTGGAATAGGTAGGTGCCTGAGATAAGAAGGTATGAGTCCGGAATAGGTGTGGATGTCATGGATGGTTGCGGCGAGGGTGTGGATCTTAAGTATATGGGTATGTGTATCAGATTAGTGTAGGTGAGTACCTGGGATGAGTATGTATGAGCCTTAGATAAGTATAGATCCATTTCACGATAAGGTGTGGTTGGTTCCTAGTCTCCCATACAAAGTAAAAAATTGATTCATGTCTAGGATAATCCTAGATTTCTCAGCGTGTGTTTACATAACGTTAATATATGTGTTTAAAATTAATAGCCTTTGACGCTTTTAGCGATAGATAACTATACTATTCGTAGTTGTTATTTATCTATAGTGGAAGGTTGTCTCAAGTATTCGTTGCTTCTAGTCTTCGACTAGTTTTGTTATTCATAGTTGTTATAATCTTTAGTGGAAGTGCTTCTCGGGTCTTTAACGCTTCTAGCGGTAGATAGTTTTTTAGCGATGACTAATTTAATGTATATGTTAGGAGATCCATGTCTAGAGCTGTTAGCTTGAAGTATTAGGGTTGCTGATCAATTAGGGAAGCTCTGTGGAAAGGTGGCGCTCTGGGCGATAGGTTTACTGGTTGTAGGGCCTGAGATCCTTTAGCGCGTGTCACTCATTGAAGGCGTTTGGGTCGAGCGATTTACGTGCTGAACGTTTTTTTATGGTGCGATTGGCTGCGTGGTGACGGCGGGCGTATAGACGGATGACTGCGATACTGATGGATGATGGACGTGCCCGTCAGCGCGTATTCTAAGCCGTGGGAACTTACTTCATGGGCCCTTGGATAAGGAACGCGTTGCAGTGATTGGTGTCTTTGGCTAAGGATAGACGGCTGCGTGTGGAAATGGTCGATTCACTTGATCATGCTAGCCGTGCCGGAAGTTTTAATGATGCGAGTAATTGTGTGGTATGGAGGGCGCTGCTATAGCCGGGTGGCTTTGCATTATGGATGGGCGACGGGCTTGCCTTTCGACGGGTGAGAATTTCCTTCATGGGTGCTTGCTTAAGGTACGTTTTGCTCCTCGTTTGATGTCTGTGGTTAAAGATGGATGGTATTGTAGATGTGATGCGCGTCGCTTGTTGGAGGAAGTAATCTGAGGTGTATGTTTCCACCGAGCCGTAGAAATTTGTCTCGTGAGCGTTTGGTTAAGTTTCCGCGTTTCTCATCAAAGGATGCCTGTCTTTAAGTATGGACGGCCTTGTCGGCGATTCGGAATGATTTGCGTTGCTTTTTGGAGGTTCGTGATTGGGGTGTAGATTTGTTCGGCGGTGAATGCTGTAAGGCATGGAAATTGTCCTCGGGGATGCGTGGCATGTGCAAGTGAGTTTGCTTGCTAAGTGTAGTGTTTCGTTCACATAGACTTCTCTGTTGGCGGGAGTTTTAGGGCATCGGAATCTACAGCGTGGAAGAGAAGTGGCGTGGCATACACTGCATTGCAATATGGTTTTGCTTGATGGAGGCGGATTTTTTGTTGTATTGGTCGTGGGCAGCGGGTAACGTGATGCGCGACGTTGAGACGTGTTTTCATAAATGTCCATTCAAAGATGCACCTGTTATAGTTTGCTGATTATTATTAACATTGATCGTTTTCAGTTTCTTTTTGCTTGGATACGTCGTTTCTTTGTTTTGTGACTCATTGCTATTGTATATTATTGCTTTTATCGGTTTCATTGTAATAGTACTTTAAGAATCGTCTTCAATGTATTTTGTTCGGTTAGACTACTATGTTGATTGTTCAAATCTATGGATGCGGGGAAAGAGATAATGCGTTCTTGATATTTAGTATAGTTTTAAATTTCAGTTTGCTTGTAGCAGCATTTTGTTTGTCTGCATCATCATCACTTTCTATACTTCATTCTCTGATTGTACTATTATGTAGAAGTATGGCACTATATTCATTCATTTTTAGGTCTTTGTAAAAAATTTGTTTACAAAGACCTACTAGTTTCGCGACCTGTCTGTCCGTCTGTCCGTCCATCTGTCCATCCGTCCGTCTGTCCGTCTGTCCGTCTGTCCGTGCGTCACAGCTGATTTCCTCAGAAACTATAGAAGCTAGAATGCTCAATCTTTGTGAAAAGCTCAGAAGTGATGATCTCTCAAAAGTTAAGGCCTTAACAAAAATTTAAAAAATGTTTAAGGGGGTCCCCCCTAATAACGAATTGGCCCTTAAACATTTTTTTTCATCAAAGGTAGTCGAGTGGGGTATCAAATGAAAGGTCTTGATTAGAACTCTTATAATCTGAAATAAAAAAATCATTTTATGAATTAGGGGGTCCAGGGGAAGGCAAAATGTACGCAAAATTTATGTCCCCCCCCCCCCCTCGCGATTGGACACCTTTCAGCCGAAAAATCTGAAAATTATCACGAACGTGGGCCTTTATGAGTACAAGGGCAACAAATACCTTAGAAATCGAAATTCGCTCAACTTTGTTAATAATAGTATGATTAGTAGATTTTACATTTTTGCCCATAAAATCAAAACGGTACCTTTAAACTTCTTGAAATTTTGCAATTATATAGACTAACATAAGATATATATGTTCACAAAATTTAATTGAGATCGAATCATTGTCAAGTGAGTTATAGCCATTTCAATTATATGGAATTATACCAACAATAACACGTGTTTATGGTTGATATAGGGTTTTCCACTAAGAGGTGTTATTTTGATATTAAAAGAAAAATGCCATTTTTTAAAATAAATGATCGAATGTTTATTTCATTATAAAGAAGAAGATATGCCGTTAATAGCAATAATTAACATTGAGCAAATAACTACTACGACACGCTTACAGGACCATATCCTCTTCATGAAATTTTCCATAACCAAATCGCAAAGTGGTTGCCCTCTGTCCTCGATAGCCTCACGAATTTCATCTTTGAGATCTTGAATCGACGCTGGGCTTTTGGCATAGGCCTTCTCTATCACGTGGCTCCAAAGGAAGAAGTCGCAAGGTGTTAAATCAGAAGATCTATTCAAAATAACACCTCTTATTGGAAAACCCTATATATATTTAAAATTGACTTAGGCACTTTTATTTTCTTTCAATTTTCATGAAAATTTAAGGAATAGTGTTTAACTTGAACATGTTCAATCGGCCGAGCATTCAGAAAAATCATTTAAGCTAGATTAAAATGGCGGCTGCAGTGTGTTCATGAAAGAAACTGTGCATCTTTTGTATAAATTTGAACAATTTCATATCTAAGTATTGGATGAATAATTCATGTTATCGATTCACGCCATTAGAAAACTTGTTTGTAACCCTAGGATGTTTACAAAGACCTTCTGGTAGGAGCACTCTCCTGCTTACTCAACTTGTTTTCTTTACTATAGGATGCTCATTGGTTTTGTTCAAAAATTCTAATAATTTCTTCCAAGACGAGCTATTTTTTCAAATCAATGATCTTGTAGTGCATGAGATGGTGATAATTTTGTTCGTACATCATATGATTTGCCCCTTTTGATAAGCGCATGGTAAAGATGCGTTATTTTTTAGATCACTATGTTGACATATATGTTTGGGGTATCCATTCCCAATTTCAGATTATTTAAGGATGTTGTCTTGGAAAGATTTTACGATTTATGGCTTCTGGAATGCTACTTTTTTATGGAGCTTATGTATGATGGATGTAGAAATCATCGCGGTGGTCCTAATGAGTGGGAATTTTTACGCATTTTCATTGATAAATTTTTGGTACGCACTGAAAGGAAGACGATAATATAGAAACAAGTTGAGTAAGCAGGAGAGTGCTCCTACCAGCTGGTCTTTGTAACCATCCTAGGGTTAGAAACAAGTTTTCTAATGGCGTGAATCGATAACTTGAATTTTTCATCCAATACTTGGATATGAAATCGTCCAAATTTATACAAAAGATGCACACTTTCTTTCATAAGCACGGTGCAGCCGCCATTTTAATCTGGCTTAAATGATTTTTCTGAATGCTCGGCCGATTGAACATGTTCAAGTTAAACACTATTCCTTAAATTTTCATGCAAATTGAAAGAAAATGAAAGTGCCTAAGTCAGTTTTAAATATATATAGGGTTTTCCAATAAGAGATTATTTTGAATAGATCTTGTGATTTAACACCTTGCGACTTCTTCCTTTGGAGCCACGTGATAGAAAAAGCCACGCCAATAGCCCAGCGTCAATTCAAGATCTCAAAGATGAGGCTATCGAGGACAGAGGGCAGCCACTTTGCGATTTGGTTATGGAAAATTTCATGAAGAGGATATGGTCCTGTAAGCGTGTCGTAGTGGTTATTTGCCTGATGTTAATTTTTTCTATTAACGGCATATCTTCTTCTTTACAATAAAATAAAGATCCGATCATTTATATTAAAAAATGGCATTTTTCTTTTAATATGAAAATAACACCTCTTATTGGAAAACCTTATATCAACCATAAACACGTGTTATTGTCGTTGTAATTCCATATAATTGAACTGGCTACAACTCACTTGATTATGTTTCGATCCCAATTAAATTTTGTGAACATATATATCTTATGTCAGTCTATATAATTGCAAAATTTCAAGAAGTTTAAAGGTACCGTTTTGGTTTTATGGGCAAAAATGTAAAACTTACAAATCATACTATTATTAACAAAGTTGAGCGAATTTCGATTTCTAAGGTATTTGTTGCCCTTGTACTCATAAAGACCTACGTTTGTGATAATTTTCAGATTTTTCGGCTGAAAGGTGTCCAATCGCGAGGGGGGGGGGGGGGGGACACAAATTTTGTCTACATTTTGCCTTCCCCTGGACCCCCTAATTCATAAAATGATTTTTTTATTTCAGATTCTAAAAGTTCTAATCAAGACCTTTCATTTGATACCCCACTCGACTACCTTTGATGAAAAAAAAATTTTTAAGGGCCAATTCGTTATTAGGGGGGACCCCCCTTAAAAAAATTTTTAAATTATTGTTAAGTCCTTAAATTTTGAGAGACCATCACTTTTGACCTTTTCACAAAGTTTGAGCATTCTAGCTTCTATAGTTTCTGAGGAAATCAGCTGTGACGCACGGACAGACGGACAGACGGACAGACGGATAGACGGACAGACGGACGGACAGACGGACAGACAGGTCGCGAAACTAGTAGGTCTTTGTAAAAAAATTTTTTATAAAGACCTAAAACGAGAATGCGGTAGGTCATCTACATTAGGAGTTTGTTGGTATTATGTTATTATTCTTTGGTTATGTCCATAATGCATGAAAAATTATTTTTAGTCCTATATGATGGCATTATATGCATGCACTAGATTAAATGAATGTTTATATTTACTTTGAATTACGTGCTGTTATTGTGGGTCTGTATTATTTAGCGTAGGTAGTTTCATGAGTGTCAGTATAATATAGATTAAAACTATTATTTTATGCTTGTCTCTCATGCTTCACAGTATGTATGATTTTTTGACATTTCCGCATCTCTTTGGCCATATCTGCACTAGGAACTTGATGATGTTTTGAGTATGAGAATTTTTAATTTGTTATCTCCTTAGGAATGCTTGCATGCATGGATGATGCCATTTAGCTGATACTTTTCGGATGCATATTATCGCTTTTAGTGCCTATATGATTGCATGAGAATTTACAAACCTCATACTTTGTGTGCTTGTATTAAGCGTAAAGTCACTTCTGCTATACTCATATACACTTCCAATATTTGAGCATTGTAAAATACGTATTTCCTACATTTTAAAAATGCGGGTATGCTCATTGACATATTCAAGTATTATTTTCACATAAGTAAAATATATTCTTGTTGAGTTTTTTCTTATCAGATTTTTCTTTCTGCTGGATGCTTGCTTAATTTTTATAGGTTTGAAGAAGATCTAATTAGTTTTCAACATAAAGGGTATGTTTTGGGTTGGCACACTCCTCCTATAGATCAATTAGGCTAATGTTTATGCAAGATAGTTCGGTATAGATAACGATGTGTGGTAGCATATGAGTTTATGGTAGGCTATTTTTAGATCGATCTCATCGCATCTTGTATAGACAAGTAGCATATGTTATGAAGTGTTCTTGATAAGGATGGTCGCGAGTCATTGTAGGATGTTAAGATGTGATCATTACTTTCAGGAGGTATTTGTCTGCTGGTAATTTGATGAACAGATGTATACTTGAGTTGAATGAACTAATGAGGGGTTTTTTTTTGTCTCTCATTAGATATTTTTGAATGGTAGAATTGAGTGTTTGATACTTGGGAGTTTCGGATATGGTAGGAATGTTTAGGTTTTTTTTTTGGTTTGTTGTTTGAGGTATTTGTTTACTTGAGCAGTGTTAGATTAGTTGTTAAAATAAAAAGATTGTGTTTCTTTCTAATAGAAATAATTTATTGAGTAATGCTATTTTTTGTTATATATATAAATAAATTGTCATACAATTTACAGGACATCTAATATATGGGTTGATAAATTTAGGTTTATTCAGCTGCACTATTTCTGCATTAGGACCATACAAATGTATAGTAAGTCCTCTCACATCTTTTTTAATGTTTATTGTACAATTTATATAGGAACTCAATATCCTCAGCATATCATTGTAGCTTATGTCCCCTTCACTCTAGTGCAAACTGTTGATGTTTCAATTCCAATTTCGTTTTGGTTGTATGTTATGAGAAGAGTATGTTCCTTGATGAATTACTGATGAGGATTTCCCGATACAAATTGAATATCAATTATAAACTTTTTCATTCTAATAGCACTGACCGCTAGTTGGTTCTGGTCTTGTTTGGACTGTTTATACGCCCCGGTGCTATGAATTATTACTTTGTCGTATGTATGCAAGACTGCAGGATTATATAATGTTTTATGAGTGTAAAAATATTTCTTGTCTCTTGATCATATGAATGACAAATGCATGTATCAGTGCCTGATGTCGTATTAGAGTTGGACCATTCACATATTTGGTAGTGTATTCCATGTTTATTAGATACTTTCTCACCCATATTACCATATTTAAGCACATAATTCCCGATGGGTATCCGATGTTCAAGAAAAATGTCATGGTACTCTTCCATGAAGTATAGGATGACCATTGGAACAGATCTTATCGCGTTGAAAGTGTATTAACCTCTGACGTATTAGTTTTCTTGGCATTTTTTGAATAGTTGGATTTCGGACCACTTTTTTGATGAATTTTAAAAACCTCATATGATCCGTAGAATAATATGTAGTCTAGTGTTAGAAAAAAGTTTGTACAGTACAGCTAAGGTAAGGGTCAGTTCCTCAATATTAAACTTCAGTATTTTATAGACTCAAGAGATTATACTTGATTTCAAAGCCTTTCACAATAGTTTGTAGTTTACCAAGTCTCAATTTACAATTTCCTAATGAATAATTCCTTTAAGTGAAGTAAAACATTGTTTATAGGGTTTTTAGTATTTTATTTCATCACATGGAAAATTAGATCGTTACATAGTACTGGTATTTCATAAAAAAGCCTAGAGTAGTTTATATTTACAAATGATGTTTGAGTTGGAGTGAAAAAATCGTTGATATCCAGTTTAAGTACACTTTTTTCTCTGCATCTTGCACAATATTGGTCATAGTATTCCTTCACACAATCGGTAAGCAAATTGTTGTATTGCATGACAATGTTGAAAAAATCCATCAAGATGATGTTTAAGTTTCTATCGCCTCCAATAGGTATGTAGAAGAGTTCAAGAAGTCCAAGCTGATTTGCAGGGAATTCATCTACTCTATCCTTGAGATCAATGAGGTAATGGCGAAGTGAAGTCCATTGACTGTTATCTAACTCCAACTGATTTTGTCCACTGCATCTGAAGATTATTTTTGCTTGAAATGTCAGCGGGTCAAATCCAAGTATTACTTTGCTTTTGTGGAAGCCTTCATCAAGGTAGTATGTATAGTTCAGCAAGAGGTTTTTCTCATAGATTCGCTGTTTCTCTCGATTCTTTTTTAGTTTCTTCTCTTTCTTGTTCATTTTTCGGGCTGAAGTAGCCTTACCAGTCTGGCTGGCCTTTCCATGCTTTTGACTAACTGAAAAAGTTACTGGATCTGCTCCGATCATTTTAAATGACTGCTTCTAGTAGTAAAACTAAAGATGTATATTTGTTACACCAGCATATATATTCACTTTTCTGAATCAAGGGGTCAAGTTCAATATATATTGATAATTCTATTGCATAAGTAAACATGTTTAGCCCTTGGATGCTGTAATGTTGCTTACTCTCATGATTTAAATTCAAAGATAAGAAATTGCTATGGAGTTAAGATTTGAACCACCAAGCTAACAGGAGTAGGAGTCAGTAACAGGAAATGACACTTTGCTGGGCTACAATAGGTTGCTTCTAGGCTAATTAGGTGTCTTTTTATCTATTAAACTATCTATTTGGCTGTCACTTTTGCTGATGAGCTGTCTATCTTTTGTGTAATGCTGTCTATGTAGCTATCTTTTAAGCCGATTCCCTGTCTGTTTAGCTGATGTGCTATCCTCTTGAGCTGTCTGTGTAGCTGTCGCTTTTGCTGATGAGCTGTCTATTTTATGTATAATGCTGTCTATGCAGCTGTCTATTTAGCTGATGCCCTGTCTGTTTAGTTGTTATACTGTCTGCTGAGCTAACCGTTTAGCTGATAAACCCGTCTGTTTAGCTGGTAAGTGGTCTATGTAGCTATCTTTTTTAGCTGATGCCCTGTATGTTTAGTTGATATGCTATCTCTTTAGCTGTCTGTATAGCTTTCTTTAGTTGATAAGTTGAGCGTTTGACCTAACGTGCTATCTTCCATTCGGTAAATTTATTTGTTTGTTATTGATTATTTATCCAAAAAAAAATTCTTACTTTCCATACAGTTGCAGTCAGCTTTTTTTACACCTTACTTTAAATGTCATATGCTCATCACGATTTACGTTAGGCCTATTGGTTACAAAGACTGCATGCTGATTATCTTCCAAGTTATTCGTAGGCATATATGGGTCAGACAAGAATATTCACGTCCAGGTTGCTGTTCTGCTAAACAAATCTTGATTAGGAGGAAGCCATTGTTAGTTGCTCGGGAATTAATTGATCATATTTCATGCTGATATATTCTTCATAACATTGAGTCAATACACACTTCTTTTTTCATGTGCATCAGTTTTTCTCCTGACCCCTGTCCATCTTATCTGTAGGAACCCCTTTTGACACTTGCGGTCCGTCATTATTTTTTAAGTAAAAAATGCTTGAGACTCTTTCTGCCCACAATGATGTTCCATTGCATTGAAATCATGCTGCTATACTTATGAACTTATTCAAAATGCTCAAAAATCATATGATCCCTTGGATCAGCCATTTGAACCATTTTGTAAAGCACAAACTTGTTGACTAAATCTCTACTTGATGCAAACCATCGCTAAGGCCTTAACATGAGTTAATTTAGCCTGTTATTCAGTCGATGTATTAAGGGCTTATAGTGGAACTTATTAAGTATATTGAATCATCTTGGTTTCCTCATGTATGATCAACCCTTTTGCATTATCTGGGATATGCAGAAAGATCAGTATGTTACGACCGAAACGATTTTTCCCTATCATTGAAGAACAATTGAGTAAAATTTTGGTTCCTCCAACTGACTAAAAATCTGTCATTGATCCGTTTTCAGAAGAGTTTTGATTGGTTTTGATGACTTAATGATGCATCATTACTCACAACTTGTGAATGATGAAACATCATGGGTAAATGTCTCTAGGCATGTATATTATAATAACTATCAAGCTTCAATGTGTTAGCATCATATGATCGACAGGTCTCTTTATCATACAAAGAGGATTATCCACAATCACCGATCAGTTGAACCGTCTGGTAGGGTCATGAGTGGTCTCTTCAGCAGCTGAACAATGATCAACTTCCCACCAATATGTTTTCTCTTTTTCACTTATTGACTCAATTGCCTGACAAACAAGGCAGCTTTCTCTTTCACATCTACTACCTGAGTTGACTGGTGGGCATGTAATGATTTTCAAACATTTTAGGTTCGAACGCGGAACCGACCTCTCATCGGTTCTAGACGTTAAATCTGAGTAGTGCCAACGGATGGTACCAACCGGTCAACCAATACGTGCACCGTAACCCATTCACGCGGTGGCTGCTTGTCGGCCAGCTAGCTCGGAGAGGATTTTGGTCGCGGGTCTCCGAATGGGTTACGCTCATTTACAGTATTTTCAGCCACCTGACCACGCCCGTTTTCAAAACGCGTTACAAAACAAAACCATACGGAGACGAAACCTACTTTACGTTACTCCGTATTTCTTCCTATAACCAGTCAAAGAACAAAGTCTCATTTTTACTTCGCGTTCCCGAATTTCTGACGCGGTACCGAAAAGTATGCTACTGTAACTCAACCCGACGAAAACTACTCTAATAAAGCGACAAAACAACAAAGGTACCGCGTACCGCGCGCGACGCGAAACCGACCTCAGCGGATTTTTCGAAACCCTACCCTCGCGACGGCATACCTACCCTGCACTCACTTTCTCGCTGAAACAAAAAGAACCATTGAAAAGGAAAGTCGTAATTAGTTAGCAATTCATGATTTTATTTTTTTCTTTGTATTATTTTTTTACGAGATATCCTGAGAAATATTTTTTTTAAAATTATTCTTCTTGTTTTGTAAGTCTAAAAATATAATTATGCGTCTTTCGTAACATTACGCGTACGTACTTACTCGTATTTCGTAATTAATAAGAACCGTTTCAGCTTACAATTATTTCTTGTTATTTAAAATTCAAATTTTCCGACCTTTTCTAATAATTGAAAGAATTAATTATCAACTTCTTCTTTGCTTAGCCACAAAAAAAACTTCAGTATCTAAGTTGTTGAAATGTATTAGCTGTGAGGAAAGAAGAAATATGGATGCAACCTTTTTTAGAATAATCCGTTGTGATTATTTTATATTATTAAACTACAATTATCTCACAGCAAACTTCGTTTAATTTGTTTTTTTGTCATTTTCTTACTCAATAAAATATCTATCTTTACATTAAATTTTTCATTTTGCTTCTACTTGTTCGTCATTCTGGTTGCTTTCAAATGCTAATAACTTAATTGAAAGCATGAAATTATAAATGCATTATGAGGAAAATAAATTTGAATACATTAATTGTTACAAAAAGCAACAAAACAAGAAGTCTTTAAAAGATTGTGTTGCCTTATCATGTGAAAATATTTATCTATATTTATCTTAAATATATTTGTAGTTTTCTTAAATATATTTGTGGTTTATTGTGTGCTTCCCAAAGTGTATTTGAAGTATTATATTATTGTTTGCATTTGAAGTATTATGTTAAAAGCAAAATACAAATTCAACCGCAACTTTTACCAAATAGAATAGCAATAGCCAAAAACCCGTTAGCAAAATTCCTTCTTCTTAATTTTGTTTTTTAATTTCATGATTACCAATGAAGCTAATTTTATGTAAATAAGCATTTATTTTGTATAAATATTACATAACGGAACGAAAACTGAGTTGAATAATGCTTTGTAATGATTTTCAACTTTTTAAGTTCGAACGCGGAACCGACCTCTCATCGGTTCTAGACGTTAAGTCTGAGTAGTGCCAACGGATGGTACCAACAGGTCAACCAATCCGTGCACCGTAACCCATTCACGCGGTGGCTGCTTGTCGGCCAGCTAGTTCGGAGAGGATTTCGGTCGCGGGTCTCTGAATGGGTTACGCTCAATTACAATATTTTCAGCCACCTGAACATGCCCGTTTTCAAAACGCGTTATCAAACAAAACCATACGGAGAAGAAACCTACTTTACGTTACTCCGTATTTCTTCATTCATCCAGTTAAAACACAAAAATCTAATTTCCGTTTCGCGTTCCCGCATTATACCGACGCGGTACCGAAAAATATGCTACTCGAAATTAACACGACGAAGACTACTCTAACAAAATGTCAAAACTACGAAGGTACCGCGTACCGCGCACGACGCGAAACTGACCTCAGCGGATTTGGCGAAACCCTAGCCTCGCGACGGCATACCTACCCTGCACTCACTTTCCCGCTGAAACAGAACGAACCACTGAAAAGGAAAGTCTTGGGTTATTTAGCAATTCATGTTGTAATTCATCGGCAAATCACAATCGTGGTCTTATACAGTAAATAATTGATTTTAACAAGTACGCTATCTCCTAAATACAGTCTACCGCCCTCCGTCAATGGAAGACCTAATTACGTAACCAATCTGTACATAAGCTCAGCTCACTCTCTGAGATTCATTCAATGGTATCTATCGATTTCATATGAAAAGTATTCTGATCAGTATACTGTTCTCTTCCCGCTTTCAAAGTTTAATACTATGTTAATGCGTAAAAGAAACCCAAACATTCCTTGAAATGATTGTAATGATGGCGATTCCCAAAAGGAATTTGTGACTGGTGAGATGTGAGTTGAGGTAATTATTTACTTCTATGACTTGGCAATTCAAGCGTAATTGAATTAAATAGATTTGTTCAATTGGATTTGGTTAACCTAAATTATACAACTATTCATTTGGATATTTAGTCTTACGTTAGTACAAATATCATATCTAGATTTGACTAAAAATAAAATTATTGCCTAAATTTGATTAAATAATAAATTTTAACAAACGCTTTCAACAATTATCTAAATGTGATGAAGATTTAATTCATATACGCGTTGAACAATCTCATTCCGCTTCTCGTCTTAATATTTTGTACAAGGCACGCTCTTTTGGACTTGTCGAGTTTCGAAATATCGATGCCAAATTAGACCAATCTTCTTCTGTGAAGCAAATCACTTGCCAAACTGTACTCTTACCGCCTGGTTTTCGGTCTACGAATGAGTATCGCATCGAATCTTGGATCTCTGGCAATAAGACTTCTGTTTATAAGACTTAAATCAAAAGGAGCTTGTTGCTTGTTGTTCTTCCATCAAAGATTTGCCAGAAGTTCTTTTACCAGATTTCGAGTCATATTCGAAGTCAGCAAAAGCGGCTTGAGTGGCTGATTCTGTGAGCCATTTTGGGTTAGCCTCTAAACTTAGTCACTTAGGAGAAATTTTGTGATTTGAAGAGAATAAAGGTTTAGGTCGAAGGGAGAGAGGGAGTTTTACATGTAAGTATTTATCTGCGTTTGGGATTTTTGCATTTTGTATGTTACGCAGCATTGCTTTCAACTGAGTTTCACTTTGCCCATGACGAGATTCAGTTTCTTTCAAGAGTTTTTTGGTAAAAACCTAAAGCTTTTGTTACACTTACTATACAATACGCGAGAGGCAGGCACATTTCCGACTTTTCTGGAAGTATGCGCCTGCAGTAGCCATTCACTTTAAATCTACTATCATCCGTGAGTATCAGGCAGTTCTCCTGATTTTCTTTCCCCGATTTGATAAGTTCACTGCTAGGGAAAACCAGCTGCTCAATATTATCAGGTATTGGTTTATTAGGGGGATATTTAAATTTAACATATGCACTGGATGTGAATGTATTATATCCAGCCAATATACACACTTGAAACAACTTCTGAGTATCATCGCATTCATTTAACTCCTCATCTTCGTAATCTTCATAGTCCTTTTCTTCAACTTTAGGTATATCTTTTGGTTGTCGTGTGCTTGATATTGATGAGTTATTACTGCTACTCTCCTCACACAATTGTTTGTACTTATTAATTCGATCACTGGTTTTTATTATACATTCATCACTAGGGGTAAGTATAGATTCGTTATGGTTTCGCTACGGAGCGTACTCACGGACATATATTGGTTGATTTGGGGAATGAGGGGAAAATCAAAACAATTGAACGATCACCTGATTCCAAGCCTCCTTGATGTATCGAATTAACTCGTCCTGTTGTGTGATGGTTTCGCGCGGCTGTTGGGGCGGCCTCCGTGTCAGCCCAGGCGCTTGGCCGCGTCTTGAATACTGATAGTCATTGTTTCGTTTCATGGCAACCTATGTATCATTATGATCTTCAAAAGTGCGCATAACCACAACTCCTTGACCGAAAGAACCGCTCGTCAATTGGACGTTCGATAAAACAAAAGATCGTCCATCATATCGCAGGTATCTGACTTCTGGATTTGTACATGCAACAAGTAGCACAAACTTCTGCCATCGTTTATGAACAGGCAAAAGTGCGTAACATTATGAAAATAAAGTTGCTGAAATGGTACAAATATTCCATTTTTATATTTATAAATTACAAACGGTGTACCCAAATCTTTGGAAGCGGGAATATCATCAATTGTTCGTCCAGTCGCCAGAATAAGAAAGTGCTCTCTCACAAATCCGCGATTGCAAAACAGGAAAAAATCACACGTAGAAAATACACACAATAATCAAGTGCAGAAACTAAGACGTATAATGCGATTGTATGACACATTCGCTCTATTATAAATAAATTATAGAGGAGAGTTGAAAACTGTTTTAATTATGAAAAAGTCGTCGACATCGATTGTACGCTATGATTGGCGTAGATTTTCCCGCCGTTTTTTCCTCGTGGCGTCGGACTGTCAATCCGACAACCACCGACAAAACAGATGTGCGGAATGGAACGCCACATGGCGGCAATGTGCATTTTTATTTGTCGCCAGTGGCATAGTGTTTTGATGGCAACGGTGGAGGGGGGCATTCCCAGATGGATATGTCTCGAAATGTGTCGGGGTTTTGATTAATATTATGCTTCAAATATTTATAACCACAGATCTAAATATTTGGAGAGAAAAAAAAATTATTTTCTGCGCAACGATATCCGCACGAAAGATGAAGTCCGCTGGCACTTCGAGGTCATACCCATCTGGCCGGGCGCAAGGGTTCGGGATTGGAATCACTTCGATTCCCGGGCGTAGGCGTCACATTACAGCTTCTTCAATAAATTATATATTTGTGACTCATTTAATTTATAGAAGATTGATTGGAATGGGAGTTTATTATAACCATAGATTCAGTTTCGAATGGAAATCGTTTAGGGTTCTATTACAGATACTCATATATAAATCGAGGATATTGCAAGGTGCATTATTCTAATATTGGTTGGGGATTCAGATTATGAACTAATTTTGCCATAATCAGCCTTTCTTAATGTTTTGGTGCTTCTTCTAGATTAAAATAAATTTTCAGCAGTTCATTTTTATAAGTTATTTGAGAGTATTCGGAGTAGAAATGCTCAAAAGCCGGGGTTTTGACATAGTTAATCTCAACAGGTTCTCAAAATTTGCGCAAGCTTCAAGCCCTGGTCGAGCTCTTATATAAGGGGATTTTAAGAAAATGTTAAATAAATTAAACTCATTCGCACAAAGAATACCAAACGCAATCCCCTTCTGGCATTGTATAGTAGTAATGCGTATCCTATTTTGTACACTCCTCTACATTGAAGTAAATTCAAGCATTTGTTATTAGCCTTTCATAAATACGAATAACGAGGAAGATCAAATTAATTTGGAAAGTAAGCATATCTAATTCGTAACGTATAATTAATTTGATCTATGTTTAACAATATCCCTAATATCTATGTATTCTTAAAAATTAAATTACTATATGGAAGAAATAAATGCAGGATTATATGGGAATGATTTGTTTCTTTTTTAAATAAGTAAAAAAATTCTTCGTCAACGCTTGTTCCAACATAAAATATCAACTTAGCTTGAGCAGAATCCTGCAGTTATTTCCTATTATGCGAAACAAAAAAAAAATTGAATAAAATTAAGCTTATCCTATGTTATTGTGGGATCATAAAACCCAACTTGAATAGTAATTCTTCTTCTGCGATCTAAATTAGAATTGCAATTCTATAAGTCTAATTTAAAATGAAAACTAACTCTAAAAAAAAATCCCCACGATAAAATTGAATTTCGATTGATATATCCGTATATGGTATTTAAATGTTAAAATGTAGGTTTTATATTTGGGTTCCATTACTATTCATTTTGCCGTTAAAACTGCTATCATTTTCCCCTTTAAATGCCTCATAGCCAACCATGAACACCAATCGTTTTTATGATTTAAAATACTTCGTTCGATAATTCCTAACCTTCCTCATCTATTCCTATCCTGTTCCATCTCTGATATTCAATAATCAATCACAAGTACTCTTATTCTCGTACTGTCCTAAATGTTACCCTACTTACTCTGTGTAAGTACACATTCATCACTTTTTTAACAACTATCACTAAAACCGTGTTAGGTTTAGGGAGAATACATTGACTTAAGACTACAAATTGAAAATTAGTTAAGAATACGGCAGCAGAAATTTTGCCTGCATCGCGTACGTTTATCGACGTAAATTCTCACATCGCAGCTTTCACCTGCCTTTACATAATTAAACATACTATTCAAAAGAAAATATAGTTCGAAAACTGGATTATTTATGATTTGAATTGCCGGCACCAATCTATCTTGCTATCTGAATATAATTGTCGAATTGAATATGGTTCTAGAAACACGCAAATATAGCGAAAATACTAAAAGTTTTCCCGTGTTTTAAACTTTAATTGATATTAAGAGTACATTTATTGTACTCATCGGATTAAACCTTCTGTTTGCGTAAACATAAATTATTTTTGAAATATTTTGACAATAGAATGTTCAAAACATTACCAAAGTATATAGTAAATTGGATTTGACTCTCCCCAAGTGTTCGATTTTATCTAATATGATATATGAATATGTGTGTACATATCTAACCTTGAAATATTTTCCGAAGATTCGAAACTTACATATAACACTACAATGTTATTCCCCTTTATATATTAGATTAATTTGTGCTATTATATAATTGAATTTGGTTTACCATGTTTAACAGTTCTACGGATTTATCATCTCACGTACCATTTTTTTCCTGATTAAAATTTTAGTATAGTGCTTCTGGATGTGTACATTACCGCATTAGACGAATTTTAAATTCTTCGGCGCTTGTTGTTCGATGTAAGCGGTGGGGTTGTTGATGGACTATTCGATTCAAGTGACATTGAACCACGAGTTCTCTTTGGCGTTCTTTTTTTTTTTTTGGGTGTATCAGCTGGAACTAATTTGGCCTGGCATTATTCCTGTCTTAATAGCAGCAAGTATCTTCTTCCATGGACATGTCTGACGATATTCCAGAGTCTCCACTATATAATGAGTTGACTGCACGACAAGTGTAGAACACAATGCGTTTCAACTTCTTGTTGTAGAAGAAATAATTGAACGCCCAGAAGCATCCTGGCTCTCCGTATGGATCATAATGGTTGACGCAAACCATGATATTGATCCCCCGCTACAGAGTGACGGGTTTATTTTTCCACCGCTGTTAGTTAATATTTTCGGCCTTCCTCCAGAACACCAAGATTACGGGGGGATAACGAAAAATACAGATATAGCACTTTCCTCCCGCGTGTTTTCTATTCCACGTTCCGTCGGACTGTCAATCTGACAACATCCGACAAAACAGATGTGTGTGGAATGGCACGCCACATGGCGGCAATGTGCCTCTCCATCTGTCGCCAGTGGCATAGTTTTTCGATGGCCACGGTGGAGGGGCATTTCCAGATGGATATGTCTCGAAATGTGTCGGGGTTTGGATTAATTTTATATTTCGAATATTTATATCCACAGATCTAAATATTTGGACAGAAAAGAAATATTTTCTGCGCAACGATATCCGCACGACAGATGAAGTCCGCTGGCACTTCGAGGACATATCCATCTGGCCGGTTGCAAGGGTTCGGGATCGGAATCACTTCGATTCCCGGGCGTAGGCGTCACATTACACATTCCCCCCCCCAAAATCGAAGTAATTACGATCCCGCCTCCTATGTAAAAGGTCTTGGTTAGGGCCGTGGCGGGTCGAAGGTCGGTTTCGAGGAATAGGCTACAACCATGTTCGTGAAGACTCGACAGTGACTATATAGTAGGGAGTCAGGTGTTATTCGGAGGTCTTCGTCTAGGCAGAGATTTAGGTAAGCCAAGGTTTTTCGTGTGAAATAGTTGTACTTCATCGGCTAAGGTCTTTTGCGTGGTAAATTCCCAGGGTTTTACCAGTCATGTCCGCGATGAGGTATCGGGTGGGGCTTATTACTTGTAGGACTCGACATTTCACGAATTTCTTGTCTAGTTTGGCATTGTAATGTCGGGTGGCATCGCTCTGCCGGAAGTTTCGACGATATATTTCGTCGCCTGCCTTAAAGCCAGAAGGATGAGATCGCAAGTTGTACCGCTCCTCTCCCATCCGTCGACTTTCTTCAATCTTCCCCCGCAGTTGCTCTCGCAGAAGTTGGAGCTTTTCGTGCGGTTCCAGAACCACGATTGGGTCCTCTAGCGATTTCAGTTGCCGCAATAGCCGGTAAGCGCTCCCATGACAGATCATGTACTGACCGAACAATGCGAAATACGGCGAAATGCCGGTGGTGGCGTGGTACGACGAGCGCAGCGCACTAGTGATGGCGGACAATTTGCGATCCCAGTCCTTCTGATTCGGGTGGACATAGGCGCGGATGGCCGCTATGAGCGTACGATTCAGTCGTTCGGATGCGTTGGCTTGTGGTGAATAGACGGCAGTTCGCTGGTGGATGATGCCGTATTTGGACATTAGGTCTCGGAACTTGCTGGAGGTGAGCTGGACCCCATTGTCGGAGACAAGTTTCTCCGGAACTCCAAACATGTGAAAGACTCGGGTCTCCAAGAAGCTGATTATAGGTCCAGTGTGCATGTTACGTAGTGGTTCTATGATAGGGAATTTAGAGAGCTGGTCCAGGACCACGACAGCTCCCGTGTGACCAGAAGCAGATCGAGGGTAAGGACCGATAAGATCAATGTACAAGCGCTGGAACACGCGTTCGGGGACCTCAACCTTACCCATGGGAGGCCGAAGAATGGTGTTGGGCGCTTTAGTGCACTTGCATAGCTCACAGGAGGCTACGTACGCTTTTATCTGTTGTGCCATCTTAGGCCAAAAGAAGCAGGTTTTCAACCGCCTAAGTGTACGACCGTATTCGCCGTGCGCACTTGATGGGTGGTCATGGGCCCGTCTGATAAGATCAGTGGTTAATTCTTCGGGCACCCACAACTTCCACTGTTCTTCTTCTTGTATGGGGTCTCCGGATGCGTGTCCCATCCGCTTATAAATAAATCCATCCGTCAACCGCAGTTCAGGAAGCTGGGGCAGTTGATTCTGGATAGTGTGAATCAGTTGTGTGTAGGTTGCTGACTTGAAGGCAGGATGGTCCAGATCGATCAATTGGGGGCTGTCGTCCTCTTGGAACAACTCGGCTCCTTCAGGGGCGAACATTCTGGATAGGGTGTCGGGGACTACATGCTGGCTTCCTTTTCGGTGGCGAATTGTGAAGTCAAATGCCTGTAGTTTCAGTGCCCACCTGGCCAATCTGCCGTTGAGATCAGTCTGGCTCATTAGCCATTTCAGAGAAGCGTGATCCGTAACGATTTCAAAGGTGTGTCCCTCCACATAGGCTCGGAAGCGTTTCACTGCCAACACCGCCGCTAAACATTCCTGCTCGGAGACCGTGTAATTTCGCTGGGCTGGGTTCAACTTGTGAGACATGAAGGCTATAGGTCTCTCCTCGCCGTCTTGTGCAACCTGGACTAAGACTGCTCCCACCCCATGTTGACTCGCGTCACAATGGATTGAGAACGGTTTGTCAAAGTCCGGGCTGTGCAGTACGGGGGCTGTAGTCAGACTCTTCTTTAGCTCTTCAAAAGCTCGCAAGCTGGACTCTTCCCAGACGAATTTACGTCCCTTACGCAGCATGTCGGTCAAAGGAGTGGTAATGGTGGCATAGTCACGTACAAAACGCTGGTACCATCCGCATAAACCTAAGAATCGGCGTAATTGTTTGGATGTCTTGGGTAATGGAAAAACGTCAATCGCTTGAGTCTTTTCCGGATCGGTCTTGATATGGCCATGCCCAATGATGTGACCTAAATACTTCACCTCCGTCATCACGAACTGACTCTTCCTTATGTTGATGGTTAATCTTGCCCTCCGGATGTGTAGAGCCACCTCCTGAAGCAGGTCGATGTGTTCGTCAAAGGTCTCGGTTATAAGCAACAGATCGTCCAAGTAAACGAAAACTTGGTGCCGCAAATGAGGTGGTATCACCTTATCCATAAGGCGCGTCATTGTTTGGGGGGCATTGCACAATCCGAATGGCATGGTCACGAATTGGTATAGGGGCCGACCTGGGACTGTGAAGGCTGTTTTCTCCTTTGAACCGGGGTCTAAAGGAATTTGCCAGAAGGCGTCCTTGAGGTCTAAGCTCGTGATGAAATGGGCTTTAGGCAACCGACTCAAAATGCCTTCAATCAACGGTAGAGGGTATGCGTCCTTGACTGTGACGGCGTTCAAGCGTCTGGCATCTAAGCATAGCCGGACCTTGTTCGGCTTGACAACTAAGGTGACTGGGGAAGCCCACGCGCTCTGTGATTCTTCGATGACGCCTAATGCTAGCATTCGATCCACTTCGGCATATAACGACTTTTCCTTCGCCGGAGATATGGCGAAATGTCTCTGTTTTATGGGTTTAGCATCCCCCACATCTATAGTGTGGAACACCAGGGCAGTCCGCCCGAGACCTTCTTTCTCGTGCGATGGAAAAGCCGATATAGCCGAGTCAAGACGCAGTTGCTGGTTTACATCCAGTGTATGTCGTAATAAGTTAGTGGGTTGAGATTGTTCAGGAACGGTGGTGACGGACTTCAGGGTCGAACCGGAAAATAGTGCCGGGGCCAAGTTAAATTTTCGAACGAAATCCACTCCTAGGTAAAGATTCTGGGTTAACTGAGGTATGATGAAAAATTCCATGGGTTTAGTTACTCCTTTAAAGGTGACATCCGTCATAATTTTTCCACTACAGAGTGACGAGTTCCGTCCGCCGTGCTTAACCAGGAGGTGAAATGACGGATTTGGTCCGCGTGCATTGCCAGTACCTCCCCTGCAAACTCGGCAGATATGCAATTCACACTGGCTCCCGTATCGACTAAGCCTGACACTCGTTTTTGCAGGAGGTGTACTGACGCATATGGCCAAACATCATCCCTCAATAATTCGTCTAAGTATATGTCCTTCAACACTTTCCTCGACTGCCTGACTTTTCTCCAGAAGCTCCGCATCCGACGCGTGGCTCGCTTGCTTCGCGTTGGGACATTTGTAGCCAACTCCTCATGGAAGATGCGCTGTCGAGTAGCCAAATAATTCCGCAGCCTGACATGAAAAGATTTTACATGCCAAGGAACTTTCGTCTCGCTATCATTTCCCTGCGCGTTGGCCTCGGCGAAGGATGGCGTCGGTTGTGGAACTTCGGGAGAACTGTGTTTGGCGGTGCGAGTCAGCAGAATGGGAGTCATGTCGGGAGCTGGGTCATAGCTAGTGATGGGGTCTGGATTGGTTCGTACGGGGTTTAGGAGTGCCGACGGGTGGTCGCGGCACTCGGTGGCAAGTTTTTTCGCCCTTTGCAATTTGCACAGTCAGGTGCGTATGTGTCGGCCTTCCCGCATCGGTAGCAGAAAAGCGTTGGCTCCGCTGGACATGCATAGAACCGATGTCCCGGTTGTCGGCAGTTCCAACAGACCGTCGGGCTTGTAATTGCTTCAAGGGAGGGCAGATCATTCAAGGCTGGGTCCTCAAACTCCGGTGGTGCTCCGCTCCTCGGTACTGGTACTGGATCAGCAAGCAGGTGGTCAGCTGCCATCAACTCCGCGGTGTGATGATTTCGGGGAGTTGGTGCCGTTATGCGAGGTTGTGGACGGAAGGTACCTCGCCGCTCATTTAAGTGTTCTTGTCTACGGGCATGAAGGCGCAGTCCCTGTATGGTGTTGATTGGAAAATGTAGAAGGCTGTTCTGGAGATCCCAGCGCATATTCTCTCTGATAATTTCTACCAGTTCGTCCTCGGGCATGGTATTTCGCAAGCGAGTGCTCAATCTCACTATACTTGTGTAGTACTGGTCGAACGGTTCGTGAGCGCCTTGTTTCCGTTTCTTTATTTGCTCCCTTAGCTCTCTCTCAGTGAAGCCATCCTCAAATCGGTTGCGGAAGGCTGCACTGAAAGAGTGCCAAGTGGGACGTGGCGTTGATTCTTTAAAGCTCCAGTACCAGTCGGCAGCGTCACCGCTGAACAAAAGATGTGCATGCCGGAGGAAGGCCGAGGAATCACCTCCCAGGGTGCTGGATACCAACGCCTGAATCCGGAAAAGGAATCGGTCCGCCGATATCATATCGTTGAACCCTGTAAAGTTCAGGCGCCAACTCTCCATGATACGAGGCGTCGGGTCTCGAAAAAGTGTCAGTGCGTTCCCGGGGGGAATCACATCCTCGTTTGACCTGTTGTACTGAACGGCCTCGGGGGCTGGAGGTACCAACGGAGGTCCGGTACTGTGTCGTGGTCTATATTCGGGAGCTCTGGGATCCATTCCCGAGTTCCTTGGAGGTGGGACCCATTGCTCGGATTGTCGGGAGGGGGGCATCGCCACACTGGGATTGGGTTCCCAGCCAAGCGGAGTTCTCACGCGACTGGATGGTTGGCTCATAGGGAGATTCTGGAGCTTTCCCTCCAGGTTGCCGATCCTCTCCGACATATCCTCCATCAACGCCACGAGGGTGTCAATGGAGTGGGCGGAAGGCATGGGTGTCACCTCGGACACGACACTTGTGGCCGGAACTTTACCGCCGACGGCTCCTTGCAGGTCTAAAAGTGGTTGGGACTGTTCGGCCTCTGGAACTCCTTTCGCCACTGCTCCGCGCATTGGTAGGGGCGTTCCGAGGGGGACGTCTACGGCAGACCGCTCGATGGGTCGCCGACATAATGGGCAACTCTCTGACATGAGGAGGAGCTGTTGTACACAGGCACGATGGAATAGATGTCCACAATCCAATCGCACGCTGTGTACCCCCTCCACTACGTCTTCGAAGCAGATCCCACAGTTAGCTGGTTGGACCGTTTTAGATCGGGTCCAACGCTTATCTGGGGTCCGCTTCGTTGCCATGTTTGTTCTTGCTGGTTTTGGGTGGGTGTTATGTCTTAGTAACGAAGAAAGAAAAATGTAATTATATAATATGACTAAGGACTTAAGTATAATATGACTAAAGGCTTAAAAATAATTTAACGGCCGATAGTGGCGAGCTATAGACAAGATATAGCGAAAGAGAGAAAAAAAAATTTATTTGATACATACTTTCCTTTTCAGTGGTCGACTCATTCAACGGGAAAGGAGAGTGCGTGGTAATCTGCCGAAGAAAGGGTGCTTTCGGTCGATTTACGAAATTTACCCCATAACCCACATACATTACAAAAAACCGTCTCTAAACTACGTTAAAGTGACTCGACGAGACAAGTGGTAGAGCTACCGTAACGATTTTGTACGCGGTCAAAATTCCCGACGCGTGGAAGCATTCCGGGCTTCGCAACTCCAGCATACGCCACCGAATGTTGAACCGATACCACTCGTCTAACACGCATAAGAAATAGTTAGAATCCTTCCGCGACATAAAGGCAAGGTAGCCTTCTATTTTCTTGAGAGTCCATGCTGATAGGTAAACCCATCAGACTGGCAGTTCCATCAAGAAAATAGAAGGTCCTTACAGGGTTAGCCTAGGACAACACATCGGAAGGATTCTGTCGCGGAAAAAAAAAATCAACCAAAGGAGAGCGGAAGATACAACTCGCGTGAAGCGACTTCTAGTGTGTATCACACAACTCCACTGCTTCTGATAGTGGGACTCGAGTACCAAAGTACCTTACATCCTCCGTAAAGGACCAACTCGTCAGAAGACGCGAAGTTCTTTCCCCCTTAGGATGTTTTGGGCCCCACGTTGGGCGCCATTTGTAATGATTTTAAACCTTTCAAGTCCGAACGCGGAACCGACCTCTCATCGGTTCTAGACGTTAAGTCTGAGTAGTGCCAACGGATGGTACCAACAGGTCAACCAATCCGTGCACCGTAACCCATTCACGCGGTGACTGCTTGTCGGCCAGCTAGTTCGGAGAGGATTTCGGTCGCGGGTCTCCGAATGGGTTACGCTCAATTACAATATTTCAGCCACCTGAATATGCCCGTTTTCCAAACGCGTCAACAATTACTCATCCAGAACGGGAAACCTACGTTACGTTAATTCTGGATGTGATCTCTCCACAGATCTCAAATCAAAAACGCTACAAAATCCCATAGGCGCGTTACCGAATCACCGACGCGGTACCGAAAAATATGCTACTCGAAATCAAACCGACGAAAACTACTCTAATGAAATGACGAAACAATCAAAGGTACCGCGTACCGCGCGCGACGCGAAACCGACCTCAGCGGATTTGTCGAAACCCTACCCTCGCGACGGCATACCTACCATGCACTCACCCTCCTGCTGAAACAGAAAGAACTACTGAAAAGGAAAGTCGTTAATTATTTAACAATTCATTTTATTGCTCTAACTAAATTCATTATCAAATAATAATCTCATCTTCAACTACTGATTTTCGTATTTTTCCATTTATATCATTACAACATGGGTTTGATCCCTTTAATGTGATTTTGTAATTTCAAAACGCAAATCAAATCAAATACAAAGTCAAATCAATCCACACAATTAATTAAAATAAGGGATAACATTTATATAAAAAATTAAATTTAAAAGAAATATCTATGTTATGAATTGTTAAAAAGAAATATATAAAAAATTAAATTTAAAAGAAATATCTATGTTATGAATTGTTAAAAAGAAATATAAAAAAAATTAAATTTAAAAGAAATATCTATGTTATGAATTGTTAAAAATAAAGTACAGTCAATTAAATAGTTCTCGCATGCAGTAAAGCATCGCTGATTTTGCTGAGAGTCAAACGCAAAATATGACACTGCCCTATCAAACCGAGTGTACCAAGATACTGTTAGTGCCCGAATAGTTATTTTTTTTTTATTAATGAATTGTGACCTCAGACACGATATGATCCGTAAATATATGCATGATGATTTTTTTTTAGGAAATACATATTTGACGTAGGAAAGAATTTATATTCAAAACACAAACAGGGGCATCTTTTCTGCTGCTTTCTAAATCTTACGTACTATAAAAGCAGAGGCCCTTGGAGAGTATTGGATGGCATGAGATGCATTTTTCAATCAGGCCCACATGCTACAATCCCCAACTTGAATAGTAATTCTTCTTCTGCGATCTAAATTAGAATTGCAATTCTATAAGTCTAATTTAAAATGAAAACTAACTCTAAAAAAAATCCCCACGATAAAATTGAATTTCGATTGATATATCCGTATATGGTATTTAAATGTTAAAATGTAGGTTTTATATTTGGGTTCCATTACTATTCATTTTGCCGTTAAAACTGCTATCATTTTCCCCTTTAAATGCCTCATAGCCAACCATGAACACCAATCGTTTTTATGATTTAAAATACTTCGTTCGATAATTCCTAACCTTCCTCATCTATTCCTATCCTGTTCCATCTCTGATATTCAATAATCAATCACAAGTACTCTTATTCTCGTACTGTCCTAAATGTTACCCTACTTACTCTGTGTAAGTACACATTCATCACTTTTTTAACAACTATCACTAAAACCGTGTTAGGTTTAGGGAGAATACATTGACTTAAGACTACAAATTGAAAATTAGTTAAGAATACGGCAGCAGAAATTTTGCCTGCATCGCGTACGTTTATCGACGTAAATTCTCACATCGCAGCTTTCACCTGCCTTTACATAATTAAACATACTATTCAAAAGAAAATATAGTTCGAAAACTGGATTATTTATGATTTGAATTGCCGGCACCAATCTATCTTGCTATCTGAATATAATTGTCGAATTGAATATGGTTCTAGAAACACGCAAATATAGCGAAAATACTAAAAGTTTTCCCGTGTTTTAAACTTTAATTGATATTAAGAGTACATTTATTGTACTCATCGGATTAAACCTTCTGTTTGCGTAAACATAAATTATTTTTGAAATATTTTGACAATAGAATGTTCAAAACATTACCAAAGTATATAGTAAATTGGATTTGACTCTCCCCAAGTGTTCGATTTTATCTAATATGATATATGAATATGTGTGTACATATCTAACCTTGAAATATTTTCCGAAGATTCGAAACTTACATATAACACTACAATGTTATTCCCCTTTATATATTAGATTAATTTGTGCTATTATATAATTGAATTTGGTTTACCATGTTTAACAGTTCTACGGATTTATCATCTCACGTACCATTTTTTTCCTGATTAAAATTTTAGTATAGTGCTTCTGGATGTGTACATTACCGCATTAGACGAATTTTAAATTCTTCGGCGCTTGTTGTTCGATGTAGGCGGTGGGGTTGTTGATGGACTATTCGATTCAAGTGACATTGAACCACGAGTTCTCTTTGGCGTTCTTTTTTTTTTTTGGGTGTATCAGCTGGAACTAATTTGGCCTGGCATTATTCCTGTCTTAATAGCAGCAAGTATCTTCTTCCATGGACATGTCTGACGATATTCCAGAGTCTCCACTATATAATGAGTTGACTGCACGACAAGTGTAGAACAAAATGCGTTTCAACTTCTTGTTGTAGAAGAAATAATTGAACGCCCAGACGCATCCTGGCTCTCCGTATGGATCATAATGGTTGACGCAAACCATGATATTGATCCCCCGCTACAGAGTGACGCGTTTATTTTTCCACCGCTGTTAGTTAATATTTTCGGCCTTCCTCCAGAACACCAAGATTACGGGGGGATAACGAAAAATACAGATATAGCACTTTCCTCCCGCGTGTTTTCTATTCCACGTTCCGTCGGACTGTCAATCTGACAACATCCGACAAAACAGATGTGTGTGGAATGGCACGCCACATGGCGGCAATGTGCCTCTCCATCTGTCGCCAGTGGCATAGTTTTTCGATGGCCACGGTGGAGGGGCATTTCCAGATGGATATGTCTCGAAATGTGTCGGGGTTTGGATTAATTTTATATTTCGAATATTTATATCCACAGATCTAAATATTTGGACAGAAAAGAAATATTTTCTGCGCAACGATATCCGCACGACAGATGAAGTCCGCTGGCGCTTCGAGGACATACCCATCTGGCCGGTTGCAAGGGTTCGGGATCGGAATCACTTCGATTCCCGGGCGTAGGCGTCACATTACAATCCTTATTCTAGGGATTCTCTTTTTTGTCAAGATGACCACTTCGGTTTTCTCCAGTACTAAACTGAGCCCACGAGCAGTCATCCAGTCCCTCACTCGGCGCATTAGCATACCTAGCCTAAGTTGCGCTTGTTCAACGGTGCGTCCGGCGACCAGAGCCGCAACATCATCCGCATAGCCGACCAAGCGTGACTCATCTGGCATCTCAAGTCTCAGTAGCCCGTCGTAAGACACGTTCCACAGGTCTGGACCAAGAATGGATCCCTGGGAAACACCCGATGTAATTTCCATCCTTCGTTGGCCCCGTGTCGTATCGTAGAGCAGGCTTCGATCCTTTAGGTCGTCGCTCAAAAGCCGCATTAGATATTCTGGATCTTGAAAAGAGTTTTCCAACGTATCCAGAATATCCACCCATGTAGCGGGGTCGGAGGCGTGGACGTGGTGCCAACGGGGATGTTTTTCAGGGATTGAATGTGATAATGGGTTTTATTCGTTTTACTTAAAGGCTTACGTCAACAAATTTTGAACTTATTCGGGCCTTGCTTGGCTGTGTGAGCAGACGCATTTCGATACCTCTGAGTCACCAACAGTATCTAAAAGATGTGTGAAAGGGAATGACTTTTTAATAATAAAGTCATCCCCTTCCACACATCCTTTTGACATAGAAGATGACTGAAAGGAGTCAAAACGCGTCTACTCTCGCAACAAACCAAGGCTTGAGGGCTTCTCAAGTAAAAAGAAATTGGCCTGCGAATATCAAATAAACAAAATAACTGAAATTGCCATCTATTGAGATGTTTAAAAGACTTAAGAAGCATTGATTTTCTTATAAAGAAACGGAACAAGGTAAGCCCGAATTAGAATTTATCATTATCGTTGGAGATTGCAACAGAATCAGACAACACTGATAACTTTACGTCACTTGATTGTTTATTAGCCATGAATTTAAAGTATGTTAACACGTCTTATTCGTCTGACTGTCATGTAGACACATAGAGACATTAGTAGGTTGTGACTTAGGTAACTTGAATTTATAAAGGATTTATTTTTCAGATACGGAGAACTTAAAAATTGCAACGCTATTTCCGGTGACAGACGATGCCAAGGTTCTCAGCTTTTGAGGCTGGTTGTATTTGTCAATTTGTTATGAATACACTCATGCTGTAGCAAGTTTGGTGAATGGGCCGAAGGAAATATTGGCATGAGCATGAGCCGGTCGGGTGATTGGTCTATATGCCTTCAACAATTAAGATGGTTACAAGACATGATTACTAACTTTTTGGTGCCTCAATTGGAAGGCATTAACGGTGCTGGCATGTAATTTTAGCAGGACCGGACCACACACTACACAGTGCGATACAATTAAAGTACTGAATGACACATTTGACAAATGATTAATTTCAAGATACGGCCCTGTTAACTGGCCACCGGGTTTGGGCGATTTGAGACTATTAGTAAACTTTCTTTGAGAATAATTAACGCAGAATAGCTACACCGTTAAACCAGAAACAATTGAGCACTTGGAAGCCAACATTCGATGCGTTGTTGGTGAAATACAGTCTCATTTACTGCAAAGAGCGTGTGAAAATTGGACCTCTAAATTACGCCACGTAAGCACCAGCTGCGAAGGCTCCATGCCCTAAATCATCTTTAAATATAAATGAAAAAAATATGGATAAAAAAAAGCCGACTTTATGGATATTAAAAACCTTTTTCTTTGTTTTACTTCAGTTTCAAGATCTCCACCTTTAAAAAAACACATATACTATATTTCATACTTCGAACTTGTTTAATACGAACTACAATTTCAAGACCATTGCGATGGGAGGTTTAAAGACACATATGTAGTATAGCAAAAGAAAAGACGTTTCTTATGGCTTAGGGCAAAACTTTGGTCGGCGAATTTCTGATTTGAATTTACCGTGACACGTGGGTTATTACAATGATAAGAAAATTTTGTTTGAGGATTGCTGGTTGTCCTAAGTGAAAGAACTACATTGTTCTTTCACCCGAGCATTTTAGCTATCAACATAATAGCATTATTCGCTCGATGGACTTCACCTGGTTCCAGCATATGGGCTGGTTCCATTAAAAATCTCGCAGTTTCGTACGAGGTGACCGATATACTCCTCAGGAGCTGCCACATCAGTCACCTCGGGGCAGCTCGACTGCGGGGTTCCAGATGACCACGAACCCATATATATATATATATATATATATATATATATATATATATATATATATATATATATATATATATATATATATATATATATATATATATATATATATATATATATATATATATATATATATATATATATATATGTTGCAGCATGGCAGTGCTGCAAGCTCTATCGAGCAGTAATTTCCACTATTACGCAGTGGTGGCGAACTTATAAGAAAATTTTGTTTGAGGATTGAACAATGTAGTTCTTTCACTTAGGACAACCAGCAATCCTCAAACAAAATTTTCTTATAAGTTCGCCACCACTGCGTAATAGTGGAAATTACTGCTCGATAGAGCTTGCAGCACTGCCATGCTGCAACATATATATATATATGGGTTCGTGGTCATCTGGAACCCCGCAGTCGAGCTGCCCCGAGGTGACTGATGTGACAGCTCCTGAGGAGTATATCGGTCACCTCGTACGAAACTGCGAGATATTACAATGATGCTTTCAGCATTCCTTCGTTATGGTTATTCCATTGATTCTCATGTAAGAGTATTTCCTCGCCAGATAGAAAGTTGAACACTTGAATGACGATTGTAGTCGCTGCCAATAATTTCTCATCTCCGTGTCTAAATTCCGTTGCCAATTTAATGTAATAGATGTATTGCTCAATATAAAGACTAATTAATGCATTGTCCAAGATTCCTATGTAAAAAAACATTGCATCTGTCAATACAATGGTCAATGTTATAGCACCTAACATTGCATTGCATTATATGATGGCAAACACAAATTAATGAAGGTAGCATTTACTCATCAAATGATATCAATACAATATAACGCTTGTTGACAATTCTGACTGCACTCAAGTGCTGATATACTATCTGCCATATTCATGAGCATTGTTGCAAACACGGGGTCACCGCAGTTGCAGACATTAAGTATTAGCAGAGGGGTGCGTAGCCCGGGGTGGCAGACTGAGGCCGGCCAGCGCTCAGTCGTGTCGTGGGACTTTCGGGACACCCTCTGTTCGTGCTGAGCCACCTTACATATAAATACTAACACGGCGGGAAAAGGACGGGAAAGGGAGAGGTCATTTTGAGAATCGAAAGATGATGGGTTTAAACTGACACGGCCGTTTTATTAAATCAAAAATTCTATTTACAACCAAAAACTTTGCAAGATAAAAAATGCCAAAAACGAGTAAAAGGCCCTTTCGAGAGTTAAACAAAAGAATATAAACTAAAATATAACACAATAAACTAATTCAATATAATATAAAAATTACAATAAAACAAGCTTCTGTAAGATAATAAAATTTGCAAAACTTTGAAACAAAATACCAAATTGATACTTACTTCTTTCCTTGCAGAACTCCGAGCGCCTGGTGAAATACAAAAAAAGAAGCGTGGGGCCACTGAAAATCAGATTTTAAAGTTAAGATTACAAAAAAACTAAAAACGCAACGGCCACTTTCAAGTCTCCGATCCGTCGTACAAGCGTACTTGCAGAAAAATTCACTATAATGCAGCTGGTCCTCTCCTTTTTTTCTCTGTATAATTAATAATTAATCTCGAAGTTCAGCACAAACTTGCACTAATTTAATCTTTCCCAAGAACTCCATTTCCCACCACACTGCAATTACACGTCTAATTGCTATAAACAAATTGTTTTATTCCACTATTCACCATCCACAAGTGAATCTTCAAGTCAATCCCCGTTAGCTAGTGAACCACACTCTAGAAATTTTAACATATGTTCGGTGTCACACCACACACTATCGCAAAAGAAAAGCAAAATTCCTCCCCAAAGCCAACACTGTTATTCTCCGAATTCAAACTCAAAAAAAAAAAATCACCTCGACACCGAAAAATATAAAACTTCCTCTTCTTCACCAAGTCTAATATCCCCTCTCTTATCCACCTTCTCCAAGTAAAAAGAACCGACTGATGGCATTCAAGCACCCAATCCCGCATTTCACCTTCCCAAATCAGATTCCGCAATGCTTTTCATTTTTAAACAACAGGATTAGTAGACCACAACTGGGACCTGATAGTATGCTCGAAGCAAGTCTATTTTAGAAAATATACATTTGCCTGTGAGATCTGATGTAATGTCCTGAATGTGTCGTTTTGGATAGCGATCGGGTATGGCAATCGCGTTTAGTCTACGATAATCTCCGCATGGGCGCCAAGAACTTTCATTCTTAGGCACAAGATGCAAAGTGCTAGCCCATGGGCTGTTCGATGTGCGGTAGTAGTTCTTATCCATCATGTACTGGAACTCTGTTATAGCTATTATCAACTTGTCTGGTGGTAGTCGTCTCGGGAGTTCTGCTACTCACTATAAGTATCGATCGGACATTTATTGTCCACGTAAAGCTTAAATTCTGTTTCTGTGTTGTTTTCAAGCGATGGAAGTTGAGTTATGACTGATACGTCTGCACCTGTGTCGATTAGAAACTTATGTTGTGTTAGTTTGTCAGTGACAAAAAGACGGTTTGTTGCGGAGCGACTGTGAGCCGTCTCAACATGCAGGGCTCCTAGGCGTTTTCCGACATCGATGGGGCCTGAAAGTTACATGGTTTGGTACAATGACGAGCGGTGATTCCGAATTTTTGATGATAGAAGCAGATTTTCCTTTCATTTTCTCGATTGTGAGAACGGCTTCGACTTCTGAAGTGTCCTGGTGATGCGAAGCGTCGAGCAGGTGGTCCCACACTCTGTGCATAAATTGCATTCACCTCCCTACCACAAAAAACCCCTCAGCACATGGCGTCGCTTTTACAAGCCATCAATAGACAGAAAGGGGTTAAGGATGACCTCCGAGAACGGCCATATCTGTTGACGAGACTTTGTCCACGGCGCGATGAAGCGGAAGTAACGCAGGAGACCAACACTCCTGATTTGGAAGACACCGAGGGGGAGTCAGACGAGTTTGTTGTAACCGCGGCGGGGAACCTCATGACCTGCGGGAACTGCAAACAAACCGTACTCCAAAGCTCAACAGTGGGTTCCCAGCCCACTGCGGATACGAATAATGATAGCACTACACTGGTTTTGAAAATGATGACTGCGGGGTTTCCCTCTCTTCAGGAAGCCTCTCCGACGATACTTTTGAAGTGACTATCGCAGGTACTGCATGTATTAACGCCATATCACATTCGACTGCAGAAATACCGTGCGGCTCGAGCGCGAATCTATGCTTCAGAGGGGGCCACCTTTCACTCGCACAAAATAAAATGGTCCACTCGTCATTGGCAGAGCTTCCGTAAGAGGGTGCGCACCTGCCGTCGAAACCTGAACGTATGCGACATCTCGGAGGTTTCCGAAAATGACACCAGACCTTACGCAACAATCAAAGTGTTGGGCGAAATTGTCGCACTAATTGACACGGGTGCAAGTATTAGCTGCCTTGCCTCGGCTCATAGGTACTCCATCAACACCCTACGTTGGTAATACCTTGGACCTTTAAAATCAGCACAGCTGATGGCACCAAACATCCTATCAAGGGTGAATTGACAACGCCCGTCTCGTTTCGAGATCAAACTAAGGATATTACCTTTTTCGTCATCCCCTCACTGACTCAGAACGTGTACCTTGTCGTCGATTTTGTCCTACAATTTGATTTGGCAGCAGATTCATTTGTGGATTAAATACTAGACACGACCATGAACTTACTTCTATGCCCGAAAGACGCGAATCAACTCCTAACAAACGACAAAGTCTGGAAGTATTCATCGCTGCAGTCCTATACGGACATTTTTACATCCACTCATTTCACTACAAAATGATCAGATCATCAGTAAATGCTACCAATCATTGAGTAATTAAATAATACTGGAGTGGACAACCACGTGACAATATGGTTGCAACAACCCGTGCGACCAGTTTTCCTACTGCTACGCTCTTGTTTACAACCTTAGAGAGAGCCAAATTGCACAAGCAAACATGGCTGCTGCTCAATGTAAACAAATTTTCATACAATACCAAAAATTTGCTTTCTATTTGAAAAACCTTCAGCATTGTATGAAAAACATGCATAACATTAATATAATAACTACTCACTTGTGAAAGGAAACACCTACAGATCCTTTTCCACTATGATTTTTTCACGAAGGCACTACATATTTCATTTTGAAATTCTAACTTAATTACACAGTGTCACACATGTTAAAATAACTTGAATCACAAACTCTAATCGAATGTTTAAACACTTGGTACGAATTTAGATCGCGAACACTTTCCATAGTTTTAATATCGGATAAAATTCGCGACGAAACTTGCAAATTGGCCAATTTGGCGTCCAATTTGTATCAGTCAACTTGACAGTCAGTTCACACCTAGTCAGCTTTTGGAACAAGAAAGTGACCAGCAAGAGGCAGACGGGGAGGAAATGACAGACTGTTCACTTGGAAGAGAACAGAAACCGGTCGCATGCTCTCTCATGCATTTTATATGAGCTTAGCCCATCCAGTTCTTATTAATCTTAGCTACCAATATCGCTTTGGCAAGACATTAAAATCAAAGCCGTTCAATAGCTTACGAATGCATATTGAGAAAACCAGAGGGCCAGTAAAATATCCGACCTTGAAGTTGTGAACTGTGTCAGATTTCCATCAGTTACAACAGATGGTTTCCCGTATTACATATTGCACATCAAATGACATCCATTGATGGGGATTGCCTAGTGTCGCCAGAAGTTCGTTTGGTTGAAGATAATATTTACTTCATGTTGTAGTTGTTTAAGTTCTAGTTTAAAAATGCCATCTACGCATTTTGTGTAGTTGCCTTGGCCTTGTTGGCGGTTGTGAGGAGGGTTCATGTTTATGTTTTGTTAAGTATCAAATAACTTCCATTGATGGGGGCTCCCTAATATCGTCAGAAGTTCGTTCGGTTGGAGATAATGTTTACCTAGCGTTGTAGTTGTTTTAGTTCTAGTTTTAACTTAAACGAATGCATGCTACTTCTTTAATGTGCTGCTGGTTGTTTTATCTATTTTGCTAATTAATATGATGGTCACGTAATTTATTTGTAGGTTTCTTAGACAGGTGCTAGTTATTATGTTACGTTAGTTATTACTTTTACTTATTGGTTGCGCTACTTGTTCGCAGGTTTCTTACATGTTTAGATACTATTGTTTTGTTGGTTGTGCTAGCTATAAAGTTACGTTAATTACAATGTTTATTTATTGGTTGCGCTACTAATTCGTAGGTTTCTTAGATGTGTAAATACTATTGTTTTATTTGATTGTGCTAGCTTTTAAGTTACGATAATTATAATGTTTATTTATAGAACGCGCTACTAGTTCGTAGGTTTCTTAGATGTGTAAATACTATTGCTTTATTGGTTGTACTAGCTATAAGGTTACGTTAATTATTATGTTTATTTACTGGTTGACTACTAGTTCGTAGATTTCTTAGATGTATAAATAAAATTGTTTTATTGGTTGTGCTAGCTATTGGTTTACGATAATTATTACGTAACAAAAGGAAAATTGCCAATTAATATGAAATCATTGGCTGAGTTCAAAACTTGAAAGCAGCGCTAGAAAGAGTGAATGCGCCCTGCTTCACACATATACCAAAATCTGAGAAGAGTCAGACCCTTCTCCTGGTGGACCTGGACTGTGAGGAAAATTTAGATGGGCTCCTTAAAATGTTAATAGTAAAAATAATGACTTCATATTTATTTAAATGACTAGATATTCAATCAGGAGATCATCTGTAGAGAACAGACTAGTGCCAATATTTTTAGTGCCAAGTTCGGCAAATACTTCAAGTGCCTTTCAATAGATTCGGTGCTTAAACTTTAAGGCAGTGAGGTGAGAGTGGCTTCGCCAAAATGAAATCAATCAATATTTCGGATGCCAGAGATCACTCGGCTACCAACTGTGCTATACAGTTTCGCTGCGTCAATTGCAAAGAAACGCATGCCCCTAGACAATGTACATTAGTTCCCAAGGAGGCAAAAGAAAAATTATTTTGTGTGAACCGCTATAAAGAAGGTCATCCTGCATCGTATTGAGGATGGCATCAATATATAGAAATAATATCAGCTAAAAACCAGAGTTCGAAGTTTCAGTCGAAATTCCAATCAGCCCCTGGTTAAGCCCAGGGTATCCTAAGCAGCTTTCGCCGACGGGTCAACATTTAAATCTTTGCCAAACAGTGACGAACTCTTACTTAAAATTTTATATAATATTGAAAATTTAAGTAAGACCTAATTTTTGTCACTTATCTTAAAAACCTGTTTGCAATTTTCTTCTTCTTCTTCTTAGTAGCACTACAACCCTTCTCGGGTCTTCGGTTAGAGATAGTTAGAGTATCTCATTTTCATGACCGTATTGATTTTGTCGGAAGTTGGTTTGGTCAGTACCATGCTCCCGTGTGCCTGCTCAGCTATGATATGATCTGATTAAATCAGTACATATCACCACTGAGTGAACACTCATAGTCTGTCCGAAAAATATCCTGAGCTAAATAACGTTGCTCCCAACAAGATTTAACCTGGGACCTTCGGTTTATGCGCTCATGCTCTAACCACTAGGCCACACAGACTATGCTTGCAATTTTACCATATATCATTATGTAGAAAATTATGAACACAGATGTGGTATTACTACGGCTTTGAAATATTTAAACTGTAATGAGATTTTCATAGGAATGTGCCCTTATCAGTCAATTCAACTTTATGGTGTATAACTTCTTCTTCTTCGTAGCACTAAAAGCCTTCTTGGGCCTTCACTTCCTACAAATAGTGACTCCAACTGACTCGGTTCATTGACCGCGCCCTCTAATTTCGAAATCCGAGCAGCTATGAACTGTCTTCGTCGACCGGGTCGGACCAGCGTTTCCTCGGTTTTCCCACTGGTCTCCAGCCTTCAGTTCTCCCAACGAATACCTTTTTGGGTATCCTTTGTTCGTCTATACGATTCATGTAGCCAGCTCATTGAAGTTTCCACAGTCTTACAATCGTTGCGGCCTCCGGCTCGTCAAAAATTTCATACAGCTCATGGTTGTATCTTTATGATAAAATCAGCCCTCGTCAGTCTTAAAGATGGTTAAGAACTTGAAAATGTTTGCACTTAGGGCGATTACCAGCCAATAAATAAACGAATGGAAATTCAATCAACAATGCGATTGTTTTAACATGCAGATTCCGGTTAAGCACGATTTATTTCCTCAGCTTCAAATTTAATTTATTTAAGTTTCTTTTTAACCGACTTCCAAAAGAAAGAAGGCTATCAATTCATTGCGTATATTTTTTTTTTGCTTTTTTTTTGTATGTTCACGCATAACTTTTAAACGGAGATAGATAGAAGAGTCCTGTTTTTGGTAAATGATACGTTTTTTGTAACGTCTTAACGCCTATCTGAATATTTCGTGGAACTTATTTCCAAACGGAAACAGAACTCTCGCAAATTTTACTCAAAAATCAATGTCAAGAACGAAGCAAGGAAACCGCGAAAACGTTACGTTAGATTCAGATTCTCGAGCTTGCCTCCCGTTTTGTTGTTCGTCGTCCACTTGCAACGGGACTCAACGAGCCTCCGTTCATTCCGCTACACACTTGCCTTTGCCAATGCAATATGAGCATGTGTAGCGGGAGAAGGAGTTGCCATGTCTGAGTTTTAATTGAAGAAAGTAGAAAAATTTAAATGATAATAGAAAAATTTAAATGATAATAGAAAAAGATAAATATCATTAGGAATATAATCATAAAGTAAAATTTAAATTTAATATAGGGTAAAAAGATAATATAAAATAGGCATTTACGAATTGGAACAATTAAATTGTTCAAATCTGCAATTGAAATCAGGGTCAGAGTCATGCCAGTTTTCAGGCTGTTGGCTGCTGCTTTGATTTGTTCCGTTGGGGAAAAAGTTTGTTAAAGTTGACTTCATGGGAAAATTGGCTGATCCATTTTCTCCCAGGGGCGGTTCGTCGTTGTACGCAAGGGAAGCACTGCTTCCCTTATCAAATCAACTAATGCTTTCATGATACTTTCAATATTATTTTCTACAAGAAATAAAATTCATCAAACAAAATTCTTCAGGAAAGTTTCTTACATTTTGAGTTCTTAAATAGTGAATTCCCAATTAAACCTTTCAACATTAAACCTACCAAAGACATGGAAGCTACGCTAACTTTACTCCTATTTATCAATAAAACTCTTCACTCAGATGATCGCTCACAGAAATCTTCATTCATTTTATGAATGACCAACGAAAAAACTAGTATTCATTCATATCGAATGCTAAACAAAATTTTTTGAAAGGAAATACTCATCATCGACTCGCTATACAACCAATTTTTTTTTAGTCACGCACAGCGCTCAATCGTTCATTCACACACCTCGTTCAATATACTATCATCAGCTTGTATATACTCTACTATATAACTATAGATTGCCCAGGAAAGCATTACAGAGCTCTGCGTACAAAGCCGAGCACCATTGTTCCTTCAATTCCTCAATGCATCCAATACAATTTTACATTTCATGTAGAAAAAATGGTAAAATATATGGGAAAGACGCTATGTTAACAGCTGCTTCTGGGTTCAATATGGAAACCAAATGCTAATGGCCAATGTAAAATAACATTTCCTAGAGAAAAATGATCATGCGATTAGCAAATCATGCTGCGATGACTGTAGAGTTACTGGTAAATCAGTGCAAAAGCTTGATGGTGATGTATGTTTCATGATATCATAATTTGTTTACAGAGGCAGCCTCTGAGAATGGAACACTGGAGTGGAACATCAACTCAAATTTTGTCATCATTTCTTTTGTTCTTTTGATTTAATTTTGGAAGGGTGTAGTCTAAAAAGGGAGCTACAGTTTAGAAATATTTGAAAATGTAAAAGTTAGCTGCCATTGCATAATTGATTGATAATGTTCCTATTTCAGACTTGAATAGTTTGTAAAACTTTGTTTGGATAAAAAGAAACCCACAGCGACATTTAATAAGCAAAAACTAAATCTGTTCCTTAGGTAATTACAAATTCAACTACTACTAAAATTATAATGGTTCATTCTTTTATACGTTTTCACCTCCCTTTTCCTTTCATAATCGTTGTCCGTGGAATTAAGGTGAAATGTATAATCGTTGAGCTTGACCTTCGCTATGTGTGAAAGAACTACATGCCTTTAAGGTGTACTAATTTGTTGAGATATCGCCGAACAGAAATTTATTCTGATTTTAATTTCGCAATGAAATAGTATTTTGTGTTGATGTATTTTACTGCTATAAGCTTAACTAACAAGCTGAAGTATCGTTTGTTGTTCACGTGCTCACCATATGCAACAAAGAGTAGCTTTCCGATAAATGCCACTTGAACATTTTTAAGTATACTATTTAGAGTAAATAAAAGTTTCTCGTAGCTGGCAGTAAATTGCCTTACAGTCAGTATATTGCTATAGGCGAGACTCGATCGAATGGATCAAAAATAGCTTAATGATATCTTGATTCAATTTAGATGAGGGAACAAATTTGAGCATATATTGGTTATAAATACGTCGTCTATTACTGTTGAATTTCTCAAACCAGGGATTAGTCCCAAAATGAATTATCCTGCGCCCCCATATTAAATTTATCTCTTTGATATAGGCTATAAAATTGATCAAAACTTTTAATACGAAATTCGAATTATTTGTCCAAAGCATCTTTTTGAAGAGTTCATATATCCTTCTGCTGGTTAATTTAAAAATCAATTATTTCGAGCTTACTTTTATTCATTTGAAAATTCAATAATATAATAAATGGAATTCATTCTATAAATGCCTACAGTTAAAAAAATAATACTAACAACTCCGGGATTCTGCTTTCCGCTTCCGAGGATGAAATAGCTTCCACATCCAGAGAGGCGCTTCAAATCAATACTGTCGCTAAGCTCGTTGCATTTGCCTGCAAAAATAAAAATATGTCTGAGATCCAGATGAGATTTATAAAAGTAAACAGTTGTGATAGTTGTCCATTAATAATATTTTCATCTCCATATATTCGTATGTCCAGTATTATTTAACAGACTCCTGGAAAAAGAAATAAAATTGATTTCATCAATAAAATTATTCAAGCAATATGCTAGCAAAACTTGCCCCCGAAGTGCAGGCGCTACTACGCGAAAACTAATCGAATGAAATGGACGCCACCGAAATGTAAACATAATCATGTATGAATTGGAAGCAGTGATTTTGAGTGAAAAAACACTTCTAAATATTGTATTGTGCTTTCTGCATTTTATGTTGTTACTTACCTATGAAATGATACTCCTGTGGGCTGACGGTGCCTTCTATTATTGCATATTTTCACAATGCACATGATTTTAGAAACTTTATTTGCATTTTCCTTCTTTTCCGTCGAAATATATAGTTTTCTCACATGCAATCTAACCGATAGATTGTCTCTTATTGTCTTGTTCATGAATAGCGCACAAATCACAAATTTTCCCACAGCAAACGAGTTTGTTTACGCGTTTTCACAGCCGAATTTGACAGCGAATGCAAAAAAATCATATGATAATATGAAGATTTCTCCTTATCGACAGCCAGAATCGATGACAAGAAAAATCAGTGTTCCATTAGCATTGGGCCGTTCCTGTTAGCTACCTGTTCCAATGAGGCAGCATATTAATGTCGAATGAAAAGTACGAAACTTGATGAATATGTGGACGAAAAAGAGGTTTGGATGATTTCGTCTTATTCTAAAGATTTATGAAAGATGGATAAAAAGTAGGAAATTCGATGAACAAATGGTTGAAATGAGGTTTGGAAGACTTTGTTTTGCTATAGAGATTTTTGATGGATTTCTGTGCGCGTTTGAGAAAGCCTATCATCCAAGGGATTGGGGAAATGTTTACACTTTTACGAATTTTCCGTTCAACATAAATTTCTTGATTCTGCTTTCAGTTTTTAAACTTGAATTTTCTTATATTGCAGTTCACCCATTTTATCTCATTCGCCTTGGGAAAATTTATTCTGGTGCTAAAAATCAATTCAGGTTAGTTTGACAACGTCACGAATGGATAATACATAAAAATCGATTGCGGAAGTGTCGCGAGTGAAAACAATCAATTTTAACGTTAGTTACAGTGAAGTGATTACATAAAAATTGATTGGAGAAGTGTCGCGAGTGAAAACAATGAATTTCAAAGCTATAGTGATCGTGATAAAGGTGAGTTTTTATTACAAATTTTAGTCGAAAGAAGGACACTTTTCAAGCTTCATGCATGTGTGTGTGCATGAAGCTTGAAAACTTTCCAAATTGTTGCGTGAAATCTAGACTTGTTTCAAATATAAGTTTCAGAACCAATTGATTATCTCACGGTAAAATTTTTAGAATTCTTGAGCACTTCCTTTTACCCGATTTTTCCCAGTAAGTTTCCGAGTACACATTTCACTAATTTGCAGCAATCTTACCCAAATAGATTTGACTTTTCATCCCTACGCACAGAGCTTTCAGTCCTTTTTTCTGATTATGATATGAAAGGTTGAAAACTCTAAAGAAATTTTTCAATATTTCCACAATAATAAACTTTGCAGCTGTTTTTCTGATTTCTTCAAACTTTCACAATTAGTTTTAACAATACCAACAACAATAGCTTTAGCAGAACGTAGGTTTTAAAGCTCGAAAAGAATGAAAAATTACCTTAGAAATTCAACCGGGGAAAAACCACTTAGTAATTTGTCACTTTTGTGAATCTAGAAATGTTTACTCAAAGACCTCCTCAGTGTTAATAAACCGTACGATCTAATCATTGTCAATTTCGCAACACAAAAGGAGAGAAGAATAGATAAAATTTATAATTTTTAAGCGCGTTTTTATAAAAACATTGCACTTCAATATAATAATTTTATCGAAACTTTCATCATAATCCAACCGCTCTGTTTTCATCTTTCTTTGAATAAATACCTTTGAACGTAAGTTTTTATTTTATTTTACAATGCAATGTCAAACAAAAGTTTAATATATTTATTAACTTATTTTATCCTTTCTGCGTTCCTTTTAACCATCTGTTTGTTGTTGTCTGTTTGCCGGCAAACTACTTTGCTGACTATTATTGGGTGCCTAAACTGCTCCCAAAATTGTTGGATATATTGATGGCTTGCAAAGTATTTTGTCTCCCTTGCCTTCGTCTTCTGGCAGGAAAGCTATAAACCTTCTCGTGGTTATTGCTGGACAAGTTAAGTTTTTGGTGTTGAAGATAAAATTATTGATAAAGAACATGCTTGAATAAAGTTTGAGAAGTTGTTCCTGAAACTCGACAGCGAAGCAAAACTAGTAAGGCTACAAATCAATAAAAATAAAACAAAGCTCATGACGCAGTCGAGGAAAAATACCTCAAACGCACAAAATACGATAGTCATTCAACAAGTACTTAGCCTCACCCCCCGATTGCGCTGCTATTAAAAAAGTTTTACCATCGTGTAGTACATTTTTTTAGTAGCCTACTAGTAGCGTGTCGGTCGGTTGTACAAAAATGGAAAAAGGACAATATCGTTCAGTTATTAGATTCTTGTTTTTGGAGGGGAAAACGCGCAGCGAAATCAAAGATCGCTTGGGCGCTGTGTACGGTGACTCTTCATCTTAAATGGCGACTGTCAAGAATTGGTTCAACGAGTTTGTTCCTGGCCGCACGTCGGTTTTTGATGAACCACGCGCAGGTGCCCCGAAAACTACGGAGGAAAACGTTAAAAAAATCGGTATTCTCGTGTTGGCAGACCATCGATTGAAGGTTCGCAAGATAGCTGAGACTGTGGGCATTGCAGAAGGAATGGTGCATCATATTCTACACGAAGAATTGGGTATGAGAAAGCTGTCGGCGCGATGGATGCCACGTTTGTTCACACCGGAAAACAAACCCAACCATGAGACCACATCGGCGACGTGTTTGGCAATCCGGCGGAGTTCTTGCGTCATTTCGTGACCATCAACGAAACATGGATTCACTGGTATACACCAAAGACCAAGGAACAGTCAAAACAATGGACTTCACCCGGCGAACGTGCTCCGAAGAAAGCGAAGACTGTCCGATCGGCCGGAAAGGTGATGGCCACCGTTTTCTGGGATTTGCAAGGTGTGATCCACATCGATTACCTCGAGAAGGGTAAATCAATCACGGGGCGCTACTATGCAGAATTATTGTACCGATTTGACGTCGAATTGAAGAAAAAGCGGCCCCGTTTGGTGAAGAAAAAAGTGCTGTTCCACCACGACAACACGCCAGCTCACACCTCTACCGTCGCCATGGCCAAATTAGTCAAATTGCGCTACAAATTGCTGCCCCATCCACCGTACTCTCCAGATTTGGCCCCCTGTGACTACTTTTTGTTTCCAAATCTGAAAAAACCACTCGCCGGGAATAGATTTGGGTCGAATGAGGAGGTCATCGCCACCACGGAGGCCTATTTTGCAGCCCTCGAAAAAAGGTATTTTTTGGACGGGTTGAAAAACTTAGAGCATCGCTGGGCCAAGTGAATCGAGCTTGAAGGAGATAATGTGGAAAAATAAATTGCCACCTTCCCAAATACTTGTTGAATGACCCTCGTATCACACTTGAGGAATACAGTATCGCAAATAAGAGTGAATTTCTGCATCTAGGTGCCAAAATAATTAAAATGGGCAATGGAAGAGACGAAATACGCCGAAGAATACAGCTCGCAAATAAAATATTTTATTCAGTTTTGACGATCTTGAAGACCAGCTGCATACACAGGAAATCAAAGCTACAAGTATACAAATCTGTGATTAGACCTGTGTTATGTTATGGGTGTGAAACATGGACCCTAACCCAAGCATCCGCAAATATATTGAACGTCTTTGAGCGACGGGTCCTGAGGCGAATAATCGGAACGCAGCTAGATGGGGACCAATGGCGAACTCGATACAACCATGAGCTGTATGAAATTTTCGACGAGCCGGATTGTAAAGCTACGGTAGCTGCAATGGTCTGGCCATGTAAATAGTATGGACGAACAACGGATACCCAAGAAGGTATTCGTTAGGAGGACTGAAGGCTGGAGACCAGTGGGAAAACCAAGGAAACGCTGGTCTGACTCGGTCAACGAAGACAGTTCATAGCTGCTCGGATTTCGGAATTGGAAGACGCGGTCAATGAACCGAGACAGCTTGAGGTGCTATATGTAGGAAGTGAAGGCCCAAGAAGGCCTGTAGTGCTACGAAAAAGAAGACGTTATTCACCATAAAGTTGAATTGACTGATAAGGGCACGTTCCTATGAAAATCTCATTATAGTTTAAATATTTCAAAGCCGTAATGATATCCCATCTGTGATCATTATTCTCTACATAATGATACATGGTAAAATTGCAAGCAGGTTTTTAAGAAAAATGGAAAAAAATTTTGGAGCTAAATCAACTCTGTACAATTTAAATTCTGTTTATCATTGGATATTAAATGGATGTGCGTTGTATCGCTTGTTAATTCGCTTATTCATAAAAGCTAGAGGTTTTAAATAGTTCACACAAATTACAAGGCTGTGTCGCAAAATGTCTGCTTCCCTTCACTCGAAATCCACGCGCCACCACTGTTCTTTCCCCCGGAGAGTGTTGAAGTCATCTTTCACCACGTAGAGGTTGAATCGCCGCGTCCTTGCGCCAATCGTTGCGTTAACTGAAAGTCGCCTTATGCGTCGGTTTTGGTGACGAATGTAGCTTGCGTATTGCCCGTTCGTTTTTAGGTCTTTGTAAAAAAAATTTTTACAAAGACCTACTAGTTTCGCGACCTGTCTGTCCGTCTGTCCGTCCGTCTGTCCGTCCGTCTGTCCGTCTGACCGTGGGTCACAGCTAATTTCCTCAGAAACTATAGAAGCTGGAATGCTCAAACTTTGTAAAAAGGTCAGAAGTGATGGCCTTTAAAAAGTTAGGGCCTTAACAAAAATTTATAAAAATTTAAGGGGGGTCCCCCTAATAACGAATTGGCCCTTAAAAATTTTTTTTAATCAAAGGCAGTCGAGTGGGGTATCAAATGAAAGGTCTTGATTAGAACTTTTAGAATCTGAAATAAAAAAATCATTTTATGAATTAGGGGGTCCAGGGGAAGGCAAAATGTACCCAAAATTTGTGTCCCCCCCCTCGCGATTGGACACCTTTCAGCCGAAAAATGTGAAAATTGTCACGAACGTGGAACTTTATGAGTACAAGGGCAACAAATACCTTAGAAATCGAAATTCGATCAATTTTGTTAATAATAGTATGATTTGTAGATTTTTCATTTTTGCCCATAAAATCAAAACGGTATCTTTCAAGTGTGACATAAGATATATATGTTTACAAAATTTAATTTAGATTGAATCATAATCAAGTGAGTTATAGCCATTTCAATTATATGGAATTACAACAACAATAACACGTGTTTATGGTTGATATAGGGTTTTCCAATAAGAGGTGTTATTTTGATATTAAAAGAAAAATGCCATTTTTTAATACAAATGATCGGATGTTTATTTCATTATAAAGAAGAAGATATGCCGTTAATAGCAATAACTAACGATGGGCACATAACGACTACGGCACGCTTACAGGACCATATCCTCTTCATGAAATTTTTTATAACCAAATCGCAAAGTGGCTGCCCTATGTCCTCGATAGCCTCACGAATTTCATCTTTGAGATCTTGAATCGACGCTGGGCTATTGGCATAGGCCTCCTCTATCACGTGGCTTCTCAAAGGAAGAAGTCGCAAGGTGTTAAATCAGAAGATCTATTCAAAATAACACCTCTTATTGGAAAACCCTATATATATTTAAAATTGACTTAGGCACTTTTATTTTCTTTCAATTTTCATGAAAATTTAAGGAATAGTGTTTAACTTGAACATGTTCAATCGGCCGAGCATTCAGAAAAATCATTTAAGCTAGATTAAAATGGCGGTTGCACTGTCCTTATGAAAGAAACTGTGCATCTTTTGTATAAATTTGAACGATTTCATATCTAAGTATTGGATGAATAATTCATGTTATCGATTCATGAACTTGCTTCTAACCCTAGGATGTTTACAAAGACCTTCTGGTAGGAGCACTCTCCTGCTTACTCAACTTGTTTATAAATGAAAAGTGGGCTTGGTATTGTGAAAGTTTTTTGGCCAATAATACCACATGGCACTCCTCTATCAAGCTCCGTCTTTAGGTCCTGGCCAGCAATTTTAACAGTGATTAATTGATTTTCATTGCTTTTAATGAAATAAGTATTGCTGATTTTATTGAAATATTCAATCTTATAAACAGAATGTGCCGGGAATTGTTATTGACTTTTGTGTTCTGTTATCTGATCTGTTCGAAAATTTTTAATTTGCCAACTTTCAAAATATGACCTCTTTTACCGCACACAAAGCATTCCTCATTGAAAAATTTTAGACTGTCTGCTCAGGTATCGACCACCACATCCATTCCATTTCGAGTACTCTCTCCTTATTGTTTCCTGTTGTGGTTTGGTTTCCATTGTGGTCCTCGCGATCGTAGTCGTCGTTCGATCCGGGCGGTGCGAATCGTTATTTGTGCGTAGGTTCTCCAGTTGTTGTAACTCCTGATAATTTAACTTCTTCCGCTGTGTTTCTTCCAAAAATTTTTTTGGGTTTTTCAAGACTATTTCATCCTAAGCATAAGAAAATTTCAAGCCAAATAAAAATTGTTTAATCAATACTCTATCGAGGAACTCCCCATCATCAAAAAAGGAACCCCTTGTAGCAATTGCAACGAAAAGCTGGCAGTTGTTTCATCTTTTTCTTGATTGATCTGTCAGAATTTGATACTTTCTGCAAACTTATTTTTTGACTTGTCAAATTGTTTTGTTGTATTTGCTCGTATGACCGATTTTCGGAATTTATGAGACTGACGAGTATTTTGAGGGCATTGTTTAGCTCTGTACCGATATGAATGCGTGCGTAATCATGGTATTCTGTTAATGGTACCTTCTTAAGTTGCAACGTCCAGTCGAAGCGATTAAAACAGTCGTCGACTGTCATGAACTCCGATGATTTGTACTCACTTTCGAAGACCGGCGGTGGTTTTGTTTTGTGCGGCTACTGGATTTTGCGGCGGAATGTTCACTCGGGCTGCCTCTGTAGCGCCGATGATGGCTTGTTTAAAACCATTAGCAAATACACTGATTAGAGTTGATGAATCCTGTGACATTGCCATTTTTGTGTGTTGATCTTGCATGGATAAGTTCTTTTCGTCATTTCTAGCACAGACCTGAATTCACCACTTATGAAAACACTACTGTGTTGGTACGCTTAATAAAAACACTTGAATAAAAATCCATTGTCGATTTATTCGCATTCTATTTCAAAGATGGCATACAAAACAATTCATTACATTTATATTGTTATACAAGAGGGATAACAATAACAGGAATAATTGGAACAGTGAATTTGCACTGACCTGCGGACTTAAGCCAGTGCATATAATGTATGTGTGAGCGAGATTGAAGTGTGTACTCTTGTGCGTATTTTCCGCAGGAACGTTAGCTGTTGTTACCAGTAGCATCCTTGTTAGCTGTTGTTAGCAGTAGCATAGACTGCGATAATTTCGAAAATTTTGATACAAGACACTGTAAGATATTTGAAGTTTCTGAGTCTGAGCTTATACTTTGTAAACAGCAGGGTCTTTCAACCAATTAACTTACCCTATTATTTCTTACAAATTCAAAATTCTTGAATGCTATTGACCGCCACAAATTGAGGCAAGTTTCAGAAAGGAGAATATCAGGATGCTGTCTGTCCGTAAAACCAAGGAGATCCACACTCCGTAGCTATGTTGCAATCAAGTTGGTGTTAATGGAGATGAGACAGAGTTCATCTCTTGATATCTGGCTGTTTGCTGAATTACGAGTATTTGAAAACATTTTTTAAATCAAATTTATAAAATAATTTAATTCTTATTTTGATTGCTTGTCCTACTTAAATTTTCAGTACTTTGTAAAGTTTTAAGTAAGAGTTCATCACTATTTGATAGAATTTCGACTGAAACTTTGAACTCTGGTTTTTAGCTGATATTATTTCTATATATTGATGCCATCCTCAGTACGATGCAGGATGACTTTCTTTACAGCGGTTCACACAAAATAATTTTTCTTTTGCCTCCTTGGGATCTAATGTACATTGTCTAGGGGCATGCGTTTCTTTGCAATTGACGCAGCGGGTCTGACTCTTCTCAGATTTTGGTATATGTGTGAAGCAGGGCGCATTCACTCTTTCTAGCGCTGCTTTCAAGTTTTGAACTCAGCCAATGATTTTATATTAATTGGCAATTTTCCTTTTGTTACGTAATAATTATCGTAAACCAATAGCTAGCACAACCAATAAAACAATTTTATTTACACATCTAAGAAGCCTACGAACTAGTAGTCAATCAGTAAATAAACATAATAATTAACGTAACCTTATAGCTAGCGCAACCAATAAAGCAATAGTATTTACACATCTAAGAAACCTACGAGCTAGTAGCGCAACCAATAAATAAACATTATAATTATCGTAACTTAAAAGCTAGCACAACCAATAAAACAATAGTATTTACACATCTAAGAAATCTACGAACTAGTAGCGCAACCAATAAGTAAAAGTAATAGTAATAATAAATTACATAACCATCATATTAATTAGCAAAATAGATAAAACAGCCAGCAGCTCAATAATGAGCACATTAAAGAAGTAGCATGCATTCGTTTAAGTTAAAACTAGAACTAAAACAACTACAACGCTAGGTAAACATTATCTCCAACCGAACGAACTTCTGACGATATTAGGGAGCCCACATCAATGGAAGTTATTTGATACTTAACAAAACATAAACATGAACCCTCCTCACAACCGCCAACAAGGCCAAGGCGACTACACAAAATGCGTAGATGGCATTTTTAAACTGAAACTAAAACAACTACAATACGAAGTATACATTATCTGCAACCAAACGAACTTCTGGCGACACTAGGGAATCCCCATCTATAGATGTCATTTGATACTTTACAAAACATAAACATGAATCCTCCTCACAACCGCCAACAAGGCCAAGATTACTATACAAAATGCGTGGATGGCATTTTTAAATTTAAACTAAAACAACTACAACGCTAAGTAAATATTATCTCCAACCAAACGAACTTCTGGTGACATTAGGGAATCCCCATCAATGGAAGTCATTTGATACTTAACAAAACATAAACATGTACTTTCCTCACAACCGCGAACAAAGCCAAGGTGACTTGACAAAATGCGTGGATAGCATTTTTACCACCGTTGACAAAATGAGCTATGAATATGGTTTTTTTTTCTTTTGCTTGGAAAATCACATGGACGAGTGTAATCCAACAATGTGTTTTGACATTTTGTCGTAAAGTTACAATTGAAATACCAATAGAGAAAAACGCACTAAAAGCATTATCTAGCTTCGACATGTGAAAAGCGCTTTTAGTAATTACCTGGACGATGGAATTGGAGTGAATACACGGAAATTGGTTCGTCAGCAATTTGTCCCATTCACCATACTAGGCAACGAATATGGCAAAAGAACATCACTTGACTAAACGTATCCAAAGTAGAACTTTGGCTGTAGCAAGCCTTCTAGGATCGCTTACGCCTCAACTTGAGTTGAAATTAGGCTGCCTACTCCCCTTCCAAAGTTGAGCAGCGGCACTTGGGCTTTTAACAGGCCTGTCGATGGTAAGAAGCCTTGAGCATAGATTTTGCTCTAGGTTCTAAAACTCTAATTTGCTCCAATCCCTTCATTTTTCAGATAAAAGGGACTCACAGCAGCCGGAGGTGCTGGGGCTGCGGGATCGCTCTTCTGGCATTTCTCCCCAGCTTGAAGGCGCCCCACGGCATAACAAAACGAGACCTGGCCCGAAGTAATGTGTCAAACGGTTCAAGGCTAGGTTCTCAGATTGACAGGGGAGGTGTTTAGTGGGTAGTCCAAGGGTATCCTCCATGGGAGTCCCACACTGCCAGACTCGGCGGGCGTAAATGCCTTCACCTCCCTACCACAAAAAAAAAATCCCTTCATTTATTTGCAAGCTTCTACGACCAACAGGACTCCCTGTAGCGCTCAAAGGCACCGTAAGTAATCCACCCCTATGCAGTTCCTGTTACATGCGTGGAGGTGAAGACAACCCCTCCCAAGCCTCCGCTGGAAGAAGCGCTCCGTAATAACCCCCATGCAGCAACTAGGCCCCTGACTCTAGCAGAATATCGGTCATGCCACCAAGCGGAATTCAACACAGACACATTAACAGTTCATCCTCCCACGGCGCCGCGCAAGCGTCACAGGTGCGGCCTCCGAAGCAAGCTTGGTCAACAAGTAGCTGAGTTTCTCCGGTTGGCCCTGATCGCCGTCACTCCCGGAGAGCGGGCTCTCTTCAAGGACCAAGCCACCGCTCTTCAGCACCAATACCGCCAGCCTCAACGAAGGAAGTGTGCACAACATCGCCAGCAACGCCATGCACCCCAGCCGCAAGCACTTGTTACAACCACGGACAAAGGTAGCCCAGTCCAGCAGTCGGCCCTGAAATCCACTCACCTACATTAGAGCGACCTGTTAGCAGAACTGATTAATTGTCATGATATTTGTAGTTTGATTTGTAGTATCCTAGTTTATTTTGTATAATTATAGCGTTTTAAAAGAAAATATACCATCAAGTGTTTCCTTTCTCTTGACTCTAGGTTTTTTTTTGTGGTAGGGAGGTGAATGACTCAAGGTTACAGGAGCGATTTCTGGTAGTAGTAGAGGCAAAAATAGGTTTATAACAATTGGTGCAGCCGGTAGCCACTAACCACATTGAAAATCGCTCTTTGAAAACATCAGTAGGGGTAGTTTGCCAGTTCTAGGCCACTTTTTCCATACGAATTGAGATTGATTTTGCGCGCCACCTAGTGGCGGAAATTGGAACTAATGGCGCTTGAAGCGGCCGGGAATGAAACTAATGGCTTGTGTCTCGGATATGTGGGGTGTGTGTCTTGGGTGTGTGGGTGAGTGTATTAGGGTGGTATAGGTAGGTGCCTAGTATAAGAAGGTATGAGTCCGGAATAGGTGTGGATGTTATGGATGGTTGCGGCGAGGTTGTGTGTCTAGGGTATGTGGATAGGTGTATCAGATTAGTGTAGGTGCGAGCTAGATGGCACTCTGGGCGGTTGTTCGCAGGGCTTGAGATCCTTTAGTGTGTGACTTATTGAAGGCGTTTGGTTCGAGCGATTTACTGGGTCACGATAGGCGGGCTGGATTTTTTTATGATGCGAGTGGCTGCGTGGGGACGAAGGGAGTGGCTGCGTGGGTGACTACGTTATTGACGGGTGATGGGTCTGCTCGTCAGCGAGTGCTCTAAGGCATAGGAATTTGCTTCGTGGGTGCTTGTTTAAGGAGCGCATTGCTCATCGATTGGATTGGCGAGTAAACGTCATGCGTGTCGATTGTTCGAAGATGTAATTTGAGGTGTAGTTTTTATGGCACGAATGGTTGCATGGTGACGGAGGGCGCTGGTGTAGATGGGTGACTTTGCATTATGGATGGGCGATGGGTTTGCCTTTCGACGGGTATTCTAAAGCGTTACAATTTGCTCCGTGGGTGCTTGCTTAAGGTGCGCGTTGCTCTTCGATGAGCGTCGGTGGATAAGGCGTGTGGAAATCACCGATTTGCTTGATCACGTTAGGCGTGCTGGACGTTTTTCATGGTGCGAGTGGTTGCGTGGTGACGGAGGGCGCTGCTGTAGATGGGTAACTTTGTATTATGGATAGACGATGGGTTTGCCTTTCGACGGGTATTCTAAGGCGTTACAATTTGCTTCATGGGTGCTTGGTTAAGGAGCGCGTTGCTCATCGATTGGTGTCTTTGGCTAAGGATCAACGGCCGCGTGTGGAAATGACCGATTCACTTGATCATGCTAGGCGTGCCGGAAGTTTTTATGACTCGGTCAGTTGCATGGTGATGGAAGGCGCTGCTATAGCCGGGTGGCTTTGCATTATGGATGGGCGACGGACGTGCCCGTCAGCGCGTATTCTAAGCCGTGGGAATTTACTTCATGGGCGCTTGGATAAGGAACGCGTTGCAGCGATTGGTGTCTTTGGCTAAGGATAGACGGCCGCGTGTGGAAATGACCGATTCGCTTGATCATGCTAGGCGTGCCGGAAGTTTTTATGACTCGGTCAGTTGCGTGGTGATGGGAGGCGCTGCTATAGCCGGGTGGCTTTGCATTATGGATGGGCGACGGGCTTGCCTTTCGACGGGTGAGAATTTCCTTCATGGGTGCTTGCTTAAGGTACGTTTTGCTCCTCGTTTGATGTCTGTGGTTAAAGATGGATGGTATTGTAGATGTGATGCGCGTCGCTTGTTGGAGGAAGTAATCTGAGGTGTATGTTTCCACCGAGCCGTAGAAATTTGTCTCGTGAGCGTTTGGTTATGTTTCCGCGTTTCTCATCAAAGGATGCCTGTCTTTAAGTATGGACGGCCTTGTCGGCGATTCGGAATGATTTGCGTTGCTTTTTGGAGGTTCGTGATTGGGGTGTAGATTTGTTCGGCGGTGAATGCTGTAAGGCATGGAAATTGTCCTCGGGGATGCGTGGCATGTGCAAGTGAGTTTGCTTGCTAAGTGTAGTGTTTCGTTCACATAGACTTCTCTGTTGGCGGGAGTTTTAGGGCATCGGAATCTACAGCGTGGAAGAGAAGTGGCGTGGCATACACTGCATTGCAATATGGTTTTGCTTGATGGAGGCGGATTTTTTGTTGTATTGGTCGTGGGCAGCGGGTAACGTGATGCGCGACGTTGAGACGTGTTTTCATAAATGTCCATTCAAAGATGCACCTGTTATAGTTTGCTGATTATTATTAACATTGATCGTTTTCAGTTTCTTTTTGCTTGGATACGTCGTTTCTTTGTTTTGTGACTCATTGCTATTGTATATTATTGCTTTTATCGGTTTCATTGTAATAGTACTTTAAGAATCGTCTTCAATGTATTTTGTTCGGTTAGACTACTATGTTGATTGTTCAAATCTATGGATGCGGGGAAAGAGATAATGCGTTCTTGATATTTAGTATAGTTTTAAATTTCAGTTTGCTTGTAGCAGCATTTTGTTTGTCTGCATCATCATCACTTTCTATACTTCATTCTCTGATTGTACTATTATGTAGAAGTATAGCACTATATTCATTCATTTTTAGGTCTTTGTAAAAAATTTGTTTACAAATACCTACTAGTTTCGCGACCTGTCTGTCCGTCTGTCCGTCCATCTGTCCATCCGTCCGTCTGTCCGTCTGTCCGTCTGTCCGTCTGTCCGTGCGTCACAGCTGATTTCCTCAGAAACTATAGAAGCTAGAATGCTCAATCTTTGTGAAAAGCTCAGAAGTGATGATCTCTCAAAAGTTAAGGCCTTAACAAAAATTTAAAAAATGTTTAAGGGGGTCCCCCCTAATAACGAATTGGCCCTTAAACATTTTTTTTCATCAAAGGTAGTCGAGTGGGGTATCAAATGAAAGGTCTTGATTAGAACTCTTATAATCTGAAATAAAAAAATCATTTTATGAATTAGGGGGTCCAGGGGAAGGCAAAATGTACGCAAAATTTATGTCCCCCCCCCCCCTCGCGATTGGACACCTTTCAGCCGAAAAATCTGAAAATTATCACGAACGTGGACCTTTATGAGTACAAGGGCAACAAATACCTTAGAAATCGAAATTCGCTCAACTTTGTTAATAATAGTATGATTAGTAGATTTTACATTTTTGCCCATAAAATCAAAACGGTACCTTTAAACTTCTTGAAATTTTGCAATTATATAGAGTGACATAAGATATATATGTTCACAAAATTTAATGGAGATCGAATCATTGTCAAGTGAGTTATAGCCATTTCAATTATATGGAATTATACCAACAATAACACGTGTTTATGGTTGATATAGGGTTTTCCACTAAGAGGTGTTATTTTGATATTAAAAGAAAAATGCCATTTTTTAAAATAAATGATCGAATGTTTATTTCATTATAAAGAAGAAGATATGCCGTTAATAGCAATAATTAACATTGAGCAAATAACTACTACGACACGCTTACAGGACCATATCCTCTTCATGAAATTTTCCATAACCAAATCGCAAAGTGGTTGCCCTCTGTCCTCGATAGCCTCACGAATTTCATCTTTGAGATCTTGAATCGACGCTGGGCTTTTGGCATAGGCCTTCTCTATCACGTGGCTCCAAAGGAAGAAGTCGCAAGGTGTTAAATCAGAAGATCTATTCAAAATAACACCTCTTATTGGAAAACCCTATATATATTTAAAATTGACTTAGGCACTTTTATTTTCTTTCAATTTTCATGAAAATTTAAGGAATAGTGTTTAACTTGAACATGTTCAATCGGCCGAGCATTCAGAAAAATCATTTAAGCTAGATTAAAATGGCGGCTGCAGTGTGTTTATGAAAGAAACTGTGCATCTTTTGTATAAATTTGAACAATTTCATATCTAAGTATTGGATGAATAATTCATGTTATCGATTCACGCCATTAGAAAACTTGTTTGTAACCCTAGGATGTTTACAAAGACCTTCTGGTAGGAGCACTCTCCTGCTTACTCAACTTGTTTTTCTTTACTATAGGATGCTCATTGGTTTTGTTCAAAAATTCTAATAATTTCTTCCAAGGCGAGTTATTTTTTCAAATTAATGATCTTGTAGTGCATGAGATGGTGATAATTTTGTTCGTACATCATATGATTTGTCCCTTTTGATAAGTGCTTGGGTCTATTTTTTAGATCACTATGTTGAGATGTATGTTTTGGGTATCTAATCTAAATTTGAGATTATTTATGGATGTTGTATAGGAAAGATATTACGGTTTATGGCTTCTGGAATGCTACTTTTTTATGGAGTTTATGTATGATGGATGTAGAAATCATCGTGGTGGTCCTAATGAGTAGGAATATAGACGCATTTTCATTGATTAGTTTTGGGTACGTACTGAAAGGAAGAACCTAATATAGAAAAAAGTGAGTGCGCTAGGTCATTGACATTAGGGGTTTGTTGGTATTATGGTATTATTCTTTGTTTATGCTCATAATGCATGGGAAAATATTTTTGGTCCTATATGATGGCATTATAGGCATGCACTAGATTGAATAAATTTTTATATTTACTCTGAACTAGGTGCTGTTATTATGGATCTGTATTATTTAGTTTAAGTAGTTTCATGAGTGTCAGTATAATATAGAGTAAAACTTTTATTTTATGCTTGTCTCATATTCTACACAGTATGTATGATTTTTTGACATTTCCGAATTTCTCTAGGTATATTTTCATTTAGAACTTGTTGATGTTTTTTGAGTATGATAATTTTTAATTTGTTATCTCCTAAGGAAAATGATGCTTGAATGGTGCCGTTAAGTTGATACTTTTCGGATGCACATTATCGCTTTTAATGCCTATATGATTGCATGAGAATTTACAAACCTCATACTTTGTGTGCTTGTATTAAGCGTAAATCCACTTCTGCTATATTCATATACATTTTCAATATTTGTGCATTAAGTAAAATACGTATGTACTACATTTTAAATATACTGGATTTATCATCATAGCGGTTTGAGGGTATACTCATTAACATATTCAAGTATTATTTTCACATAAGTAAAATATATTCTTGTTGAGTTTTTTCTTATCAGAATTTTTTTCTGCTGGATGCTTGGTTGATTTTTTTTAGGTTTGAAGAAGATCTAATTAGTTTTCAACATAAAGGGTATGTTTTGGGTTGGCGCACTGCTACTATAGATCACTTAGGCTAATGTTTATGTAAGATAGTTCGGTATAGATAACGATGTGTGGAAGCATATGAGTTTATGGTAGGATATTTTTAGATCGATCTTATCGTATCTTGTATAGACAAGTAGCATATGTTATGAAGTGTTCTTGATAAGGATGGTCGCGAGTCATTGTAGGATGTTAAGATATGATCATTACTTTCAGGAGGTGTTTGTCTGCTGGTAATTTGATGAACAGATGTATACTTGAGTTGAATGAACTAATGAGGGATTTTTTTTTGTCTCTCATTAGATATTTTTGAATGGTAGAATTGAGTGTTTGATACTTGGGAGTTTCGGATATGCTAGGAATGTTTAGGTTTTTTTTTGGTTTATTGTTTGAGGTATTTGTTTACTTGAGCAGTGTTAGATTAGTTGTTAAAATAAAAAGATTGTGTTTCTTTCTAATAGAAATAATTTATTGAGTAATGCTATTTTTTGTTACATATATAAATAAATTTTCATACAATTTACAGGACAACTAATATATGGGTTGATATATTTATGAATTCTATAGCATATTGAAGGTTTATTCAGCTGCACTATTTCTGCTTAAGGACCATACAAATGTATAGTAAATCCTCTCACGTCTTTTTAAATGTTTATTATACAATTTATATAGCAATTCAATATCCTCAGCATATAATTGTAGCTTATGTCCCCTTCACTCTAGTGCAAACTGTTGATGTTTCAGTTCGAATTTCGTTTTGGTTGCATTTTATGAGAGTAGTATGTTCCTTGATGAATTACTGGTGAGGATTTCCCGGTACATTCTAATAGCGCTGGCCACCAGTTGGCTCTAATTTTGTTTGGACTATTTATACTACCCGATGCTATGAATTATTACTTTGTCGTATGTATGCGAGACTGCAGGAGTATGTACTGTTTTATTAGTTTAAAAATATTTCTTGTCTCTTGACCGTATGAATGACAAATGCATGTATCAGTGCCTGATGTCGTATTAGAGTTGGACCATTCACATATTTGGTAGTGTATTCCATGTTTATTAGATACTTTCTCGCCCATATTACCATATTTAAGCATATAATTCTCGATTCGTATTCGGTGTTCAGGAAAAATATCACGGTACACTTCCATGAAGTATAGGATAACCATTGTAATAGATCTTATCGCGGTGAAAGTGTATTGACCTCTGTTTTCCTAGTTTTCTTGACGTCGTTCACGTTGGTTTGCTGAATTTTAAAAACCTCATTATAATCCGTAGAATTATATGTACTCTAGTGATAGAAAAAACGACGTGCTGCCTTTAAGTTAACATACATTCATGTCCTAGTTTGTACAGTGCAGCTAAGATGAGGGTCTGTTTCTCAATATTAAATTTCAGTATTTTATAGACTCAAGAGATTATACATGATTTCAAAGCCTTTCACAATAGTTTGTAGTTTACCAAGTCTCAATTTCCAATTTCCTTATGAATAATTCCTTTAAGTGAAGTAAAACATTGTTTATAGGGTTTTTAGTATTTTATTTCATCACATGGAAAATTAGATCGTTACATAGTACTGGTATTTCATAAAAAAGCCTAGAGTAGTTTATATTTACAAATGATGTTTGAGTTGGAGTGAAGAAGTCGTTGATATCCAGTTTAAGTACGCTTTTTTCTCTGCATCTTGCACAATATTGGTCATAGTATTCCTTCACACAATCGGTAAGCAAATTGTTGTATTGCATGACAATGTTGAAAAAATCCATCAAGATGAAAAGCGTGAAGAGCTCGGGATGTTTAAGTATTAGTCTCTCTCCTCCAATAGGTATGTAGAAGAGTTCAAGAAGTCCAAGCTGATTTGCAGGGAACTCATCTACTCTATCCTTGAGATCAATGAGGTAATGGCAAAGTGAAGTCCATTGACTGTTATCTAACTCCAACTGATTTTGTCCACTGCATCGGAAGATTATTTTCGCTTGAAATGTCAGCGAGTCAAATCCAAGTATTACTTTGCTTTTGTGGAAGCCTTCATCAAGATAGTATGTATAGTTCAGCAAGAGGTTTTTCTCATAGATTGGCTGTTTCTCTCGATTCTTTTTTAGTTTCTTCTCTTTCTTGTTCACTTTTCTGGCTGAAGTAGCCTTATCAGTCTGGCTGGCCTTTTCATGCTTCTGACTGACTGATAAAGTTACCGGATCTGCTTCGTTCATTTTAAATGACTGCTTCTAGTAGTAAAACTAAAGATGTATATTTGTTACACCAGCATATATATTCACTTCTCTGCATTTACGGATGGAGTGGGGGGGGGGGGGCAAGTTCAATATGTGTTGACAATTCTATTGCATAAGTAAACATGTTTAGCCCTTGAATGCTGTAATGTTGCTTACTCTCATGATTTGAATTCAAAGATAAGAAAGTGCTATGGAGTTAAGATTTGAACCACCAAGCTAACAGGAGTAGGAGTCAGTAACAGGAAATGACACTTTGATCCGTATTTCCTTTAGAATTTTTAGGAGTACTGCTGGGCTACAATAGATTGCTTCTAGGCTAATTAGCTGTCTTTTTTATCTGTTAAACTATCTATTTAGCTGTCACTTTTGCTGATGAGCTGTCTATCTTATGTGTAATGCTGTCTTTTAAGCCGATTCCCTGTCTGTTTAGCTGATATGCTATCCTCTTGAGCTGTCTATTTAGCTGTCACTTTTGCTGATGAGCTGTCTATTATATGTATAATGCTGTCTATGCAGCTGTCTATTTAGCTGATGCCCTGTCTGTTCAGTTGTTATGCTGTCTGCTGAGCTAACCGTTTAGCTGATAAACCCGTCTATTTAGCTGGTAAGTGGTCTATGTAGCTTTATTTTTAGCTGATGCCCTGTCTGCTTAGTTGATATGCTATCTCTTTAGCTGTCTGTATAGCTATCTTTAGTTAATAAGTTGAGCGTTTGACCTTACGTGCTATCTGCCATTCGGTAAATTCATTTGATTGTTGGTAATTATCTACCCATAAAAAAATTCTTACTTTCCAAACAGTTGCAGTCAGCTTTTTTTTTTACATTTACTTTAAATGTCATATGCTCATCACGATTTACGTTAGGCCTATTGGTTACCAAGACTGCATGTTGATCATCTTCCAAGTTATTCGTAGGCATACATGGGTCAGACAAGAATCTTCACGTCTATGTTGCTCTTCTGGTGAACAAATCTTGATTAGGAGCAAGCCATTGTTATTTGCTCGAGAGTTAATTGATCTTATTTCACACTGATGCATTCTTCATAAGAATGAGTCAAGTCAACATTCTTTTTTATCTGCGTCAGTTTTTCTCTTGACCTCTGTCTATTTAATCTATAGGATCCTCTTTCTACAGCAATTCGATTTCAGTTCTCTAGGTTTTCATGTCTTCATAGAATTTGCGGCCTATGGGACCCTTATTGTCCACTATAATGTTCCATTGCATTGAAATTATGTTGCTACGCTTATGAACTCATCCAATATGCCCAAAAATCATATGATCCCATGGATCAGCCATTTGAATCATTTTGTAAAGCACAAACTTGTTGAATAAATCTCTACTTCATGCAAACCATTGCTAGGGCCTTAACATGAATTATTTCTGCCTGTTGCTTAGTCGATGTATTAAGGGTTTATAGTGGAACTTATTAAGTATATTGAATCATCTTGGCGTTCTCATGTATGATCAACCCTTTTGGATTATCCGGGATATGCTATGACTGGAACGATTTTTTCCCTATCATTGAACAATTGAGTAAAATTTTGATACCTCCAACTGACTAAAAATCTGTCATTGATCCATTTTCAGAAGATGCTTGAATGGTTTGGAAGACTTGAGGCTGCATCATTACTCACAACCTGTGAAATGATTAAATATCATGGACAAATGTGTCTACATATGTACATTATAATAGCTATCAAATGTCTATGTATTAGTATCATATGATCGACTGGTCTCTTTATCATGCAAAGAGGGTTATCCACAATCACCGATCAGTTGAGCCGTCTGATACGATCATGAGTTGCCTGTTCAGCAGTTGAACTTTGGTCAACTTCACACCAATATATTTTCTCTTTCGCGCCTGCTAACCCAATTGCCTGACGAACTCAAGGTAGCCTTCTCTTTCACACCTACAACTCGAGTTGATTGGTGAGCAGAAGGTGGTGAAGGGCCTTACAGGGCTTCTACCCAGCCTGCCCCGTGGCATGCATGCATGATGATCCTCGCAGAGATGCAGAATAACCTTCTACCCAGCCTACCCCATTGCCATGCAGGCATGATGATCCATCATCATGCATTCTGACGCGTCATAACGCATGATGACCGGTCATTGATGCCTGCGTTGCAATGAGGTAGGCTGGGTAGAAGGTTATTCTGCATCTCTGCGAGGATCATCATGCATGCATGCTACGGGGCAGGCTGGGTAGAAGCCCTGTAAGGCCCTTCACCACCTTCTGCTCACCAATCAACTCGAGTTGTAGGTGTGAAAGAGAAGGCTACCTTGAGTTCGTCAGGCAATTGGGTTAGCAGGCGCGAAAGAGAAAATATATTGGTGTGAAGTTGACCAAAGTTCAACTGCTGAACAGGCAACTCATGATCGTATCAGACGGCTCAACTGATCGGTGATTGTGGATAACCCTCTTTGCATGATAAAGAGACCAGTCGATCATATGATACTAATACATAGACATTTGATAGCTATTATAATGTACATATGTAGACACATTTGTCCATGATATTTAATCATTTCACAGGTTGTGAGTAATGATGCAGCCTCAAGTCTTCCAAACCATTCAAGCATCTTCTGAAAATGGATCAATGACAGATTTTTAGTCAGTTGGAGGTATCAAAATTTTACTCAATTGTTCAATGATAGGGAAAAAATCGTTCCAGTCATAGCATATCCCGGATAATCCAAAAGGGTTGATCATACATGAGAACGCCAAGATGATTCAATATACTTAATAAGTTCCACTATAAACCCTTAATACATCGACTAAGCAACAGGCAGAAATAATTCATGTTAAGGCCCTAGCAATGGTTTGCATGAAGTAGAGATTTATTCAACAAGTTTGTGCTTTACAAAATGATTCAAATGGCTGATCCATGGGATCATATGATTTTTGGGCATATTGGATGAGTTCATAAGTGTAGCAACATAATTTCAATGCAATGGAACATTATAGTGGACAATAAGGGTCCCATAGGCCGCAAATTCTATGAAGACATGAAAACCTAGAGAACTGAAATCGAATTGCTGTAGAAAGAGGATCCTATAGATTAAATAGACAGAGGTCAAGAGAAAAACTGACGCAGATAAAAAAGAATGTTGACTTGACTCATTCTTATGAAGAATGCATCAGTGTGAAATAAGATCAATTAACTCTCGAGCAAATAACAATGGCTTGCTCCTAATCAAGATTTGTTCACCAGAAGAGCAACATAGACGTGAAGATTCTTGTCTGACCCATGTATGCCTACGAATAACTTGGAAGATGATCAACATGCAGTCTTGGTAACCAATAGGCCTAACGTAAATCGTGATGAGCATATGACATTTAAAGTAAACGTAAAAAAAAGCTGACTGCAACTGTTTGGAAAGTAAGAATTTTTTTATGGGTAGATAATTACCAACAATCAAATGAATTTACCGAATGGCAGATAGCACGTAAGGTCAAACGCTCAACTTATTAACTAAAGATAGCTATACAGACAGCTAAAGAGATAGCATATCAACTAAGCAGACAGGGCATCAGCTAAAAATAAAGCTACATAGACCACTTACCAGCTAAATAGACGGGTTTATCAGCTAAACGGTTAGCTCAGCAGACAGCATAACAACTAAACAGACAGGGCATCAGCTAAATAGACAGCTGCATAGACAGCATTATACATATAATAGACAGCTCATCAGCAAAAGTGACAGCTAAATAGACAGCTCAAGAGGATAGCATATCAGCTAAACAGACAGGGAATCGGCTTAAAAGACAGCATTACACATAAGATAGACAGCTCATCAGCAAAAGTGACAGCTAAATAGATAGTTTAACAGATAAAAAAGACAGCTAATTAGCCTAGAAGCAATCTATTGTAGCCCAGCAGTACTCCTAAAAATTCTAAAGGAAATACGGATCAAAGTGTCATTTCCTGTTACTGACTCCTACTCCTGTTAGCTTGGTGGTTCAAATCTTAACTCCATAGCACTTTCTTATCTTTGAATTCAAATCATGAGAGTAAGCAACATTACAGCATTCAAGGGCTAAACATGTTTACTTATGCAATAGAATTGTCAACACATATTGAACTTGCCCCCCCCCCCCCACTCCATCCGTAAATGCAGAGAAGTGAATATATATGCTGGTGTAACAAATATACATCTTTAGTTTTACTACTAGAAGCAGTCATTTAAAATGAACGAAGCAGATCCGGTAACTTCGTCAGTCAGTCAGAAGCATGAAAAGGCCAGCCAGACTGATAAGGCTACTTCAGCCAGAAAAGTGAACAAGAAAGAGAAGAAACTAAAAAAGAATCGAGAGAAACAGCCAATCTATGAGAAAAACCTCTTGCTGAACTATACATACTATCTTGATGAAGGCTTCCACAAAAGCAAAGTAATACTTGGATTTGACTCGCTGACATTTCAAGCGAAAATAATCTTCCGATGCAGTGGACAAAATCAGTTGGAGTTAGATAACAGTCAATGGACTTCACTTCGCCATTACCTCATTGATCTCAAGGATAGAGTAGATGAGTTCCCTGCAAATCAGCTTGGACTTCTTGAACTCTTCTACATACCTATTGGAGGAGAGAGACTAATACTTAAACATCCCGAGCTCTTCACGCTTTTCATCTTGATGGATTTTTTCAACATTGTCATGCAATACAACAATTTGCTTACCGATTGTGTGAAGGAATACTATGACCAATATTGTGCAAGATGCAGAGAAAAAAGCGTACTTAAACTGGATATCAACGACTTCTTCACTCCAACTCAAACATCATTTGTAAATATAAACTACTCTAGGCTTTTTTATGAAATACCAGTACTATGTAACGATCTAATTTTCCATGTGATGAAATAAAATACTAAAAACCCTATAAACAATGTTTTACTTCACTTAAAGGAATTATTCATAAGGAAATTGGAAATTGAGACTTGGCAAACTACAAACTATTGTGAAAGGCTTTGAAATCATGTATAATCTCTTGAGTCTATAAAATACTGAAATTTAATATTGAGAAACAGACCCTCATCTTAGCTGCACTGTACAAACTAGGACATGAATGTATGTTAACTTAAAGGCAGCACGTCGTTTTTTCTATCACTAGAGTACATATAATTCTACGGATTATAATGAGGTTTTTAAAATTCAGCAAACCAACGTGAACGACGTCAAGAAAACTAGGAAAACAGAGGTCAATACACTTTCACCGCGATAAGATCTATTACAATGGTTATCCTATACTTCATGGAAGTGTACCGTGATATTTTTCCTGAACACCGAATACGAATCGAGAATTATATGCTTAAATATGGTAATATGGGCGAGAAAGTATCTAATAAACATGGAATACACTACCAAATATGTGAATGGTCCAACTCTAATACGACATCAGGCACTGATACATGCATTTGTCATTCATACGGTCAAGAGACAAGAAATATTTTTAAACTAATAAAACAGTACATACTCCTGCAGTCTCGCATACATACGACAAAGTAATAATTCATAGCATCGGGTAGTATAAATAGTCCAAACAAAATTAGAGCCAACTGGTGGCCAGCGCTATTAGAATGTACCGGGAAATCCTCACCAGTAATTCATCAAGGAACATACTACTCTCATAAAATGCAACCAAAACGAAATTCGAACTGAAACATCAACAGTTTGCACTAGAGTGAAGGGGACATAAGCTACAATTATATGCTGAGGATATTGAATTGCTATATAAATTGTATAATAAACATTTAAAAAGACGTGAGAGGATTTACTATACATTTGTATGGTCCTTAAGCAGAAATAGTGCAGCTGAATAAACCTTCAATATGCTATAGAATTCATAAATATATCAACTCATATATTAGTTGTCCTGTAAATTGTATGAAAATTTATTTATATATATAACAAAAAATAGCATTACTCAATAAATTATTTCTATTAGAAAGAAACACAATCTTTTTATTTTAACAACTAATCTAACACTGCTCAAGTAAACAAATACCTCAAACAATAAACCAAAAAAAAACCTAAACATTCCTAGCATATCCGAAACTCCCAAGTATCAAACACTCAATTCTACCATTCAAAAATATCTAATGAGAGACAAAAAAAAATCCCTCATTAGTTCATTCAACTCAAGTATACATCTGTTCATCAAATTACCAGCAGACAAACACCTCCTGAAAGTAATGATCATATCTTAACATCCTACAATGACTCGCGACCATCCTTATCAAGAACACTTCATAACATATGCTACTTGTCTATACAAGATACGATAAGATCGATCTAAAAATATCCTACCATAAACTCATATGCTTCCACACATCGTTATCTATACCGAACTATCTTACATAAACATTAGCCTAAGTGATCTATAGTAGCAGTGCGCCAACCCAAAACATACCCTTTATGTTGAAAACTAATTAGATCTTCTTCAAACCTAAAAAAAATCAACCAAGCATCCAGCAGAAAAAAATTCTGATAAGAAAAAACTCAACAAGAATATATTTTACTTATGTGAAAATAATACTTGAATATGTTAATGAGTATACCCTCAAACCGCTATGATGATAAATCCAGTATATTTAAAATGTAGTACATACGTATTTTACTTAATGCACAAATATTGAAAATGTATATGAATATAGCAGAAGTGGATTTACGCTTAATACAAGCACACAAAGTATGAGGTTTGTAAATTCTCATGCAATCATATAGGCATTAAAAGCGATAATATGCATCCGAAAAGTATCAACTTAACGGCACCATTCAAGCATCATTTTCCTTAGGAGATAACAAATTAAAAATTATCATACTCAAAAAACATCAACAAGTTCTAAATGAAAATATACCTAGAGAAATTCGGAAATGTCAAAAAATCATACATACTGTGTAGAATATGAGACAAGCATAAAATAAAAGTTTTACTCTATATTATACTGACACTCATGAAACTACTTAAACTAAATAATACAGATCCATAATAACAGCACCTAATTCAGAGTAAATATAAAAATTTATTCAATCTAGTGCATGCCTATAATGCCATCATATAGGACCAAAAATATTTTCCCATGCATTATGAGCATAAACAAAGAATAATACCATAATACCAACAAACCCCTAATGTCAATGACCTAGCGCATTCACTTTTTTCTATATTAGGTTCTTCCTTTCAGTACGTACCCAAAATTAATCAATGAAAATGCGTCTATATTCCTACTCATTAGGACCACCACGATGATTTCTACATCCATCATACATAAACTCCATAAAAAAGTAGCATTCCAGAAGCCATAAACCGTAATATCTTTCCTATACAACATCCAAAAATAATCTCAAATTTAGATTAGGTACCCAAAACATACATCTCAACATAGTGATCTAAAAAATAGACCCAAGCACTTATCAAAAGGGACAAATCATATGATGTACGAACAAAATTATCACCATCTCATGCACTACAAGATCATTAATTTGAAAAAATAACTCGCCTTGGAAGAAATTATTAGAATTTTTGAACAAAACCAATGAGCATCCTATAGTAAAGAAAAACAAGTTGAGTAAGCAGGAGAGTGCTCCTACCAGAAGGTCTTTGTAAACATCCTAGGGTTACAAACAAGTTTTCTAATGGCGTGAATCGATAACATGAATTATTCATCCAATACTTAGATATGAAATTGTTCAAATTTATACAAAAGATGCACAGTTTCTTTCATAAACACACTGCAGCCGCCATTTTAATCTAGCTTAAATGATTTTTCTGAATGCTCGGCCGATTGAACATGTTCAAGTTAAACACTATTCCTTAAATTTTCATGAAAATTGAAAGAAAATAAAAGTGCCTAAGTCAATTTTAAATATATATAGGGTTTTCCAATAAGAGGTGTTATTTTGAATAGATCTTCTGATTTAACACCTTGCGACTTCTTCCTTTGGAGCCACGTGATAGAGAAGGCCTATGCCAAAAGCCCAGCGTCGATTCAAGATCTCAAAGATGAAATTCGTGAGGCTATCGAGGACAGAGGGCAACCACTTTGCGATTTGGTTATGGAAAATTTCATGAAGAGGATATGGTCCTGTAAGCGTGTCGTAGTAGTTATTTGCTCAATGTTAATTATTGCTATTAACGGCATATCTTCTTCTTTATAATGAAATAAACATTCGATCATTTATTTTAAAAAATGGCATTTTTCTTTTAATATCAAAATAACACCTCTTAGTGGAAAACCCTATATCAACCATAAACACGTGTTATTGTTGGTATAATTCCATATAATTGAAATGGCTATAACTCACTTGACAATGATTCGATCTCCATTAAATTTTGTGAACATATATATCTTATGTTAGTCTATATAATTGCAAAATTTCAAGAAGTTTAAAGGTACCGTTTTGATTTTATGGGCAAAAATGTAAAATCTACTAATCATACTATTATTAACAAAGTTGAGCGAATTTCGATTTCTAAGGTATTTGTTGCCCTTGTACTCATAAAGATCCACGTTCGTGATAATTTTCAGATTTTTCGGCTGAAAGGTGTCCAATCGCGAGGGGGGGACACAAATTTTGCGTACATTTTGCCTTCCCCTGGACCCCCTAATTCATAAAATGGTTTTTTTATTTCAGATTATAAGAGTTCTAATCAAGACCTTTCATTTGATACCCCACTCGACTACCTTTGATGAAAAAAATTTTTAAGGGCCAATTCGTTGTTAGGGGCGACCCCCCTTAAAAACATTCTTTAAATTTTTGTTAAGGCCTTAACTTTTGAGAGATCATCACTTCTGAGCTTTTCACAAAGATTGAGCATTCTAGCTTCTATAGTTTCTGAGGAAATCAGCTGTGACGCACGGACAGACGGACAGACGGACAGACGGACAGACGGACGGATGGACAGATGGACGGACAGACGGACAGACAGGTCGCGAAACTAGTAGGTCTTTGTAAACAAATTTTTTACAAAGACCTAAAAATGAATGAATATAGTGCCATACTTCTACATAATAGTACAATCAGAGAATGAAGTATAGAAAGTGATGATGATGCAGACAAACAAAATGCTGCTACAAGCAAACTGAAATTTAAAACTATACTAAATATCAAGAACGCATTATCTCTTTCCCCGCATCCATAGATTTGAACAATCAACATAGTAGTCTAACCGAACAAAATACATTGAAGACGATTCTTAAAGTACTATTACAATGAAACCGATAAAAGCAATAATATACAATAGCAATGAGTCACAAAACAAAGAAACGACGTATCCAAGCAAAAAGAAACTGAAAACGATCAATGTAAATAATAATCAGCAAACTATAACAGGTGCATCTTTGAATGGACATTTATGAAAACACGTCTCAACGTCGCGCATCACGTTACCCGCTGCCCACGACCAATACAACAAAAAATCCGCCTCCATCAAGCAAAACCATATTGCAATGCAGTGTATGCCACGCCACTTCTCTTCCACGCTGTAGATTCCGATGCCCTAAAACTCCCGCCAACAGAGAAGTCTATGTGAACGAAACACTACACTTAGCAAGCAAACTCACTTGCACATGCCACGCATCCCCGAGGACAATTTCCATGCCTTACAGCATTCACCGCCGAACAAATCTACACCCCAATCACGAACCTCCAAAAAGCAACGCAAATCATTCCGAATCGCCGACAAGGCCGTCCATACTTAAAGACAGGCATCCTTTGATGAGAAACGCGGAAACATAACCAAACGCTCACGAGACAAATTTCTACGGCTCGGTGGAAACATACACCTCAGATTACTTCCTCCAACAAGCGACGCGCATCACATCTACAATACCATCCATCTTTAACCACAGACATCAAACGAGGAGCAAAACGTACCTTAAGCAAGCACCCATGAAGGAAATTCTCACCCGTCGAAAGGCAAGCCCGTCGCCCATCCATAATGCAAAGCCACCCGGCTATAGCAGCGCCTCCCATCACCATGCAACTGACCGAGTCATAAAAACTTCCGGCACGCCTAGCATGATCAAGCGAATCGGTCATTTCCACACGCGGCCGTCTATCCTTAGCCAAAGACACCAATCGCTGCAACGCGTTCCTTATCCAAGCGCCCATGAAGTAAATTCCCACGGCTTAGAATACGCGCTGACGGGCACGTCCGTCGCCCATCCATAATGCAAAGCCACCCGGCTATAGCAGCGCCTTCCATCACCATGCAACTGACCGAGTCATAAAAACTTCCGGCACGCCTAGCATGATCAAGTGAATCGGTCATTTCCACACGCGGCCGTTGATCCTTAGCCAAAGACACCAATCGATGAGCAACGCGCTCCTTAACCAAGCACCCATGAAGCAAATTGTAACGCCTTAGAATACCCGTCGAAAGGCAAACCCATCGTCTATCCATAATACAAAGTTACCCATCTACAGCAGCGCCCTCCGTCACCACGCAACCACTCGCACCATGAAAAACGTCCAGCACGCCTAACGTGATCAAGCAAATCGGTGATTTCCACACGCCTTATCCACCGACGCTCATCGAAGAGCAACGCGCACCTTAAGCAAGCACCCACGGAGCAAATTGTAACGCTTTAGAATACCCGTCGAAAGGCAAACCCATCGCCCATCCATAATGCAAAGTCACCCATCTACACCAGCGCCCTCCGTCACCATGCAACCATTCGCGCCATAAAAACTACACCTCAAATTACATCTTCGAACAATCGACACGCATGACGTTTACTCGCCAATCCAATCGATGAGCAATGCGCTCCTTAAACAAGCACCCACGAAGCAAATTCCTATGCCTTAGAGCACTCGCTGACGAGCAGACCCATCACCCGTCAATAGCGTAGTCACCCACGCAGCCACTCCCTTCATCCTCACGCAGCCACTCGCATCATAAAAAAATCCAGCCCGCCTATCGTGACCCAGTAAATCGCTCGAACCAAACGCCTTCAATAAGTCACACACTAAAGGATCTCAAGCCCTGCGAACAACCGCCCAGAGCGCCATCTAGCTCGCACCTACACTAATCTGATACACCTATCCACATACCCTAGACACACACCCTCGCCGCAACCATCCATAACATCCACACCTATTCCGGACTCATACCTTCTTATACCAGGCACCTACCTATACCACCCTAATACACTTACCCACACACCCAAGACACACACCCCACATATCCGAGACACACGCCATTAGTTTCATTCCCGGCCGCTTCAAGCGCCATTAGTTCCAATTTCCGCCACTAGGTGGCGCGCAAAATCAATCTCAATTCGTATGGAAAAAGTGGCCTAGAACTGGCAAACTACCCCTACTAACATCATTACCCCCAGAGGAAGGGGCACAAAAAAAAAACCAATACATACTTTTGACAAAACTAAAATTGAATGTCAGAAAAGTTAATAGACTCAGACAACCAAAGGAAGTAAAAGCGGGGACATCAGGAATCATCTATCGAAGTGGGGAAATATAAACACCTACAAGTAAGTAAAACCTTCCCCAAGAATGCAAGGTACAACGAGACTCCTACCATTATCACGTCAAACAAGCACTTCTATATACAGACAGCATAGAACGAGCCCATCAAGAACGTTTGAAACGAATCGAAGAATTAAAGGAAAAAACAAGATTATACAAAGAAAATATCAAAGCTTTTGGTGGATTCTCGTTGAACCGGACTAATAGTCTCGACCCATTACAATCGTTCCTCGCGTTAATAACTTCCCAAGACTGGGAGATAACCCTAGATACAAGTGCAACGTGGAATAATTCACTGAACTTGTCCCATTCGCTCCTTACGCCCAGGGAAGTGTAGTGAATAGATAGGTATCAAAATGTCTGTAAAGGACTGCAGCGATGGTCTGCTGCCTCGGCGAAGGAAGATGTTGATATCCGCCAAGAACGCCCTTGTCTGGGGACGCGTGAATGTGCTGGCAGGCTAGCGTTGCGATGTCGTCGAGCGGGTTCGTTCCCCCAGCACAAGGACCCACTACAAAAGAATTTCGCATTCACAAATTCTGGGGTCTCGAAGCAGGTCAACCGAAGTCGATAAACGTAGGTAACTACAAAGGTAAGAATTGCTTGTTCTAAGAACAAATTGAAACAAGCCAAAACAGACGGACTTAGGGGATCCTCGTCGTTACCCGACGGTTCTCATGGCCCACAAACAAGAGTAGGACAACCTGATGGTGGTGGTGCCCCATTGCACCCGCCCAACCGGATCAAGATCCAAAAATGTTGCAGTGGTCATATATTTCCCTTCTGATAGGAAAACTCATACAACGTAACTTGTATGAGCCTTCCCATCAGAAAAGAAATATACCGGTGAGCAATTTATTTCATAGGGTTATGTACGGATCACATAACAGTATGCTATAAAAAGGCACCTTGTCTCGATGCCACTCAACCCGCGAAAGTCCCTGAAACTAAGAGAAAGTTGGAGCGCCTCCGATGGCTAGGTCATTTTTGTGGAAAAAGCCTTCCACCGTACCGGGTCCTATACCCGGTCCAAAAGAGCTCAAATGAAAAGACCGGCGTTGTTCGTTTAACAATTCATGGTTTTTATTATCTTATCCATATAAAATTTTTCATACATTTACAAAAAATGCTCGCTTTCCAGAACGGACTAAAATAGGTATGTATATAAAGTTGAATTTTCAAAAACTAGACCAATAGGTATGCTATCTGGGGTCGAAAGCTAACTAAGTGCAAATATTTGAGGCTTCAGAAAAAATTCTCTAATAAGTTATAGCTCTATAGTAAGAAATACATGTAATTTTAAGAACAAGAATTATTAAATGCAGAAGTTTTCGCTAGATGCACCACATAATAAATATATAAATTGAAACGTGCAGATAAATCATAATTACATTATGGTGCCATAAGTTTCATCCGAACTCTATCCTAAATTATATGGCAGGAAAAATTGTTACAACACTTTTTTTCCCTACTGTCCTGCGTATAAAGGTAGGCAAAAACAATGCGCTCGTTTAAAATATAAAACCTAGCCAGCAAATAACCATAAATTACATCTACAAGGCAAATAACAATAAGTTTCATTTAAGGCTTATTTTAGATTAGAGTTTACCCTGGGGGAAAATTTACATCTACACAGCAAATAACGATAAATTTCATTAGATTAGAGTTTACTCTGGTCAAAAACTTACATTTACGAATGAATAGTTATGATGATGTTGATTTAAACGTGTAATTTCAGGATCTCATCAATTGCTCCTAAAATCACCGAGTTTTTCATAGCCAATGTTAAAATATCTGGTTACGCTTCTGCATTTAGCGAACACATGCGATTGACCTCTTTAATGTTTACATTGAACGAAAAACAAGCTTATGGTTCGAAGAGTATATTACCGTCGAACGGTCAGAGCAGGCAAAAACATTGGCTGTAGAAAACGATTTAAATGTTTTCAGTATAGTTGGTTGCGTTCCAAGGATTACTTTCTTCCTATCGGAAAGTGACTCATCCGATTTATTCAAATTGAAATAAAACATGGAGCCATCCTCAAAGGCACACAGCAAGTAATTGGTTTCTTCAAAATTTGTCATCAATATTGAACGAGGAATGATTCCCTTTCCTAATTTCTCCGTATATATAGTTCCTAAGTCCGGTGAAGTAATCACAACCGCGGAAATGTCTGTCCATAAGCCAACGACAACTAAATCCGACTTTGATTTGGTCTCATCTAGCGGTGTAATGTCTAGGCAAGCCACTTCATATTTTAAAGATATGTAGTTTATTATATTTTCCCACTAATTGCCCATCTTAAATCTCGCTGTAAAATAAATCACACTCCGATGCACATACTAATCGTGTAGGATTGCAGCCAACACACCCATTCCCCTATCGCCAGGTGGATTCTATTCACTCACTAATTGTCGCATAGTGCATTTCACAAGACGAGCACCGAGAGGCGTGACTTGAATAATTTGATCGTATTCCCGGTTCCCACAATAAAATGTTTGTTGATCGTTTAGAAAACTTTAGATTTCGGTTTCTTCCTCACTTCTTGCTACAGAATCTTCGCAAACACCACTCTGTTCATTTCACTCGCGATCAATATACTCCGACCCTACACGCGCTCGTATCTAATCACGCAAATATCCACCGTGTATTTCTAGTTTTTTACACTTGTCTTTAATCGAATCTGCATTTTGGAACGTACCGTCATCAACCTTCACACTGAGACTAGATTATAATTTCATCGATGAGTTATCTTCTCGTAATTTTGCACTTTTTGCATCGATGCTAGCGCGTCTGATCATCGAAGCAATATCTCAGCATTTCATAAGTATAATCCTTCCTCTTGTTTGTGGCGCGTTGCGCATGTCTATTTTTGTTCGCGTAAGATCCATCCAAAATCACTAACAAAACGGCAAAAGACACTTCTCAGAAAAATGCTTTGCTTTAGTTCCCGTGTTCTCCCCCAAAAAAGAAGATTGACGAGCACCATGAGATATTTGATCGCGATGCAAATCCCTTTGAACCTCCTATTTATCAATTTTTGTCTCGCACTTAATCAAGGAACGCATCAATCACACTTCAAATTTCAGTTCTATTGATAAATTTCCGTTCTTATAAGAAAATTTTTATTTCTTCCCCATGACGATTTCATTTTGGCCGTAATAAATGATATGTCGTATCGTTGCAAATAAGACGGCAATTGTTATATTGTTTTTAACACTTTCACGTACGCGACGTTTCTCTTCACTGCATCTATCTGAGGTGGCATGTCTATCCAAAACATAATAAAGTTTTTACAGTTTATTTTTTTAAATCGAAATGGAAGTCCCAACCCTATAGAATCACTTTTGTGTTATGTGTAAACTGTAATTCCCTGTCATGACCAATGTGCATGCCCCGTATAAGTAAAAAATTGAGTCCACTTACTGCGTCCTTCATGCTTCATTCGCATGTCTCTATCTTCATCTTCGAATTTGATTGCTCCGTCAATTCCTACCTTAGGCGCTTCATCGGGATGTTTCTCGGTATACGTACGAATTAAGTCACATGCTAACCAGTTGTCCGTCTCACCATTGTGTCCAGGTTCCGTTTCCAGGACTTCCAATTTCACCAAAGTGTATCGATCCTAGGGCTTCAATTTCACTTGCCTGATCCTCCCTGTAATGTCGTTACTGGTTTCGTCGATGTCATGTGCGCGCCCACGGAACCTCTCGCCTTCCTCTTCCAAAATGACAATCTCCCACATGTCAGCAACCCAATTGTGCTAGTTGCTATAAATTGCAATTTTTATAGGAGATAGGAGGGTTTAGAGCAGTTTGATATTGTGACTGCTCGAAAACAAAATTAACCGCAGTAAAAGAAAAATAGAAAAAATTGAAATAGAAAAATAGTGATCAAAATTAAATGTCATGACTTATATAGTTAAAGAGTAACATTTTAATTTGATATAAAAGAAAATTGAGATAAAATTACGTTTGATAGTAACAAAAAAAATTAAAGGGGAATTTTTAAATCTGACATAAAGGAAAATTGATATAAAATCACGTTTAACGATAATAAGACAAAAGAAAATTTTATAAATTATAATTATGAATGGAAGATATGAAATCATTCTATTTTCTCTTTTGTCAACTCTGCAATTAATTTCGGTTAAGCGTTGGGAAGGTTTTCGAGCAGTCTCCTTGTGTGACTGCTCGATTACTACAGAAGACTACGACCGAAAAAACGTCATAATTAGCGATTACGCAAAAGTAGCCAAATTGATGGCACAGATGATCCCACTGTTCTCCGGCGCCCCCAGTCCATCGATAGTGCAGGGCCTACAAACATTTATAGGTTGTAGCAAACAAGTCTGGCATTGCCTAGACACCCAAGTTTTCATGCAGATCTTTCCAACTCGACTCCGACGTGAAGCCTACCAAATTTATCTCCTCTAATTTCGCCACTTACATAGAAGCCTGGGAGGAGCTACTCTCAAGGGTATATCTGCCGAGAAGAACTTACCAAGAATTGGTAAGTAATTTATTCACAACAAAACAAACCCCAACAGGGTCACTCCTCACTTACACATCATGTTTGAGGCAGATACTTAGGCGCTGTCAAGAAACAGCTGCACGATCCTACTCAAAGGAGCTGTTGGAGGATTTTGTTAAAAGTATTTTCAAAAGAGGACCCACCAACCCATATCTTTGCCAATATCTCCTAACACAAGAAACCAAAACGTTTGAGGACCTTATAGTAAAGGGCCTGAATATGGAGAAGGAGCAACAGGTGGCATAACCAACGCAACTTCACCCCTAACAGTCCTACCACCAGTTCACTGGTACGACTCCATTAAACCTCAACTTTCAACCACAACTAGGTCAGAACAACGCAATAGTCCCAACACAAGGAGTGCCAATCAATACCCCTTTAAGTAACTTTTATATACCGCACTCATAACTCGTAAATCCTGGTGGACTCATAACTCGTAAATCCTGGTGGACACCAAGCCCAATATCACCCCACATTCACAAATCTTAAACCCTAGTGGTCAGCAGCAGCAAATAGTCCCCCTGCCCAATACGAACACCCAAAGCAAAACATCCAACCTAGCTTAAACAATAACACGCAATCTCTGGCAACAAAAGGGAACATACCTACGCTGAATGTCTCGGTCGCAAAAATACTCCGTTTTGCATTACCTGCAAAGAGTATGGACACGACCAAAGAGACTGCAATACTAAACCTCCACCGAAATCCCCACACAACACATCCAATAGTCCCAGGGTCTACCACATCCAAGTAATATGCGACTTCTGCGGGACAAGAACACACTCGGTAGACGAGTGCTTTCAGAAAAAAGATGGGAATCAAGAGCTCAGGAGACGGGACACAGTCGAGCCTAAAATTCCTGGCTCGACAACAATAGGCACTCAAGAGAGAGAGAGAACTAGCAAGAGGATGCCAACTAAAGGCAGACCTCAACACAAACTAAAACTCACTAAAGGACAAACATCAAAATCCAACTTAATAACAACCTCTCTACCACTTGATATAAGCAAAAACATACAGACTTAATTCATTATCGACACGGGTGCGGAAATAAGCCTAATCAAAAAACAGGCATTAAAGAGCGACTGCCAAATCAATGAACACAATAAACTGACACTGGTAAATCCCTTTGGTGAAGGGAAATCTTTGGCTCAGTAAAAAGCAATTTCCAACACCCCACTTCCCTACCTTGTACATTCCAAGCGGTGGATGAACCCACTTGCATCCCCAATGATGGGCTTTTAGGTAACGAATTGCTATCTCACAGCTGCAATGTTGAGGGTCCAAGGAGAAAGCTAACTTTCCCCCAACTAGGCTTAATCTGGGGGAGTTCCCAATTCCACTGAAAAGCCCAACAGGAAAGATCCAGCATCAATGGAACGCTACTGAGACCTTGGAAGGCACTGGCATACGACCACTAAGGTCAGCCCTAAGTGTGGAATAACAATCAGCGCGAGCCGATGTTGGATTCATCAGTCCTGTTCACGCTCCTACGGGTTACGTCTTAGTAAAAACAATGGATACTCCACAGCATCATAACTTCTCTGAGACGTCGACAAAACAAACGCGTGGTCCTCCGACCCGGCTCAAGGTGTGATGCCTCTGACAGGAAAGACTGATGCTGAATATACCGGAAAAGATCACGAAAGTCATCAGGTGATCTGGAAGGAAATCATTACGCTCCAACCACGAAGCCTAAATTTAATAAAAATACTGACAGTGTTAAAGCAGGACCGGCATGGGCATAGCTCATGGCGTCTACATCGCCAACTCCATACTAAACTCATCAAACCCCGTAATAGCAATTCTCAACTCCAAGGAAACAACGGTCACACTAGAACAAGCAACGCTTCGCCTCGAAAAGCTAGGGGCTACTTTATCCGACACCTAGACACCGAAGGACTCAATACAAAACATAGCAATCTCTCGAAATAAGTTCGGTACTCAAACGCAACCCCAAACGAGCAAATTACGTCCCACAAAACCATATGCATAGCACTACTCAATCAAGAATTAACCCTATACGAGTATCTAAACTCAGAAGAAAAAACAGCCATCACCCAACTATGTGGAGAATACGTTTTCAATGACATATTTTTCTTGCCCGGAGACAATCTAACTTTTATAAAAGCTATCAGCCACGAAATACTGCTAACCATGAATTAAGCACCGATTAACCAGAAAATGTACAGACTGAGCCAGCCACAAAGGGAGGTAGAAAACACTCAACTAAAGGAAATGCTGGACAACGATATCGTCCAGCCCAGCAAAAAGCAGGATCCGATGACTCTAAAAAATGGAGAGTCGTAGTTGAAAACGAGAAAACTATACGTGACGCCTTTCCCCTTCTACATATCGAGGAAATCCTCGACCAACTTGGGCATTCCAGATATTTTAGTATGATGGATCTAGCCAGCGGCTATCACCAAGTACTAGTACAACTCAAGGACCGACCTGAAACAGCACTGAGCTCTAATTTTGGGTATTACAAATTTAAGCGAATGCCATTTGGGCTGAAAGGAGCGTCGGAAACCTTGCAACGTATGATGAACTACATACTCACCGGTCTCCAAGGGTTCGACTATTTTGTCTACCTAGACGATATAGTCGTTTACGGAAAAACTTAGCACACCACATTGATAAGCTGCGGAGAATATTCAACTGACTCAGATTGAATAACCTAAAATTACAACCTAAAAAGTGCTAGTTCCTACGTCCAGGAGTGGTATATTTGGAACATATATGCTCGCAGACCGGTGCCCTACCGGGCCCGAGCAAAACAAACTGTGTACGGGAATTTCCCGTGCCCAATCACGTTCAGAGGCTTCAGTCACTCCTAGTACTAGTGAACTATATAGGAAGTTCATATCCAACATCTCAAGAATAGCAAAACCCATTATAAACCTTCTCCAAAAGGACGTAAAGTTCACCTGGATGGAAAAGTACATGGAAGCATTTCAATAGCTAAAGAATGCACTATTGAGACCCCCGTTACTTGTCTACCCCGACTTTTCACGACCATTCAACTTAGCAACCGAGCCAGCGGCGAAGCCTTAGAAGCGGTATTATCACAAGGAGAAATAGGCAAGGATCACCTTATAGCCTATGCTAACTGCATCCTTAACAAAGCGGAGCGCAACTACTCTACTATAGAAAGAGAACTCCTAGCAACAGTATGGGCAATCAAAAATTTCAGATGCTACTTTCAGGGCAGGCATTTTACAGTATACACATATCACAAGCCTTTGAAAGGAATATTTAATGTGAAGGACCCAATCACTACACTCGGCAAATTCCATCACAAATTGTTCGAATCCGATTACCATGTCGAAAACAAACCGGGCAAGTACAATACTAACACCGATGCCCTCAGCCAAATTCCGGTAAAAGAAACATCCTAAAAAAAAAACAGTCCGCTCAAGGACGGAAGATTAAGCTGATTCCCTAGCCGAGAGTCCAGCCAACCAAAACATTTCCCCAGAACCAAACAACGGTAACACAACTCCACCACCCAACGGCAGCACATACCCACCATCTCAAATCACGGATCACGCCGAACAAGCTATTCTACCGGAGTTACAGAGCTCACAGCCTCATCAACATGAGCCAACACGAGCAACCACAGACGCGGAAAATTTTGGTACTACGGATGACAGGTTTGAGAACAATCAATCCTAACTGTGAGTCCCGTAATCACACTGACAACCCCCGAGGAGATAAAGTTAATGTTATCTGAATACCATGACTTCCCTTTCGGTAGCTACCAAGGCGTCGCAAAAACATACAAGAAGAACCGAAAAAAAATACATCTGGAAAAATATGTTCGCCAATATTAAACAGCACATTAAACAATGTGGTAAGTGCCAAACTATGAAAAACACACCACACTACCGCATGCTGATGGTAATCACAGACGTTACTGAAAGACCATTCGACAAAGTCTACCTAGACATTGTTGAAACACCAACCAGTAGCAAATACATATTGCAATTCCAGGATAATCTCACAAAGTTCGTAGACTGGTATCCCATGCCAAATATGGAGGCAGAAACGGTAGCAAAGATATTCTGCGAGGAGGTTATCACGCGATACAGAATACCAAAACAACTGACCACGGACCAGGATGCTAACTTTGTGGGGCAGCTATTCAAGCGGATCAGTAAACAACTCAATATTAAGAAGTTGCAGACCACGGCCTTCCATCCCAAATCAAACGCAGCCTTGGAAAGTACACGCAGACCACTAATCGAATATATACGAACCGTGGTGGATGAGAAACCACAAATATGGGACCAGTTCTTGCGCATTTGTTTATAACAACAGCGAACACGACAGTACCAAACTTTCACCCATGGACTGCCTTTTCGGTTTCACTTCAGACATCCCCTCCAATCTAAATCGAGAGCCATCACCTCTATATAACCGCAAGGGCCATTATCAATTATTCAAATGTAAATTGCAAAAACTATATGAGATAGCCCGAAAGAATACCCTAACCAGCAAGAACAAGTCCAAGACCCATTACGACACAAAAACACACCCGTTTATTTCCATATAGGAGATAAAGTACTCTTGCAAAACGAAAATAAGAGGTACGAACTGACTGAAGTCTGGCTAGGCCCATACGAAGAAAAAGGTGTAAACTCCCCAGTAAACACGACCATTGTGATAGGGAAGAGACTATTGGACGTCCACAAAAAGCGCCTAAAATCCTACTTTGAATAATACCCTTATGTTATATTTTTCCCCCCTTCCTTTCTAGCCATGGGTATATTAATATTGATCAACTGCTGGCTCAGCCTCTAAACAATGACCAACGCAGAACTAGAACCTTTTTCAACACAACCCCTACCAAACACCAGCAAAATCTTCAAAAAAATCGGCAACTTACTAAGTTACCAAAGTACTTGGAAAATTTTATTGGAGCTGAATCTCGGAGAGATACGAGAGCAAGTAGATATAGCTGGATGCGCTGAACACAAATTTGCAAATTTGCTCAAAAAACAACACCAGCTACAGAAATCAAATCACTCATGTACGCAGCATATTAGCCAACCTGAAAGTGCGCTCCCAAATACTCCGCGACTCGATAGAAAAGAATCGCAGTAAACGGTCACTTTTCGATGGAGTAGGAAGAACCCTCCACCCTTTATTCGGAACTATGGATCACGAAAATGGAAAAGAGCTCTACGAGAGACACATTGGAAAGTGAGGGGAAAGAATTGGTGAGGCTGGAAAAACAACGAATCAGTATCGTAAACACATCGCTAGCAGAAATACAAAAACCCCTTTCGGACATAACTAAGAAGCAAACCGAGTTAGCTTTGCTAATGAGGGAAACCTCGAATATCACCAACAAATTACTAGTCGCAGAACGTAGAAACGTAATAATGACATCCCTTCTGGCTCAGCTAATGGAGATTGAAGTAAGACAACAGATGTTCACCGACATATTAGTAGCCACTCAAGACAACAAAATCCACCCACTACTAATAACAAGCAAAAAATTATACGAAATCTACACTGCCAAAGCCAACAAATGCCCCGATTTCTGCGAACAGATTCTCACCCAAACTGCCGAATTATAACATTATCAATCAGGCAATAAATTGTTAGTGGTCATTCAGGAGCCAATTTCCAAATTCCCCAAATGCAACTTTATCGCATACACATTGACCCCATCACCACCAACAACACATATCTGTTAATATTATCTCTCGAATTTACATTAATCACCAGCAATATCCCTTCCCAACAGTTCCTACTACTAACAGAGAGCACCCCGTTTAAAAAGATAAAGCATACCCAACTGGGAGACGTTTACGTATCAACCCTACTAACACAAATTATCCATTCGCCCCCCGCCACGAATGAGATTATTTCACTACTGCACAACCCTCTTAAATTGAACAACACCACCCCACTACATATGAGCACCACCAATATCAATGCCCTAATCAAATTCCACTGGCCCAATAGGTGGATTTATTTCCTACAGTCCGAGACACCCATATACATACAATGTGACTCGAACATTACCACCCACACACTCGTCGGTCAAGGAATTCTAACATTACACAATCCTTGCCTTGTCTGAATAAACAACCTCGTGATCCACTACGAGGCCGAAAGCACTCATCCATTCAAAATCGAAAGGCTGGATGGGAGTCTTAAGGCTTTTTCAGGTATTACAGGCGCCTACATACTCCTTGACTGAGATGACATTTTAGGCCAAAAGAAGTATTTCTTAAGGCGCCGAAGCATCAACCGTAGCCGCTATGGGCACTTAGAGGATGGTCGTGTACACGAAGGATCATATTGTGAGTCATCTCCTCCAGCGCCCAAAGCTTCCAAGACTCTTCTTCCAACAACAAGTCACCGGTTGCATATTCGTTACGTCGGTATATATATCCGTTGACCACTTTCAAATAAGGCAACTGTGTTTGTTGGATTTTTTTGTGGAAGGGAGGTGAATGCCCATTTACGCACAGAGTGTGGGACTCTCATGTTTGCAACAAGGCGACCGGACCACCCACTAAACACCTCCCCTGTCAACCTGAGGTGCTAGTCTGGGACAATTTGACACATCACTTCGGACCAGATCTCGTTTTGTTACGCTGTGAGGCGCCTTCAAGCTGGGGGATCCTCTTCTAGCGGGAGGGGAGAGGGAAAGAGGAAGTGCCAGACAAGCGATCCCCCAGCCCCAACACCCCCGGCTGCTGTGAGTCCCTTTTATCTTTTAGGACTGCCCGAGCATAATGTACCACCTGGTTCCATTTGTCAACCGATTTGAGCATCACCGCGACTTTATTATCCGGGGTGAGCTCTTCCGTCTCCCTACAGAGGGCTCTTCGCAGACTGTCCCATTTTATGCAAACAAAAAATGCGTGGAAGGCATTGTGTTCCTCTCCTGGGCAATACCGACAATCGGGAGACCGTGACTTACCAAACTTGTGCAGGTAAGACTGAAAACACCCATGCCCGCTCAAAACCTGGGTCAGATAGAAGTCAATCTCACCATGCCTTCGATTTAGCCACGGTCTGACGTGCAATTCACCCAAGACTGCTGCCCATCGTTGAGCGAGCGCTGTCTCTCTTCATGGACAACCCGTCTCCCTCGCATCCTTGTTTCAACGCAGATAAATAGAGCGGCGCTCTCTAGCAAGGAGGCCGACAGGTACCACGCCTGCAATGACTTTCACCACCGAATCAGAGACTGTCGGATACGAAGATGCAATCCTCAGTGGTCGTCTTCTCTGTACCTGTGCCAGGCGTTTTCGGTAAACCTCCTTACTGAGCGCATCGCCCCATACCTCTGCTCCGTACAGTAGCACTAACCCTACAGAACTCATCAAGAGGCGTCTTCTTCATGGGCTGGGTCCCCCTACGTTGGCCATAAGTCGACTCAGAGCCGATACTCCTGAAGAAGCCTTCTCAGCAGTTGCCTGTTTTTCTCAGAGAAACTCATCTTCGAGTCGATCAGTAGCCCTAGGTACTTCACCGCTGGCTTTGATTCGATTGGCATATCTCCAATACTGATCATCCTTACTCTAGGGATTCTCTTTTTTGTCAAGATGACCACTTCGGTTTTCCCCAGTGCCAAACTGAGCCCGCGAGCAGTCATCCAGTCCCTCATTCGACGCATTAGCATACCTAGCCTAAGTTGCGCTTGTTCAACGGTGCGTCCAGCGACCAGAGCCACAACATCATCCGCATAGCCGACCAAGCGCGACTCATCTGGCATCTCGTCTCAGTAGCCCGTCGTAAGATACGTTCCACAGGTCCAGACCAAGGATAGAACCTGGGCAACACCCGATGTAGTTTCCATCCTTCGTTGGCCCTGTGTCTTGTCGTAGAGCAGTCTTCGGTCCTTTTGGTAGTTCCTCAAAAGCCGCCGATATTCTGGAACTTGAAAAGGGTTTTTCAGCGTATCCAGAATATTCACCCATCTAGTGGAGTTGAAAGCATTCCTGACGTCGTGTTTGTTGGTTGGTTCAGTATCCATTGTAACGAAGCGTGGTCGGTGATGATGCCGAGCAGGTGGCCTTCTATGTACGCTCGGAATTTCTCGAGAGCAATCACCGCTGCCAGACATTCTCATTCGGATACGGTGTAGTTCCTCAGTTCCAAGTTCAGCTTACAAGACATAAAAGCAATGGGAGCTTCTTTTCCTTCCTCGGTTAATTTCACTAGCATGGATCCAACTCCATGTTGACTCGCGTCCCAATAAATGGAGAAGGGTTTCTGGAAGTCAGCAATGGGCGAGACTGCGGCAGATGTCAAAGACTGCTTGAGCTCTTGGAATGCTTTTTGGCTGAGGTAATACCAGAAGAACTTACCCTTCCGAAGCATGTCCGATAGAGGTACTGAAAGCCTTAGATAGTTCCGAACGAACCTTCGGTACCAACCGCACACTTCTAAGGAACGTCTTAGCTACTTAACAGTCTTCAGTACGGGAAACTCATCAATGGCCCGAGCTTTGTCCGGATCTATTTTGATGGTACCATGTCTGATGAAATGTCCTAGATTTCGGACTTCGGTCATGATGAACTTGCTTGTCTGGACAATGATGGTAAGCTCCGCCTTAATGATATGCAGGGCTACTTCTTGCAGTAGTAGAAGATGTTGCTTAAACGTTTCTGTGATGAGTGGAAGGTCATCCAGGTAAACGAGCACTTAGTGTTTCACGTGAGGTGGAATGAGTTTTTCCGTCGCGGGGCATTACATAGGCCGAAGATCATTGTGGCGAACTGGTATAGTGGTAGTCTGGGCACAGTTAAAGCGGGTTTATCCCTCGACCCTTCATTGAGTGGAATTTGCCAGAAGGCATTCTTGAAGTCGAAACCCGTAATGTAGATTGCTTTCGGCAGTCTTTTCAATATTCTATTGACTACAAAAAGGGTACGCATCTTTAACGGTCACTGTGTGGACTCCTCGGGTATCCAGGAAAGGACGAACTTTACCTGGTTTTACCTCCAAGGTTACTGGGGAGGACCAGGCACTTTGACACTCCTCTATAACCCCCAACTCTAGCATCCTGTCCAACTCTGCATACACTAGCTTTTCCATGGTCGGTGAGATGGCGTAGCGTCTCTGCTTTATTGGCTTGCTATCGCCAACCTCAATAACATGTGAAACCAGAGTAGTGTGACCAAGGCCTTACGTAGCGTAAGATGGAAAAGCGGCGATGGATGCTTCAGGCGTAGTCGTTTGTTAGAAGTTAATTCGTGTCTGTCGGGCATAGAAGTAAATTCATGGATGTGTTTAGTGTTACGAAATCGACACCGAGGTACAAGCTCTGAGTCAGAGAGGGGATGATGAACAATGTGATATCGTTAGTTGGACCTCTAAAAGTGATGGGTGTTGTCAATATACCCTTGATAGAATGTTTGGTACCGTCAGCTGTGTTTATGTCAGAGCACCAAGTTTTTACCAACGTAGGGTGTTGATGGAGTACCTTTGAGCCGAAGCTTGAGGCAAGGCAGCTAATACTTGTGCCTATATCAAATAACGTGACAGCAATTTTGCTCAAGACTTTGATTGGTCCGTAGGGTCGTGTGTCATTCTCGGAAACCTTCGATATGTTGCATTCGTTCAGGATGTGGTGGCAGGTACGCAGTCTATTGTGGAAGCTCTTTCAACGAGGAGTTGACCATTTTGTCTTGTGCTGGCGTGGGGTAACCTGTTCTAAAGCGAAAATCCGCTCTCATGCTGCAAGATATTCCAGCAGTTTAATCTGATATGGTTTCATTGTCCTTGGAGAGGCCTCTGGAAGAGATACGTCATCTGCAGCATCATGGACCAGCAAAGGTGTCGGTGTGTTTGTATCTCGAGTGTTTTCGGACAAAGGGCTTGTCGTAGTGGAACTATCACTAGACGGGACGGAGTGATGCTCCATTACTGGGTCTGTTTAAAGTGCTGTTGGCTTTCGTGGGCACTTGCTTACAAGTTTTTTAGCTTCTTGCAATTGGTGCGATTGGTGAAGGTTTGCTTACCAGATTGGAAACAAAAGATGCTTGGCATGCGATAAAGCGATGTTCCGTCTGCTGGCAGTTCCAACACTAGTGAGTCGTGTTTTAGGTACCAGTTTATAGAGTTATGTTTGATGAACTTCATCAAGCTCCGTGTGGGATGGAGATATGGTCTCCAAAGCGCTGTCCATTATAAGCGGTATGCGACAAGATAGCGCGGGTGGGGCAGACATGTTTTGTTCGAAGCCACTGTGCATCATTCCGGTTACTCCCTACGGTTAAAGAATTTGCTTTGGGGTGTTGATTGCTAAGAGTATTGCACGGCTTCAAGCGCTTTGGCTGAAGCGCGAAGCGCATGCACGTTGTGGTGAGGAGAAATCGTTCTCGTAACTCCTTCCTGATTCCTTTCCAAAAGAGGCTTAAGAGCTCTGTCTCTGGCATGGGACTCATTAATCGTTCCAACAGGCAACATAGAACTTCTTAGTAGTCGTTTACTATCTCCTAAGCCAGTTGGTGTCCTCTTCGTAGCCTTATACCCAGCATATCATTGCTCTCTACTGGTATGAATTCCAACAATGCGGCATGCCTCAAAGTCTCGCAATCATATGTTGCAAATGTCTCAACAAAACGCCAGAACCATCGAAAAGCACTTCCAGTGAACAGCATATGGACGCATCTGGCAAATAGTCGCATATTTCCTCCCAGGTTCAACGACGTCATATTTTTTATCCTTCGTAAGGGTTATCCTGGCCCGAAAATACCAGCTTCTTGCTATCTATGATTTATGCCACTTTAGATGGTGGAATAGCGCACGGGGAACAATAACGTTTGCAGGTGGGTAGTCATGGCCCCGTCTCATCTTGGTGCGTGGACCTTCCCATTCCATGGCTTTCTAGCTGAATTGATAGTGGGAGATCCCAGTTGTACCAAGGCATTGAGCCACGATTAGGATCTGCTTGTTCAAACACCTGCCAATTAGGGCTCCAGACATGCGTGTTATTCCGGTGGTGTGGGTGTGGTTGAAACATTTACTTTGGGCCTATATTCTGCGCCCATTAGGTTCATCACTCCGCTGCGCCTTAGAGGTGCTGAGTCACTAGCTAGTGTTAGGGGTAGCTCTGTAGTCTCCGCATTGGCAGCAATCGTCTGCTTGACAACCAATAGCTGAGCCATTACGGAAGTCGATGATGAGGATTGGATTGTAGGTCCGACTGGTGGTAGCGGTCCTGCTCTTTCTGTGTCGGCGAGCATAACCAGTGGATTCGACTGGCTTTTAGATACTGCTCCACAGGCGGGGGCTGACTCTGCCCTGAATCGGCGGGGGTTGGTTCTAGAGATTGTCAGCGGAGAGGGCATGTTGACGATGTCTGACGTAACCAGCCCATACATATTTGGTGGAGACGATGATCACAAGGCAACGTCTGGCTGGACAACTCGTCCATGTCCTCATGACATATTGAACACAGAAGTATCGGTCTGGCGTTCGATCGAAGTTTTCTCCTCTCTGTTTTTCTTTTGGAGGGCATCTTTTCCGTTAAAATATTAAAATATTTTTGAAAGAAAAATGTGTTAGACAACTGAGGTGGCCGTTAGTGGTGAACTATGAAACAACTCTCACAAAAAAAAATTATAATGTTAAGTATGTAAGCGATTATCAATATTAAATTCGGTTCTTCCATTTTTCTTTCCCCCCTTGCAGGCAAGGACATCAATGGTAAGTTCTTCCTACATGTTACAGGCGCTACTCTCTTGAGGTACCGTAAATATTAGAGTTCGGAAATGGCCTCTTGTTCACTTGCATTAACCAAGGAAAGTTTGTCGGCCCAGGGTAGGTTCCAATCTGCAAGAAGCGCGTGTTTTATCATGAATAGGCATGGACTAGCTCAGCAGTCAATCACATGAAATCAAGATCCATGTACTGAATAAGACTAAGGCACCGCTTGATTTGGGGTGCAGATCAGAATCCACCGCAAAATGATGTTAGGTATCAACTTTTGAATGCATAAAGGGACTCTAATATTACTTGGCCTTGCTAGTCATACAATGGTGGTAAACCACCAAGGTATAAATCAAAATCAAGTCCAAACGATATTAATGTCCGAAGACTACATAAAGTTTGGAAGTTGTTAGAGACGCTGGGGCACGTTTAGTTCAACATCCTTCAGTAGTTACCTACCCGCCCAAAAATTGAACACCTAGTAGGGTAACCTAGAGACGATGGTCAGTCTCAGGCTCTCAGTTATAAAAACAGCCGGGCTTTTTGGGCCCCACGCTGGGTGCTATTTATAGTATTTCAAGGGATGCGAGCGAAGATTTTGGTGCTTGCCGAAATCGGCCTAGTAGTGGACGCGTGAATGCGCTTGCAGGCTAGCGTTGCAGTGTCATGGGGTGTTTAGTATACTAAATTGAAGCAAGTTAATTACGCGCCAAAACAAGAGAAAAACAACATAACAAACATAAAATTAGAAAGAGAACGCGCAATACTAGGCAGCGAAAATTATAATTTATACAAAAAGAATATCATCTTGGGTTTGGTTTGTTGGAATAGCTTACATTTATGTTTTGCTAAACCATGCCTACTATTAACTCTTGTCACTTAGGTCAATTTATTGGAAATATTTTACTTGTGATAATCATACCACGAAGAGTTATGCTTCTCGTTCGAACGTATCTTGACATTGCGAAGCTATTTAACTGTTCTATTTATTATTTAGCTTTCATTAGTTAATTTATAGTTGAGTGGACTATATAAGTCATCGAGAGAGAGTATCGGGCACGATGTTTTGTGTTCCTTTCCGGTGTTTGATGGAAAACTTAAACCCTTGCAATATCACGCAGCGTATTTTCCAGGTCAGCCAGTTTCTCCTGGTCACAGCTGACAATGTTCATTTAAGTGGTTCTTTTCCACACATATGCACTACCGCAACCATCCTTGCGCACGCAGACTTGCGTGGGGTCAGCAATCCAGATAGTAGCATATTCAGTTAAGTCCGTGAACCAGTTCTTGGGATTCCGTTTGCAGGCTGGTTCGCTGATTAACAGTAGTTGCGTTTGATTCTCCCGAGTGAGCTGCATGAGTTGGTCTTTCTCTGCCTGGCAACATTGAAGATTGCCCTGAATGACCATCATTTTCTATCTGTTGGTTTAAGTTTCAGGGCATCCATAGCTTCTTGAAAAGCAGGATATCTACCGGAATCCAAGATATGAGCCAAATCTTTCGACTATGTTCTTCTTTGCATATTATACAGCTACGCTATGCATCGCATTTTGATGCTTAGTCGCCTAGGAGGCAACGTTTTCAGCATCTTTTACTTTTACGTGCCATTGCACGTTCTTTTGGTATGATTGAAACCTAGACATCTGAAGCAATGAGTTACCTCTATTCTTTGTCTAACTTATACGCTTATCCAACCAACACTAATTCGTCCAGCACGTAGCAGCCTAGAGGCCTTATCCATTCAAGTTCAACGACTGCCAGCCTTTCCTCTCTGTTATTTTGAGGTTAAAGTCTAATTTTTGCATTGCCAACTATGTCCGCCCCGAGTTTGCTCTGGATAGATTGTAAAATTTCGTCCTTAGTAGTAAAGCAGTCAAGGCCAGGTAGCTCAATTTTCGTTGTTGGCCTGAGGACCTAAATCTTCCCTTGTATTCCAACCACCGCATTAATATTGCAAGACAATATTGCATGGTCCTCACTTTTTGCTAGCTCTAGTAGGACGTCACCATCAGCAGTCTTTCTGCTTCGACGTATTTGCGTACCTAAGTCCTCTGCACGGACTGATGTTCGGATTGCTCCCAAGACTTCTGCGTACGTCTTCTCCTCAGCTGGCCTGATAACTATTGCTTGCTTTCTACGGTTACGGGGACTTTCCTTTCGTTTTCTCTTCCAATTACAGTTGGAACCTTCATTCCTAAGACCCTCGTTTCCTACATTTTCTTTGGTTTACACGTCCGTCTGTTTCTCCCTATCTGCAACCCAGGGACGCGTTTGGTTTGGTGGTCTGACGGTCTTGCTGAATTGGAAACCGAGATTATTATTATTTATCTTTTTGTTTAGGCAGAGGGAACCCTTGAAAAGGTAGATAGACAACAGAAAAAAAATCTGGTGGACCTGTCTAAATTATGTGGTATTTCCACCAGCACACAAGCCTAACCTGCCGACCACTGGACCCCCGAACTAGAAACCGCATTCACATTACTTCAGTTCGGCAGAGCATGTCACCTTCAGGTGTCCACTAGCTTTCTTTATCATCCGTCATTGGGTTGAGAGTCCGTAAGACATTGTTCCTGTCGCTTCAGTCATAGAACTGTTTCAATGTACTGGGAAACTAGAAGCCAGTTTTCCGCATTGCTCAACATTCTTCCGAAAATCATGTTCGATGGCACCAATACAGTTGTTTCGTGCATGTCTTTGAACTATGAATCGCCCACAGTCGAAAAATGTGTACTCAGCATCATCCAACTTTCCTACGCAATAACGACAGAAAGAATCCCTTACATCTCCCACCTGAGGCAGATAATTTCGAAAATACCCGTGGCCTGAGAGGAGCTGGCACAAGTAAAAATTTACTTCTCCGTGATCCCGGCTAATCCATAGTTTGATGTTTTGATCTTCCGAGAATCGTGTTAGGTTCGATGGCACCAATACAGTTGTTCAGCGCATATCTTTGAACTATGAATCGCCCACAGTCGAAAAATGTTTACTCAGCATCATCCTACTTTCCTACGCATTAACGACAGAAAGAATCCCTTACTTCCCCCACGCGAGGCGGATAATTTCGAAAATACCCATGGCCTCATAGGAGCTGGCACAAGTAAAAATTTACTTCTCCGTGATCCCAGCTAATCCATGGTTTGAGTGTTTTTGATCAGCCTGGCCGTTCACTGGCCCTGAGTGCTCACCCTCCAATTTCGCTGTCATGTGATAAGTGTGTGCAGCCGCAGCTCCTTTCCGCCCTTTCAGATTACTTCGTAGGTAGATGCTTTTCCATTCTAAGGCCAGCAGGTCAATAGGAACAACCCTCGCAATTACCAGCGCTGCGCTCTCCGAAACCGTTTGGTAGCTGCTCGCAATTCCGCCTTTGCTTGTATATTCGGTAAGCGCTTTTTGTATTTTTTACATGTTATTGCGTCAGCCCATATCTCTGCCCTATAGAGCTTTACGTATTCTTTACATGTTATTGCGTGCCCCATAGAGCATTACGGAATGTGCAGTCGACATAAGGAGCCATCGCCTTGATTGACGGGACCCTCCAATATTCGCCATAACTCTAGTTAGGTTGGTTATCGCCTTTGCCGCCTTTTCATTTACATTACAGATGTGCTCCCAGTAGGTGAGTTTCGAGTCAAGAGTCACTCCTAGGTATTTCACAGTATGAGAAGTAGCTATAATTTGATTTCCAGTCATGACTGAGTAGTATAAATATGGGGGTTCTAAATCCATTTCATACAAATTTCTTGCGGTTAGAATTTGTAGATAAGGGGAGCTGGGGGTTCTAAATCCATTTCATACAAATTTCTTGCGGTTAGAATTTGTAGATAAGGGAAGTTTGGAGTGTAGGGGAGGTTGTTTTGGGTTTGTATAGTTTGTGGTTGGAGTGATAAGGAATGGCGTGTGTTCATGGTTGGAGTGATAAGGAATGGCGTGTGTTCATGGTTGTGCTGTATGAATATGTTGATGATAAGGGCGAGTGTGACGTCACGTCTGGGGGTGTCCCATGCCGGCCGGCGCTATGTTTGGAGTGATAAGGAATGGAATGTGCTCATGGTTGTGTTGTATGAATTGGTTGGTGATAAGGGCAGCGCGCGAGTGTGCCGTCACGTCTGGGGATTTCCCATACTGGACGGTGCCTCATGCTGTTGCGGTGAGCGAGTGATTTGTTTTAGTTGTAAAATAGATAAGAGGTGAGATAGATATAAAGATGTTTTGGATTGAGCGATTGCCGCATCTGTGCAAATATTGTATATGTGAGCAAATATGGCGTAAATTTAAGATGATCAACGTGAGGATTGATTCGGCTTAAATGGATGTTTATATGACACCTGAGGATGGAACAAGGTCACTTGTAATAAGCTTAAGGAATGGAGAGGATTGCAAATCTCAAAATTTCGATACGACATTTGCATTTCAAACCTGGCAGCATGTTAAGATTGAAGTGATAGGTGAGTGAGATGGTGGAAGCAATATTGTATTTTTTTTAAATGCAACTTAATTGCTTCAGGTGGTGAAATTACGCTGGTGGGAAAAGTGTTGCCAGGTTTCGTTGGAAGTAAATTGAAAAACCGATATCAGAGAGGGTGTCCGTTTAGCGACATAGACGATGATTAGATTCGGGAGAGAAAATATGCCATAAATGAGTTTGAAAGGCAAGATGAGGAGGAATTTAAAGAGGTCTTTCGCAGAAATGGAAGTCATCATGATTATTATAGAGAAGACGCCGATATTTTACGAATTCATCGGGAGCTTGATCGATTAGTTCGAAGGAAGCAAATTAAAAAATCGTTGTCGAGTAAAATTATTGCAAAAGAGGAGGAGAATGGAAGATCCAAGAAAACTTTTCGGATAAGGACTGGTTATCTGGAGGCCTTTGAAGAGGGAAATCCTGAAGTTGATTTAGTTGAGAGAGAAAATCAAAGTAAAAGAGAAGAGAAATAGTGATCAATTGTAAGATGCGCATATTTAACGCTGAAAAATATTCATTTCTGTCCGTTTGTATAACTAGTGAAAGAAAATACAGAAATAAAAGAAGTTATTATTTTTAAATAATTTTCATTCTTTATTATTGTTTTTCAATTTTGTGAATTTTATAAGTTTGAACAGTTTTGATTGCAGGATAGGTATAGTACATTTTGAAAGGTTTTGTAGAAAACCATCGGCTATTAATAATGATTTTCTCCAAAGTGTATCCGTTTTTTTTTGTAATCGCTGCATCCATTAAACCGTTTGGGGTTTTTGCACGTAAACTTTAGATTTTGCAGCTGCATTCGGTCCTTTAAGAAGAAGAAATCTTCACGATTGAAGGTTCTAGACCCCATCTATGCAGCCAAAGCGTAATGCTGCAACGTCGGCACCTGATATTGTGGTTTAAATGTTCCTGGTTTATGGAAAGATTTTTTTTTGAATTTTCCGTCATTCTGATGATGATAATAAGAAATATTCCCAAACCAAATGAAAAATACAATATTGCTTCCACCATCTCACTCACCTATCACTTCAATCTTAACATGCTGCCAGGTTTGAAATGCAAATGTCGTATCGAAATTTTGAGATTTGCAATCCTCTCCATTCCTTAAGCTTAGTACAAGTGACCTTGTTCCATCCTCAGGTGTCATATAAACATCCATATAAGCCGAATCAATCCTCACGTTGATCATCTTAAATTTACGCCATACTTGCTCACATATACAATATTTGCACAGATGCGGCAATCGCTCAATCCAAAACATCTTTATATCTATCTCGCCTCTTATCTATTTTACAACTGAAACAAATCACTCGCTCACCGCAACAGCATGAGGCACCGTTCAGTATGGGAAATCCCCAGACGTGACGTCACACTCGCGCGCCGCCCTCACCACCAACCAATTCATACAACACAACCATGAGCACACTCCATTCCTTATCACTCCAACCATAGCGCCGGCTGGCATGGGACACCCCCAGACGAGACGTCACACTCGCCCTTATCATCAACCTATTCATACAGCACAACCAAGAACACACGCCATTCCTTATCACTCCAACCATGAACACACGCCATTCCTTATCACTCCAACCACAAACTATACAAACCCAAAACAACCTCCCCTACACTCCAAACTTCCCTTATCTACAAATTCTAACCGCAAGAAATTTGTATGAAATGGATTTAGAACCCCCAGCTCCCCTTATCTACAAATTCTAACCGCAAGAAATTTGTATGAAATGGATTTAGAACCCCCATATTTATACTACTCAGTTATGACTGGAAGTCAAATTATAGCTACTTCTCATGCAGTGAAATACCTAGGAGTGACTCTTGACTCGAAACTCACTTACTGGGAGCACATCTGTAATGTAAATGAAAAGGCGGCAAAGGCGATAACCAACCTAACTAGAGTTATGGCGAATATTGGAGGGCCCCGTCAATCAAGGCGATGGCTCCTTATGTCGACTGCACATTCCGTAATGCTCTATGGGGCACGCACATGTAAGGAATACGTAATGCTATTTCCTATTCATAATCTTAACAACGAAAATATTAATCTGCTAGTGATAAATAAATAAATATAAACAGTTGTTTATGGAAAGATTTTTGTCAAAAGTGAAAACGTTTTCGACGAACCAAGATGGAGTCAGTTACAGAGCTGTTGAGTTGCAAGCCATTAATATTTGGCAAGATTTCGGAGCTGGAGACGGGAAAACGCTACCGGATTACAGCTGGTGAAAGGATGGACACAAGGTAAGGCAATATTTAAAAAGTTAAATTTTGATTTTCAATATTTGTTTTTTTTTCTAGTTATGGGACAGCCATCGTAGTTGATGTCGAGAATAGCATGCGGATATTATTCCCATCACGCTACAACAAGTGCAGCGATCGTGTTTTGGATGACTTCAATGCAGGGAAGATAGCATTGAGTTGCAACGGCGAGGCCAACCCAAAAAATTTGGAGTTCCACGAGGTCGCAATGGAATCGCCGCCATCATATATTAATTAAATATTTTAAAAATAATAACAACACATAGTTTAAATAAAAGAAAAAATTTATTCTCATTAAAAACTTGTTTTATTTCACTAAATTTTCTTGTACAATAAATTTTTTCAGGAGGAATGCGTTTTGCTGCGCACAACATCCACTATGGCAAGTACATCGTGGCGTCTCAGGATAGTGTCTCTTTAGTAGTTTTAGATTTGGACAGAAATAGCCCTCCAAATTGAATATCATAGCAATATTTCCCAGCAAATCCTCAAGCCATTTCTTTTTCTCGAGTCCTTTAACGTATATTGTCACATTTTTCATGTTTAAAAGTAAATATTCTTTCACTTCCCAAAACGTTATTAGTCCACCTTCCATTTCAATCCGTGATGATTTTCATATAACCAATGCGCTAGACATTGCAGATCTCTTGAAAGTAATGAAAAACTGTAGGGAGGTTTGAGTATAAACTGCCGATGAAAACTTTCGTTCACATTCACGACAGCTAACTCTTTGATGACAAACGAATTGTTAGGTCCTCTAAATCCTTGCATGTCGATAACGAAAATCGTCGCCATGATGATGATGGTGATGATAGTGATGAAATGGTATAGTTTGTTTGTTTGCCCAGAATATAAACGTGATAATGAATTAACATTTATGTTTGTTACGGTTTTTATACAAGTTTTTAAACTGAAGAAGTGAGAGGATTGTACTATATTATACGGTCATGAAGGAGCAAGCAGTAAGCTGTTGTTAAGGCAGGTACATCTACATATGTTTTGATATCCAACCTTATGTCGACTGAGCCAGATTTTATGGATTCATTTTGACGTGAACAATCGATGACGATAATTGGTGCTGATTTCTTATATTCGCTTCGTGAGAGTAGTGGCTGTGGTTACACACCGTAGTTAGATTGTTGGAAATTGCAGTACATATCATAAAGAAGAGCAAATCCATCGCGCGTCAATTTAATATTCATATCATCATAAGGATACGATTCAGAGTTTAAATGTATTTTGATATTGGTTAAATCACAGTGATCAAATTTGCTGACATCTTTGTCTTTGAGATTTTTTCGATTTGTTTGTTAAGCTAAAATAACATATCGAGGTTTTTCGAGTTGACCTGTGATTTTCACATTCCACACATGGTCGGTTTTTGTTGGTAAAACCGGATATTCGTAAAGCTCCCAATTCCGAAAACATACTTGAATAGGATGTCCTGATTCAATGTATTTCAATATTGTCAATTTTTCTGCGCCATCTGGGATAATATGTTGTACCTTTCATTGTAATTTAAAAATTTTGATGTGCACATCATCACTGGGTGAAAAAAATGCGTTTTCATCGCTTCTGTTGCGAACTAGAATTAGCTCACGCTTGGTATTTACAATAATCTTCTTGTAGTCTTCAGCAAATCCCAAACATTTTCTTAGTGGAGCAGAAAAGTTAAAGTAGCCACTTGATGGTGCAATGGTTTCGCTTGGCGACCAGCCAGCATTATAAAGCATTTTACTTTCATTCTCATTTAGCGACACATAATTTTTCAATGTTGATGTTATTCCAACATTCTTATTTCGATCGATTTCTACTCCATTCAGTTCATACCTTAACTAATCAAAAAGGAAAGCAATGCTATTATTCGTCAGTTTAGCTGTTGTTGATATTGTTCCATCTGTTTTAGTTAAGTCATCTTCAATGTAGATGAAACTCTGACTTGGTAAAATACACAAATCCTGTTGTTGTAGGGGTATTCGAATTTCATCACTGCAGTTGTATGATGATAAGAACGGAGAGTAGCTATGGTATTCAATTTTTGTTATACTATTGTCAAAACTGACTTTACGTGTGACATTCAGGATCTCACTTTGAATCCCAATGATGTCAAGAACTGCTTATTTTGTAATGTTAATCGTGGTCTAACTCGTTCGATTTTCCTGTTTGAACTGATTGTGTCTACATTATTCGGCAGATATTTATCATCGTTATATATGTAGCAGCATTCTGCGGCTTCAAATGAAGTCTGATAGTTATTGTTTCTCCCTTGAAGTTTATTATATCCGTCTTGGTCAATTAGCTTAAGAGTTAGCGTACTTATTCGTTTGACGTTTACCGGTAAATCAATGACATTACTAGGAACCTCCACTATTTTATAGCCTGGTTCTACTTCAGGTGAAAATTCGTGGATTGTATGCGAGGGAATATTATTTATATAAGAACTTCCAACTATGTTACAATCAATCCGTATTTCATTCACTTTACTTATGCTTACAGGTAGATCAGAAGTATGTTTTACGTTGATTTTCAATTGTCGTTTAGTGAACCCTAGTAATTGATCAATGGATCTTTCTTTATCGAAGTAAATAGGAGCAGTCGACTTTATTTCACTTTTGAGGGTATTGTTATTAGCTCGTATTGAAAAGTTTATATTATTATTGATCTTCGCTACCTCTTTGTATAGATAGTTGGCAATATCATCAATTTCATATGATCCAACGGGTATTTCTATAATGTGCTTTCCAATGTGTAATAAATTATTTTTTTCATCTACGTTGGGTATAGAATTATATGTTTGAAAATCAACAAGACCGCACACATAACCATCTTGTAAATCGATAGGCGGAAAATATTCTGTTGTAAAAATGGATGTATTTCAACTAGGAGTTAATGTTAGTGCCATGGCAGTATATAAAACAATGATTGGCTTTGAGTTTTTCGACAATATTTATTTATTTACATAGATGCATTGAAAATTTACAAAACTTTATACAAAAATTTTAAACATAAATGTCCACAATTGTATGAGTCATAGTTTTGATATGTATTGTAGTTGTATTTTATATTAGAACCTAAATAATCTATTAACTCTATCAGAGTTGGTAAATTTCCAAAACTATTGAAGTATTCCACAAAACGACATTTTTATTGTTATCCAAGTTTACAATACCACACTCGATTTGCATTGCAGGCCCCTTTGGTAAATTATTTCGCATGAAAACTCCTCTGAAGTGTGGCAAGGATCTGGCGAACCTCTTTAAATCATTCTCATTTAATGCTCTCTTGGGTAACGTTTTTAAAAGTTTTTTGAAGCAGGATTTAAAAACAACCCTAATCCTTTTCTGTACGGTTTCAAATGTAGTCCTCGACCTAATATTATCTCCTCCATTTTCTGGTTGTGTCACTGTTTTTCTTCTAATGTCTTTTTGGCATCATTAGAATCATTAACAGCTTTAGCTATTCCCGCAGCTCCACCAGATAGAGCACCAACAGCAGATAATCCCGCAAAAAGAGGAATCAGAAACGGCAAAACACCACCAATTTTACGAATAGGTATTATTCGTGGAGTTTTGAGGGTTTTCTTTCGTCCCTTTGTTATGTTTCTTGCAGCAGCTAAGGCTATTCTAATACTCGCCTTCATATTGTTGGGTTTCTTTTTTTGATGATCTTTCGAACTCTGGAAACAACTGTTCCGAATTTCGGTTTGCTTTTCAATCCCATTCCTAATTTTACTTTAGCTTTCATCATATTGGTTATAAGCAACGCGTTAGCACGTTCTGCCAATCCCGCGTCTGCTGATCTGAATCGTTGCCACGCCTTTTCAGTTAATATTTTATCTAGCTTGTGACGATCGTTCGTTTCTTTAAATTTTGAATATCCAATATCATGCTCTTTACAGGCTTGATCCAGTAAGTTTATTCCGGGATCACCTCTAGCAAGCTGCTCGCTTAACTTTGTACCAGGACCACAGTATTGATAACCAGGTAGATGCAGCTCAATCGGTAGTTTATTTATTAGGGTATTAATGAACCCTCCACCGCTCACCGCTAGTATATTTCTTTTTATGATCAATCATTTTATACTGATCATTTTTCTTTGTGTATATGGTTGCATATGCTCCACCTCGGTTAACAACTCTTTGCAGACTATAACACTTTCAGTAAAAGCGTACTTATTTTCACTCTTGTTGTTTAGTCAAACAAAGAATGCAGTTAATACAACAACACCAAAAGTTGTTGGTGGAAAATACTGACATTGCAAATAAAAACTATATAACTAAACATAGCGATTTATTGCCCAATAATATTCTTGGTATAATTGCGGGTCCCTCAAACTGCGGCAAAACTAATGTTATGATTTCTCTGTCAAAACATCCGAATGGCGTTAAATTTGAAAATATTTACATCTACTCAAAATCATTACATCAGCCCAAATATAAATATTTGAAGCAGGCTGTAAAGCCTATTTCCGGATTAAGCTTCTATACATTTTCAAACAACAGTGAAGTGATTCCACGTGAAAAAGCCAAGTCTAACTCTGTTTTCATTTTTGATGATGTTGCCAGCGAGAAACAAGATAATGTTCGATCATATTTCTGTATGGGACGACATCATAATATTGATAGTTTTTATCTATGTCAAACTTATACAAGAATACCAAAACACCTTATCCGAGCCAACGCAAATTTTTTGATTGTATTGAAACAGGATGATATGAATTTAAGGCACATTTGATCACGTAAACACTGACATGACTTTCGAACAGTTTAGAACCGTTTGCGCGGAGTGTTGGAAGGATAAATATGGGTTTTGTGTAATTGATAAAGACAGTCCTCTAGACAAGGGACGATACCGAAAGGGATTCGATATATTTATAATACTATAAAACAAACTCATAGCATGCAAGCAGTTTATAAATAGATGTGTTACGACCCTGCGATGCTATGCATGGGTTGTATGCAACATCATCTGTCGTCCCTACACTTACCTATATCCTGTGCCTCTACTTTTTCCTTTCAGGGAAAAATATTAATTTGTATATTTACCTAGTAATTCTAGAGCGTCTAGGCACGCATATAGTTAAGGCGATCAACGCCGGATTGATTGTCTTGATGAAAGAAAACAGAGGCGAACTCGCCGATTTAAGTTAGACCAAGAAGTGATTTATTTCCACATCGACTTATCCTATTTATACAATTTTACTTCGTCTTCAATACAAATACATATTCAATTTCTTAACATATTCTAAACATATTTTGTCTACTGTAGCAAAAACATTTTACATACAATTTCCTATCTCTAATATTCTTTCCCGAAAAACTATGCAAAAAAAATTCACATTCTTATTAGCAATTCTACACGATGCATTTCCCATGTTGAAAGCATTATTCAAAAAAAAAATCTACATTCTTAATAGCAATACCAAACTCAACGTGAAGTAAATGCATTCATCTTCGCGTGTTATTTTCCTATAAGAAAAAAATAGAAACAAGACATTGCATTCATATGAGAAGTTCTTAGACTCCGCATATGAGCGATGTCAAGTGCATCAAGGGAAGCGAAAGTGTTGAAGGCAATTTGTTTTTGTTTGTAGCGTGTGCCTTTAACACTTTCATGTAATTTAATACGCGATAGTCTTCGTTCATTATACGTTTGTGCTGTTGTACATATGAAACCATGTGTACACAGAATTATCTTTGTTCGTTGTACGTTAGTACTGTTGTACATATGAAACCATGTGTGTACGGAAATGTTTATACGTACGAACGTGTTTTCATATGGGGCTAATGGTAATGTACGTTTAAAAGATGTTCATTGTTTAGGATTGCTTTCGATTTTAATGAATGCATTACAATTTTCCTTTCCGTAATTCTTCAAGAAAATTCATATGCAAGTTCAAGCTCAACTTGACACTTTTCATAACAATTTCATTGACGGTGAACATCTTCTTTACCGTGATTCTTTATTAAAATCTTGGCGCAAGTTTCTTACAGAGCAAAATACATTACGAACAAAACGACTATACGTCTCGGGTATTCCATCACTCGTCGTACGGAAAGAGTTTCTAGACGCTTGATTCATGATGAAATTTAACCAAAACAATAACAAATGTGGACATGTGTCCATAGTGGCACGAGCCAATGCTTTTGCTTTTAGTTCCGCCGAGTGTTATTTGAGCTGGGAATCCCCTTCGTGGTGACGTATGTGGTGAATGAATATTTGGATAATTTAGTGGTCGCTCAAAATGCTTAAATGGACAAATGAAGGCTTTTTAAAATGTTATCGATATTTATTTTTATGGCGTACTCATCTCAATCAGACTTGGGGTGATATTTAGCGGAAGACACTTACAGAGGAACCTTTAGTAAATGCTTTGGCATTTAACTACATGGTAGCTGGAATAGTTCCTTCTGTTCAGCGTGTCTTTTAGGGCGTAACAATATCTTCCCCCATTTTAAATGTCTGTGGCGAGTCTTGGAGAGATGAGCCGCACGTCGATTGTTATGTTATTTTAAGAGTTGAAACTAGTAGGTTGTTTTTTTTTTTTTTTTTTTTTTAAATTAATTGATTTATTTTTTGGCTCTATACGTTGATTGTCATTAGTTGCATTAAACATTTATGGCGACTGTTAGTTTGTTAAAGATTACGCTGTGGTATTTTTATTCTATTTCAAAAAAAATTTCATGGTTTGTTTTACTTTATTGACTTTGGGTGCATTATTTTGAGTGGTATATAATGGATTTATCTATTAATATATATCTATATTTTGCTATGTAATTAATTTCAATTCTTTGTGGAGCTTAATGTTTTTCTTGTTTTTAAAAATAGATGTATCTAGTGTTTAAATATATATATTCGTTATTTTTTGGTGATAACAATTACATTTTTTGTATTTAGAGTATTGATGTACTTAATAATATTATGTATGTGTTCTTATGATTAAAAATATTTCTGCATCTGGATTTTTTTTTTTATAATGCTACTAGCAGATCTTGATGCTTAAAAATAAAATTGTTATAGTATAGTTTTTTTTTTTTTTTTGGAATTATGTACATTTTCTTGTAACTTATATTTAAATTTTAATCGAGTTGATTTGCAGAGCTCGGTGTTTACAGATAATTATTATTGTTATTGTAAACAAATAGAAGCAATACATTTTTTAGGTCTTTGTAAAAAATTTTTTTACAAAGACCTACTAGTTTCGCGACCTGTCTGTCCGTCAGTCCGTCCGTCTGTCCGTCTGTCCGTCCGTCTGTCCGTCTGTCCGTCTGTCCGTCCGTCCGTCTGTCCGTCTGTCCGTCTGTCCGTCTGTCCGTCTGTCCGTCTGTCCGTCTGTCCGTCTGTCCGTCTGTTCGTCTGTCCGTGCGTCACAGCTGATTTCCTCAGAAACTATAGAAGCTAGAATGCTCAAACTTTGTGAAAAGGTCAAAAGTGATGGTCTCTCAAAATTTAAGGACTTAACAAAAATTTAAAAAATTTGTAAGGGGGTCCCCCCTAATAACGAATTAGCCCTTAAAAATTTTTTTTCATCAAAGGTAGTCGAGTGGGGTATCAAATGAAAGGTCTTGATTAGAACTCTTATAATCTGAAATAAAAAAACCATTTTATGAATTAGGGGGTCCAGGGGAAGGCAAAATGTAGACAAAATTTGTGTCCCCCCCCCTCGCGATTGGGCACCTTTCAGCCGAAAAATCTGAAAATTATCACAAACGTGGAACTTTATGAGTACAAGGGCAACAAATACCTTAAAAATCGAAATTCGTTCAACTTTGTTAATAATAGTATGATTTGTAAATTTTACATTTTTGCCCATAAAGCCAAAACGGTACCTTTAAACTTCTTGAAATTTTGCAATTATACAGACTGACATAAGATATATATGTTCACAAAATTTAATTGGGATCGAAACATAATCAAGTGAGTTATAGCCATTTCAATTATATGGAATTACAACGACAATAACACGTGTTTATGGTTGATATAAGGTTTTCCAATAAGAGGTGTTATTTTCATATTAAAAGAAAAATGCCATTTTTTAATATAAATGATCGGATCTTTATTTTATTGTTAAGAAGAAGATATGCCGTTAATAGAAAAAATTAACATCAGACAAATAACCACTACGACACGCTTACAGGACCATATCCTCTTCATGAAATTTTCCATAACCAAATCGCAAAGTGGCTGCCCTATGTCCTCGATAGCCTCATCTTTGAGATCTTAAATTGACGCTGGGCTATTGGCGTAGGCTTTTTCTATCACGTGGCTCCAAAGGAAGAAGTCGCAAGGTGTTAAATCACAAGATCTATTCAAAATAATCTCTTATTGGAAAACCCTATATATATTTAAAACTGACTTAGGCACTTTTATTTTCTTTCAATTTTCATGAAAATTTAAGGAATAGTGTTTAACTTGAACATGTTCAATCGGCCGAGCATTCAGAAAAATCATTTAAGCCAGATTAAAATGGCGGCTGCACCGTGCTTATGAAAGAAAGTGTGCATCTTTTGTATAAATTTGGACGATTTCATATCCAAGTATTGGATGAAAAATTCAAGTTATCGATTCACGCCATTCGAAAACTTGTTTCTAATCCTAGGATGGTTACAAAGACCTGCTGGTAGGAGTACTCTCCTGCTTACTCAACTTGTTTTTGTTTGAGGTGAGTAGCAGAGCTCAGTTAATTTTTTTTTGTTTTTTTTGTTTTTTTTTTGTACTTTTTGCGGTGATTTACAATTTTTTAAAATATTTGCTTATTCAGAGCTAGATTTTTACAAATTATTATATTTGATCGAGGTTATGAGCAGAGCTCGATTTTTATTTACTATGATCGAGTTGATAAGCAGAGCTCGATTTTTAGGGTTTTGTAAAATAATTTTACATAACCCTTCAAAAATCGCGTCCTGTCTGTCCGTCTGTCCGTCTGTCTGTCTGTCCGTCCGTCCGTCCGTCCGTCCGTCCGTATGTCACAGCAGTTTTTCTCGGAAACTACTTAAGCTAGAAACATCAAATTTTGTATGTTGGTGTAAAGTGGTGCTCTCTTCAAAGTTCAACTACAAAAATTTTTTATATGGTATTTAAGGGGGGGTCTCCCCATATAGGGGAGTGACCCCCCGAAAAAAATTTCATTGAAGGTAGCCGATATGGGTATCAAATGAAAGGTCTTGATGAGAACTTTTCAAAACAGGTCTTAGTTTGGCAAAGTTTGCTTTAAGGGGTGCACAGGGAGGGGAAATACACGAAAAATTTGTGTCCCCCCCTCGCGATTGGACACCTGTGATCCGAAAAATCTCAAAAAAACAAGAATGTAGGCCTTGATGAGTACAACAACAACAAATACGTGAGAAGTGGCAATTTACTCAACTTTGTTAGTAATACTATGATTTATCGATTTTATGTTTTCTTGAATAAAATCTTAACGGTACCCTTAAATTCAATGAAATTCAGTAAACAAATAACTATTTATAAGATTGATCTACCCTGAAAGTTTCATAAAGATTGAATCATACTTAGCGAAGTTATGGTGGTTTGAATTTTTCTGTATTACTATGGAACAATATGCGCTGCATTTATTACTATGGCAACATATGGCTATAGAACAACATGCGCTTTTTACCGACTCAGACACTACAGTTTTGCTAGGATTTGCATGAAAATTTCAGGAATGATAGGTCTCATGAATATCTTTGAGAATCGGTTCAGCTAGTGGTATTAGTAATCGCCAAGCAAAATAGTGGCTGTTTTAAATGCGAAGATTGAATAATTTTGAGTTATTTTTTCCCAACTTCAACATTTAAGTTGCATGCTTTGAACACTTGATTCTATTTAATGAATGACTGAAGATGAGTACCTGCAATTAATACTCATAAGTGAAACAAGTCAAGGAGGCGGGAGAGAGCTCCTAGCAAATGGGCTTTGTAACCACTCTAGGATTCGAAAATATTGGCCATGAATCGATGATAACAGTACAGGGGAGTGGCCCCTGAAAAAAAAATCATCAAACGTAGCCGATATGAGTATGAAATGAAAGTTTTCATGGGAGCTTTTCAAAACAGTTCTTAAACTGTCAGTTTTTGCTTCAGTGGGGGCACAGGGGGGAAATACATGAAAAATGTGTTTCTTCCCTCGCGAATGGACATCTGAAATGATTATCAAGGGAGATATTTATGAGTATAACAATAACAAAAACCTCAGAAGTCGAAATTCGTTCAACTTTGTTAATAATAGTATGATCTTCGAATTTCATATTTTCTCCAATAAAATTGTCATTGACATGTTTCTTGATTTCATTCGATCTGGTGACTGCATTTTGTAAATTGAATACAAAACCCTTCTGACATGAGCGTAGGTCTGTTTACCCAACTTGTTATTTATTACTATCGAGTTGATAAGCAGAGCTCGATTTTTATTTACTATGATCGAGTTGATAAGCAGAGCTCGATTTTTATTTATTATTATCGAGTTGATAAGCAGAGCTCGATTTTTATTTACTATGATCGAGTTGATAAGCAGAGCTCGATTTTTATTTATTATTATCGAGTTGATAAGCAGAGCTCGATTTTTATTTACTGTGATCGAGTTGATAAGCAGAGCTCGATTTTTATTTACTATGATCGAGTTGATAAGCAGAGCTCGATTTTTATTTACTATGATCGAGTTGATAAGCAGATCTCGATTTTTATTTACTATGATCGAGTTGATAAGCAGAGCTCGATTTTTATTTATTATTATCGAGTTGATAAGCAGAGCTCGATTTTTATTTACTATGATCGAGTTGATAAGCAGAGCTCGATTTTTATTTACTATGATCGAGTTGATAAGCAGAGCTCGATTTTTATTTACTATGATCGAGTTGATAAGCAGAGCTCGATTTTTATTTAATATGATCGAGTTGATAAGCAGAGCTCGATTTTTTTTTACTATGATCGAGATTTTTGTTTACTATTATCGAGTTGATAAGCAGAGCTCGATTTTTACAAATTAATATTAGTATTTCGTCAGAGGTTAATCGTTAATAGTTAGTGAATGGGAAATAGGGCTTCTCTTTTTTTTTTGTTTAAACTAACTGTAGAGATCGTGGCGGGGGTTGGGGTATTATTGCTTCCTCGTCTTGAGATTGGGCCACCATCGGAGGTTTCGTTTCTTGCTTATTGAGGTTAAGGGTAAATGTTGGGTTCGATTCCCGATTGGTGATTGTTAGACGATTTTGTTTCCTGCAGCATTTTATGTGTCGAATAGACAGGTATATCCCTATTGTTATGATGCCAATTGTTGTTAAGCTGAGGGATGCTGTGGATAAATGCATAGGCTGCTTGTTCGTTTCTTTGATGTAATTTCATTCAATTGGTCATAAATCTCGTTAAGGGAGTAGGAGTTGGTGTGAAATTGTTTGTTCACATCTTTTTCTAAGAATACTTGCAGCGAGCTATTAATAGGAATACGAGTTAGGCTGGTTATGTTGAGATTTATTACATTTGGGTCAATCTCGGGGAAAAAGTTTGGTTGTTTTATCTCGAACTTGTGAGTACTTTCTGCTTCGTATGGTATCGTTAAATCATGTAGTTGTATACTGCAAGGGAAATGGAGGTATAAAATTCCTTGGCCCATGAGGGTGTGTGTGGTAACATTTTCGTTACATTTGACGTGAATGGGAGTTTCTGATTGAAGAAAATATATCCAGCTATTGGGTTTGTTTAATTTAATGAAAGTACAGTATATATCGTTTATAACGACATCGGATATAACGACATATCGGCTTTTACGACGAATTTCAAAAGTCCCGGCCGGGAAAAGCACTTTTGTATGTAAGAACTGTCGTTTATAACGACATCGGATATAACGACGAAACTAATATAGCGACGGGAAATTGAAAGATGAACTGGTTAAATTTGAGCCTTATAACGACGGACTCACGAATACAGTAAGATTACTCAAAGGAATTATCGAATAAGGGGAATCACCGGGGTATGAAAACAAACGCGACAGAACATAAACAATCAGTTCAGTGTTTTGTTTAGTGGAAGTTGATTTCTTAGTTTCCTATAAAAGGTCCAATATTTAAACAGCTTAACGAAGGTCGACATGGCAAAAAGAAAGGCGTTCACAATCGCTGAAAAAGCAGCAATTATTTGGCGTCTGGAAGCTGGAGAGTCAAATTTCTGCATTGCCAAAGAATTTGATGTAAGTTCTAAATAAATATGCAGTTAGTAAAAACACTGTATATGCATGTTATTTCATCTTAGGTGGCACATTCAACAATTTCCACGATGTGGAAAAATCGCGATAAAATACAGAGTGTATATGAAAATAGCTCTAAATCATTAAAATTAAAAAAGGTTAGGTCTTGTAAACAATCTAGAGTAAACGACGCTTTATTTGAATGGTTCAAAATTCAAAGAAGTCGCAATATTCCCATCAGCGGTCCTATTTTGCAAGCAAAAGCGGACGATTTTGCAAGAAAACTTGGACTAAAAGCTGATTCGACAAAAAAAGAAAATTTTATTGCTCTTAGACAACTGTCCCGCTCACCCGAATATTCAAAACTTAAAAGCAATAAAATTAGTCTTTCTTCCTCCAGATACAACGGCAGTTCTCCAACCATTGGATCAAGGCGTAATCAAGTCACTGAAAACACATTTTAGAAAAGTTCAAATTATGAAACTTTAAAAAGACATCGACGAAAATGGTGTGCCTAAAAAAATGCATGTCCTTGAAGCCATTTTTCTGATTTCAAAAGCTTGGGATCGTGTTTCTCAACGCACAATAACCAATTGTTTTGCACATGCAGGATTTTATTTAAACGCAACAGAAAACTCTTTTGATCAAGATGATTCCCTACCCTTAGCGGAATGGCGACGGCTACAAAACGATCAAAATGAAGTTGAGGATAATCTATCTTTGGCTCAATGGGTCTGCGCTTTGGCTGTAGATGACTTGGCATCACAAGAATGTTGGGAACATTTTCCAAGCATTGATGAAGAACTTGAAACGGCGGAGGACATGACGGTAGAGGAAATTTTAGCTATCTCAAATCAAGATTTGGAGTCGGGTATAAATAACGACGAAGAGGAAATGAATCCAACTATCGATTTCCAACCACCTACCTCTAAAGATGCTTTTTCAGCGATTCAAACGGTACAACATTTTTTTACATTTAATGAGGATTTAAAAGAGGCTAAAACAGATTTCGCTTTACTACATTTGGAGAAAGTAATTGAACAACACTTTTTAGAAAACCGAAAATCACAAAAACAAACAATGATCACCGATTTTTTTTCTTAAAATTAAATCTGGCTAAGTTAAGTTGTTGTGTCCATTCTTTAGTATGTATCATTTCTGTTGTATTCAATTAACTTTCTCATTTCTATCATAAATAAAGAGTATATTTGAGTATTATTATTATGTTTGGATATAGCGACCTACGGTTATAACGACGGAATTTCACTGGTCCCTTCAACGTCGTTATAAGAAATATATACTGTATTTCCAATTGTAGTGCTGATCCGAAGGGGTAGAGTAACATGTCTATTGAAGGGGTTGTGCAGCAATGCTATTATTTTGTTCGTTGACGGTGGAGCAGGAGGAGTCGTAAGTGGCATTACATATAGATCACCAGGCTCGGGATGTTTAATTTTTTTAGAGTTTGATAAATTGTCTCCTTGTAGTAAAAGAAATTGTTGAGTGGGTATGTTACTTGCTATATGTGAATACTCGACATATGGGATCATTAGAAATGATTTATTGGTGGCGATCGGGAAGGTGTGGATTTGTTGCAATTGCATAAGTGGTAATTGAAATATGGGTATTCGGAATTTATCTTGAAGCCTGTAGTGCTGTATATCTGCTGTTTGCGCCAATATTTGGTCACAGTATTCTGGACATTTATTACCGGGTTTTGTAGATACATTTTTCAACTTTTGTTTAGAAATAAGAAGGGGGTGGATTTGATTCAGTTGAGTAGATACTACAATGTCTATTAGAGTACGTTGTCTAAATTCTATTTCTAATAATTGTGCCAATAGTGTTGTTAATAATAGTTGTTTGCGTTCGCTTGCTATTAATGCATCTGTAATGTTAGAAATATCTCGAATTTGTTCGGCAATTTGTTGTTGTCTGGTGATCACGTTGGTTAATGGTTGTGGAGTTCCTCCAGTGACGTTTTTACGACGCTGATTCGTTGCTTTTCTAGTTTTACTAGTTCTTCTCCATCATGCTCGAATAGATTTAATCTGCTATATAATTCTTGTTCGTTTTTATTATCCATTGTGCCAAACAGTGTGTGCATTGCTTGACCTATCCCATCAAAGAGTGATCTTTTGTTTCTTCTAGAAATCAATGATTCGCGAAGGGTTTCTGAGCGGAATTTTAGATTTTCCACAAGGACGTGTATGTGACGTTGCTGTTCTTTGCATCCCGTGTTGTTCACTGAGCACAGTAAATATACAAGTTGTTCAGTGCGTTCGGCGAGGTTTAATTGCGATTGGATATCTCCTAAGTTGAGTTCCGTTACAATATTCCATGTGCTGTGGTAGCTCAGTATGGTTCCTAAGTCTTCCAACAATATCCCTGTGTTTTCAATAGGAGTTGTTGTATAAGGATTGGTTTTGGCTTGAACCGTGATTACAACGGAGATTAGTAGTAAAATCATTGCATTTGCCATGACTGAAAGGGGGAAAAGGAAAAGTTATTCGTAGAATGGTTTTAATCTGTTATTATGGACATTTACTAGCTTCTTCCCTATCGCAATTGTTGTGTTGACAGGGGAGGTGATTGATTTAACAATATACGGGCCTACCCATACTTGCACTAATTTATGCTTCCTGTTTTCATTTTTTAATAAAACTTAGTCTCCTATGTGGAAAGATATTGGCTTCGTGTTTTGGTCATAGTATGTTTTTGATTTTACTTTGCTTTTTAATATATTTTTTCGCGCTATCGAATACATTTTCTGAAGCTTATATTTTAAAAGGAAATAATAATTTTCGTGGTTGTAGATTGGGGTTGGCTCTTTTTTAAGGTTTGAGGGTATTTCTGCTGTAAAACCGAAAAGGCAGTCCATTGGTGTGAGCTTGGTGCTGTCGTGTTCACTATTGTTATATACAAAGGCTGCGGTTCTTAAAAATTGGTCCCATGATTGTGGGTTGCTATCTACCGTAGAACGTAGATATTCTATCAGCGGTCTATGAGCTCTTTCTAAAGCTCCATTTGACTGGGGATGGTAGGCTGATGTTTGCAGCTTTTTTATATGTAAGAGTTTACATACTCTTTTAAATAGCTCACTTATAAAATTAGCCCCTTGATCTGTCACTACTTGCTTGTGTATTCTGTACCTTGTTATTATTTCATCGAAAAAAATTTTTGCTATTGTTTCCGATTCTATATTGGGTATGGCGTACCAATCTACGAATTTGGTGAGGTTGTCCTGGAATGTTAATATGTATTTATTTCCTGAGGATGTTTCTACTAAGGGTCCTACTATATCTAGGTAAATCTTATCGAAGGGTTTTTCGGCTATATCCATTGTTTGACACTTCTTGCATTTCTTGACATAGTTTTTGATATCTTTCAGCATGTTTTTCCATCTATACTGTTTCTTAATTTTTTTGTAAGTTTTTGAGACTCCTTGGTGTCCTCCAAAGGTGGAGTCGTGGAATTCATATAGCACCGCGCTAATTACTTCGGGGGAGGTAAGGATAGTTACTTTGGGTGGGCCTTGTAATATATTTTGGGTAGGGTCTGATAGTGCCGAATCATTGCCAATATTATTAGGATTTGTTGTTTCTGGAACTGTATCTGTTACTTGTTTGGTAGCTGGTATATTAATCTGTGAGTCTAACAATTCTTCATTGTTAATCGCTGCAGGTGGTGGTTTGTCTTGTAGCTGCACTTGTTTTTGCGCCTGTGCTCGTGTGACAATGTTGCACTGATTATTTTGTTCAGACTCTTCTAGTGCCTCATGGGGAATTCTGCTCAATGCATCGGCATTAGTATTATATTTGCCCGGTTTATACTCTATTTGGTAGTCGAATTCTGAAAGTTTGTGATGGAACCTTACCAATCGTGTGGTAGGGTCTTTTACATTGAATATTCCTTTAAGAGGTTTGTGGTCAGTATAAACCGTGAAACGCCGGCCTTGTAAGTAGCATCGAAAATTTTTTGCTGCCAACACAATTGCCAGGTGTTCCTTTTCAATGGTCGAATAGTTACGTTCCGCTTTATTTAGTGTGCGACTTGCATATGCTACTGGTTTATCTTTTCCAATTTCTCCCTGTGACAGGACTGCTCCTAACGCTTCATTGCTGGCGTCAGTGGTAAGATTGAATGGCTTAGTGAAATCAGGGTAGGCTAAAAGAGGGGGTTTAATTAAAGAATTTTTTAAAAGTTGGAATGCTTCCATGCATTTGTTAGTCCAAGTATATTTGACACCCTTCCGGAGTAAGTTCGTTAGAGGCTTGGCTATTTTAGAGAAGTCCGGAATAAATTTACGATAGTAATTAGCTAGGCCTAAGAAGGATTGCAGTCGTCTAACTGTATTGGGAACCGGGAAATCTTGAACGCATTGAGTTTTACTGGGATCTGGGCGAGCACCTTTTTGGGAACAAATGTGACCTAAATAGACGACCTCAGGTCGTAAGAATTGACACTTCTCAGGTTGAAGTTTCAGGTTATTCTCTTTAAGTCTGGTGAAAATTTTTCGCAGTTTACTGATATGGTCTTCTAAATTTTTTCCATAAACTACTATATCATCCAGGTAGACAAAACAATCAAATCCTTGTAGACCGGTTAGGATATAATTCATCAGTCTTTGAAATGTGGCGGGTGCCCCTTTTAATCCAAATGGCATTCGCTTAAATTCATAGTGGCCATAATTTGTACTGAAAGCTGTTTCAGGTCGATCTTTAGGTTGCACGAGCACTTGGTGGTACCCGCTAGCTAAATCGAGGGTGCTGTAGTAACGTGAGTGGCCAAGTTGGTCTAAGATGTCCTCAATTCGTGGTAGTGGAAAGGCATCTCCTATTGTTTTGTCGTTCAATTTTCTGAAATCGACTACAACTCGCCATTTCTTTTCCCCGTCGGCGCCTGCTTTCTTGGGCACTACCAAGAGAGGGGAATTCCAGGGGCTTTTGCTTTGTTGAACGATGTCACTGTCCAACATTTCTTTCAGTTGTTCATTTATTATTTCCTTCTGAGGTTGACTTAGCCGGTACATCTTTTGGTTAATTGGGGCTTGATTGGCTATTAGCGGGATTTCATGAGTCATTGCTTTTGTATAGGTGAGTTTGTCACCTGGTAAATGGAAAATTTCGTTAAAGTCTTGACAAAGTTTTGTTATTGCCGCTTTTTCTTCGGGATTTAAATGTTCATATAGTGAGAGTTGTTGCTTCAGCTTTGCGTTCCGCATTATTACTTCTGGGTGAAAGCTAGCTTTATTAGATGCCAACGTAAGTTGGTTTATTTGTTTATTACCCGTAATGCTTGGGTTAGGATTGTATTCCCTTTCTGGCTCATAAATTCCGCTTATTTTATTTAGTGTTTCGATATGGTATTCATTCAATGCCTGGAGCACCAATTGCAGCTGAGTAATTGTAACAGGGGACTCATTGGAGTTAAGGATACTGACCACTGTTTTTGATGGGCCAACCAGACAGTTTGCCAAAAATACTCCGGGTTCCATCTTTTGCGAGAGACACAGCATTTCTTGTGCTAAATGTATCGGTACCTCTACTATATTTTGGGTTCGGGGGTACATAATAATGGCCTCCTCTAAAGTAACCTTATGTATCCCTTCTAAATTACCCCTATTGGGTGCCTTTACTATTTCGCAGTCACAGTTTTCATCACTCTGTAGCCCTTTTTGTTGTGTCACGCCTGCTGAAACCTATTTGGGTATCACTATAGCGCCATTCGACGTCACCGTTTGAGCCTGATGCCTATTCTGTAATGATTTTCTACTTTTCAGATCGAACGCGGAACCGACCTCTCATCGGTTCTAGACGTTAAGTCTGAGTAGTGCCAACGGATGGTACCAACAGGTCAACCAATCCGTGCACCGTAACCCATTCACGCGGTGACTGCTTGTCGGCCAGCTAGTTCGGAGAGGATTTCGGTCGCGGGTCTCCGAATGGGTTACGCTCAATTACAATATTTCAGTCACCTGACATGCCCGTTTTCCAAACGCGTCAACAAGTACTCATCCAGAACGGGAAACCTACGTTACGTTAATTCTGGATGTGATCTCTCCACAGATCTCAAATCAAAACTCTACAAAATCCTATAGGCGCGTTACCGAATCACCGACGCGGTACCGAAAAATATGCTACTCGAAATTAAACCGACTAAAACTACTCTAAGGAAATGACGAAACAATCAAAGTCGAAACCCTACCCTCGCGACGGCATACCTACCCTACACTCTCTGTTCCCACTGAAAAAGAACGAGCCACTGAAAAGGAAAGTCGTTAGTTAAATTTTTAGCAATTCATGATCTTTATCTTGCATTTCAAATTTAACTATTTCAACTATAAGTTTATATTGTATGTATATCGAATTATGTGTAAAATTTCTCAAAAGGATCATATAATTAAATTTTCTTTTGCACTTTAGAAAGACTAATTTTGTTTTTACTGTAACTTCAAGCAGGTGAACAAATACAATTTTTCAGTTGGTTTGTGGATGGACATTAAAAATATATCTTTTATGAAATTCTACATTACTACACATATAAATTATGTTCTAAGTGGAAAAGTAAACATAAATCTACAAAAATCTTTCCTCACACAAAGTCAATTTCAATTATGTATCGAAGTTACAATCTATTTTTTTTTTTTTTTTTGGTAAAATATACCCGTGTTAAAATATTGATATCGAACGGCCCTTCAAATGTTATTTATTTCCTTACATGAAGAATATTCTTCGTATTTCTCTTTCGCTATTATGTTGTACGATTAAAATTAAAATTGGGTATTAATTTATATCAAATTATCATGTGTACGATTAAGACTAAAAATAAAGTATTAATTTGCATGAAAATGAAATCAGCTAAAATAAAATTAGCTAGTAGCTATGCACAGTTATCACCGAAAGAAAAAACTCTCTAACTTTAAATTACACAGATAGAATCTGACTAAAGTCCCAAGTAGATATTTTAACGTTTAGACGTATCCGATGACTACTTATAGCTGTTTTAATGGAAATTCATGCTTGCAAGGTGCAAAACTTGCACTCAACTTTCAAAGTAAGGATATATTCACACAGAAAAATAAATACTCCAATACTATGTCAGGATTAATTAAACTAAGCTGCAACGTGACTTTCCACTCTTAATCACGAGCTTCCTCCGCCTAATTTTAATATATACGGAAACATGTACTCAATCTGTACATGACCTATCAGATTGGAAAAGAATAACTCCTCGATGAGCGTTGACTCAAACGACCTTAGCTGCATTAAACATAATAAAATTTTGCTGCGACGTTCATTCACGTCAGGATAATTTATACTATTCAAATGATTACGCAAACCCTTCAGAGCGTAGAATTGCAATTTTTCCAGCAGCGCACGCTTGGGTTGATCTTTTATATTTAAATTATCTGGACTAAAAATTAATATCAACCGTATATAGGCACATTCGTGATCATCTAAGGCCATTGACGGTACGCTTTGCACAAATTCGTTAAGTTGAAATGCGTGCTCGGAGAGTTTCAATATTTTTTTGTGCCTGTCCTTGACACTGGCCGTTCTGGCCAACTTTATTAATTTCTGACATTTGCAGAATATTCGTTACTAACGTAGACATTATTGTTGAGATCGATAAAGATCGAGAGCATTGCGCCAAGCCTATAGAAAACAGTTCTACCCAATGCCTTTTCAAAAGTTGACTTTTTATGTCTTCTGGTAATTGCTGAAACGACCGCACCCTTTTGATCCAGTAGACTGAAAGGAAAAGAAGTCGACTGCCACTTTCACAAACGTAATGCACATTTAGGTACGATGGAACTAAAGTAGGAATTTGCAAATTGAACGGTACGTTCGCTTCGGAGAGTAGAGGACCATCAAATATTCCTATGGTAATTTCTGATTCTTCCGTTTCAGAGGCCGCAGTACGATCACGTCCGTTAACTTCGCGATCGATTCCACTACCAGCGCTTGAATCATCAAGCATTTGCTTTGCATGCAGTCCTATTTCGGAATGGTCTTCTATGATGAGTTCCTCTTTCACAATAGTGTTATAAGTATACGAGTTTGATGTACTATTTTGCAAGCTATTATTGATATTCGTACTACTATTGTTACCAACCAAATTACCGCGAGTATCGTACTGTTGCTGGATGGAGGCGATCATTTCCAGTGATTCGTTTAATAAGTTTTTCTCGATAGAATTTTGTATTAGATTAACAGCGCTGGAGGGTGTGTTTGTTTGTTGGTGAAGAGTTTCAACAAGTCCAATGGATGTTACGCCATCACCAGTCGTGCTGTACTACCCCATATCTATCTCAGGTTTGAACTGTTTGAAAAATACACGGAAATGCCATATGTAACAAAACTTATTATACGATGTATGCTTAACAGGTGCCTTCGGTCAGCAAAATGTCATCCATAGTCCTATTTTCCACTAACCTTGTGTTCTGTCTGCTTAATATATCTGTTTGCTTCTGGAATAGGTTTTATTTTGGTCAGCGCCTGATGCTGTCTCAAAAAAACTTTCCTTCAGTGCCTTCGGCGAATCCAAACCAAGCTTGCGCCTCCTTCCGCGTGTCAGCAATCCAATTCTTAGCCAAACGATTAACCAATGTCCGTACAATAGCTGCAATTACCATGAACCGTTATTTTCATACACACTTCTCGACTTTTACGTCCAACAAGAGGCGCCAAATTCACTGACATCTGTCCAAATCAAAGTATACTGAACGCCATCATCTCCATGTGGCTGTCAAATCCACCGGTTGTCACATCGGACAAAACATCTGTGTGTGGAATGGCACGCCACATGGCAGCAATGTGCCTCTCCAGTTGTCGCCAGTGGCATAGTTTTCTCGATGGCCACGGTGGAGGGGCATTTCCAGATGGCTATGTCTCGAAATGTGCCGGGGTTTGGATTACTTCTATATTTCGAATATTTATATCCACAGATCTAAATATTTGGAAAGGAAAAAAAAATATTTTCTGCGCAACGATATCCGCACGACAGATGAAGTCCGCTGGCACTTCGAGGACATATCCATCTGGCCGGTTGCAAGGGTTCGGGATCGGAATCACTTCGATTCCCGGGCGTAGGCGTCACATTACACATTCCCCCCCCCCCCCCCAAAATCGAAGTAATTACGATCCCGTCTCCTATATATAAGGTCTTGGTTAGGGCCGTGGCGGGTCGAAGGTCGGTTCCGAGGAATAGGCTACACCCATGTTCGTGGAGACTCGACAGTGACTATATAGTAGGGAGTCAGGTGTTATTCGGAGGCCTTCGTCTAGGCAGAGATTGGGGTAAGCCAAGGTTTGTTCGTGGGAAATAGTTGCACTTCATCGTCTAAGGTCTTTTGCGTGGTAAATTCCCAGGGTTTTACCAGTCATGTCCGCGATGAGGTATCGGGTGGGGCTTATTACTTGTAGGACTCGACATTTCACGAATTTCTTGTCTAGTTTGGCATTGTAATGTCGGGTGGCATCGCTCTCCCGGAAGTTTCGACGATATATCTCGTCGCCTACCTTAAAGCCAGAAGGATGAGATCGCAAGTTGTACCGCTCCTCTCCCATCCGTCTACTTTCTTCAATCTTCTCCCGCAGTTGATCTCGCAGAAGTTGGAGCTTTTCATGCGGTTCCAGAACCACGATTGGGTCCTCTAGCGATTTCAGTTGCCGCAATAGCCGGTAAGCGCTCCCGTGACAGATCATGTACTGGCCGAACACTGCGAAATACGGTGAAATGCCGGTAGTGGCATGGTACGACGAGCGCAGCGCACTAGTGATGGCGGACAATTTGCGATCCCAGTCCTTCTGATTCGGGTGGACATAGGCGCGGATGGCCGCTATGAGCGTACGATTCAGTCGTTCGGATGCGTTGGCTTGTGGTGAATAGACGGCAGCTCGTTGGTGGATGATGCCGTATTTGGACATTAGGTCTCGGAACTTGCTGGAGGTGAGCTGGACCCCATTGTCGGAGACAAGTTTCTCCAGAACTCCAAACATGTGAAAGACTCGATTCTCCAAGAAGCTGATTATAGGTCCAGTGTGCATGTTACGTAGTGGTTCTATGATAGGGAATTTAGAGAGCTGGTCCAGGACCACGACAGCTCCCGTGTGACCAGAAGCAGATCGAGGGTAAGGACCGATAAGATCAATGTACAAGCGCTGGAACACGCGTTCGGGGACCTCAACCTTACCCATGGGAGGCCGAAGAATGGTGTTGGGCGCTTTAGTGCACTTGCATAGCTCACAGGAGGCTACGTACGCTTTTATCTGTTGTGCCATCTTAGGCCAAAAGAAGCAGGTTTTCAACCGCCTAAGTGTACGACCGTATTCGCCGTGCGCACTTGATGGGTGGTCATGGGCCCGTCTGATAAGATCAGTGGTTAATTCTTCGGGCACCCACAACTTCCACTGTTCTTCTTCTTGTATGGGGTCTCCGGATGCGTGTCCCATCCGCTTATAAATAAATCCATCCGTCAACCGCAGTTCAGGAAGCTGGGGCAGTTGATTCTGGATAGTGTGAATCAGTTGTGTGTAGGTTGCTGACTTGAAGGCAGGATGGTCCAGATCGATCAATTGGGGGCTGTCGTCCTCTTGGAACAACTCGGCTCCTTCAGGGGCGAACATTCTGGATAGGGTGTCGGGGACTACATGCTGGCTTCCTTTTCGGTGGCGAATTGTGAAGTCAAATGCCTGTAGTTTCAGTGCCCACCTGGCCAATCTGCCGTTGAGATCAGTCTGGCTCATTAGCCATTTCAGAGAAGCGTGATCCGTAACGATTTCAAAGGTGTGTCCCTCCACATAGGCTCGGAAGCGTTTCACTGCCAACACCGCCGCTAAACATTCCTGCTCGGAGACCGTGTAATTTCGCTGGGCTGGGTTCAACTTGTGAGACATGAAGGCTATAGGTCTCTCCTCGCCGTCTTGTGCAACCTGGACTAAGACTGCTCCCACCCCATGTTGACTCGCGTCACAATGGATTGAGAACGGTTTGTCAAAGTCCGGGCTGTGCAGTACGGGGGCTGTAGTCAGACTCTTCTTTAGCTCTTCAAAAGCTCGCAAGCTGGACTCTTCCCAGACGAATTTACGTCCCTTACGCAGCATGTCGGTCAAAGGAGTGGTAATGGTGGCATAGTCACGTACAAAACGCTGGTACCATCCGCATAAGCCTAAGAATCGGCGTAACTGTTTGGTGGTCTTGGGTAGTGGAAAAACGTCAATCGCTTGAGTCTTTTCCGGATCAGTCTTGATATGGCCATGCCCAATGATGTGACCTAAATACTTCACCTCCGTCATCACGAACTGGCTCTTCCTTATGTTGATGGTTAATCTTGCCCTCCGGATGTGTAGAGCCACCTCCTGAAGCAGGTCGAGGTGTTCGTCAAAGGTCTCGGTTATAAGCAACAGATCGTCCAAGTAAACGAAAACTTGGTGCCGCAAGTGAGGTGGTATTACCTTATCCATAAGGCGCGTCATTGTTTGGGGGGCATTACACAATCCGAATGGCATGGTCACGAATTGATATAGGGGCCGGCCTGGGACTGTGAAGGCTGTTTTCTCCTTTGAACCGGGGTCTAAAGGAATTTGCCAGAAGGCGTCCTTGAGGTCTAAGCTAGTGATGAAATGGGCTTTAGGCAACCGACTCAAAATGCCTTCAATCAACGGTAGAGGGTATGCGTCCTTGACTGTGACGGCGTTCAAGCGTCTGGCATCTAAGCATAACCGGACCTTGTTCGGCTTGACCACTAAGGTGACTGGGGAAGCCCACGCGCTCTGTGATTCTTCGATTACGCCTAATGCTAGCATTCGATCCACTTCGGCATATAACGACTTTTCCTTCGCCGGAGATATGGCGAAATGTCTCTGTTTTATGGGTTTAGCATCCCCCACATCTATAGTGTGGAACACCAGGGCAGTCCGCCCGAGACCTTCCTTCTCGTGCGATGGAAAAGCCGATATAGCCGAGTCGAGACGCAGTTGCTGAGTTACATCCAGTGTATGCCGTAATAAGTTAGTGGGTTGAGATTGGTCAGGAACGGTGGTGACGGACTCCAGGGTCGAACCGGAAAATAGTGCCGGGGCCAAGTTAAATTTTCGAACGAAATCCACTCCTAAATAAAGATTCTGGGTTAACTGAGGTATGATGAAAAATTCCATAGGTTTAGTTACCCCTTTAAAGGTGACCTCCGTCATAATTTTTCCCACTACAGAGTGACGAGTTCCGTCCGCCGTGCTTAACCAGGAGGTGAAATGACGGATTTGGTCCGCGTGCTTTGCCAGTACCTCCCCTGCAAACTCGGCAGATATGCAATTCACACTGGCTCCCGTATCGACTAAGCCTGATACTCGTTTTTGCAGGAGGTGTACTGACGCATATGGCCGAACATCATCCCTCAATAATTCGTCTAAGTATATGTCCTTCAACACTTTCCTCGACTGCCTGACTTTTCTCCAGAAGCTCCGCATCCGACGCGTGGCTCGCTTGCTTCGCGGTGGGACAGTTGTGGCCAATTCCTCATGGAAGATGCGCTGTCGAGTAGCCAAATAATTCCGCAGCCTGACATGAAAAGGTTTGACATGCCAAGGAACTTTCGCCTCGCTATCATTTCCCTGCGCGTTGGCCTCGGCGAAGGACGGCGTCGGTTGTGGAACTTCGGGAGAACTGTGTTTAGCGGTGCGAGTCAGCAGAGTTGGAGTCCTGTTGGGAGCTGGGTCATAACTAGTGATGGGATCTGGATTGGTTCGTCCGGGGTTTAGGAGTGCCGACGGGTGGTCGCGGCACTCGGTGGCAAGTTTTTTCGCCCTTTGCAATTTGCACAGTCAGGTGCGTATGTGTCGGCCTTCCCGCAGCGGTAGCAGAAAAGCGTCGGCTCCGCTGGACATGCATAGAACCGATGTCCCGGTTGTCGGCAGTTCCAACAGACCGTCGGGCTTGTAATTGCTTCAAGGGAGGGTCGATCAATCAAGGCTGGGTCCTCAAGCTCCGGTGGTGCTCCGCTCCTCGGTGCTGGTACTGGATCAGCAAGCAGGTGGTCCGCTGCCATCAACTCCGCGGTGTGATGACTTCGGGGATTTGGTCCCGTTATGCGAGGTTGTGGACGGAAGGTACCACGCCGCTCATCCAAATGTTCCTGTCTACGGGCATGGAGGCGCAATCCCTGTATGGTGTTGATGGGAAAATGTAGAAGGCTGTTCTGGAGATCCCAGCGCATGTTCTCTCTGATAATTTCTACCAGTTCGTCCTCGGGCATGGTATTTCGCAAGCGAGTACTCAATCTCACTATACTGGTGTAGTACTGGTCGAACGGTTCGTGAGCGCCTTGTTTCCGTTTCTTTATTTGCTCCCTTAGCTCTCTCTCAGTGAAGCCATCCTCAAATCGGTTGCGGAAGGCTGCACTGAAAGAGTGCCAAGTGGGACGTGGCGTTGATTCTTTAAAGCTCCAGTACCAGTCGGCAGCTACGCCGCTGAACAAAAGATGTGCATGCCGGAGGAAGGCCGAGGAATCACCTCCCAGGGTGCTGGATACCAACGCCTGAATCCGGAAAAGGAACCGGTCCGCCGATATCATATCGTTGAACCCTGCAAAGTTCAGGCGCCAACTCTCCATGATACGAGGCGTCGGGTCTCGAAAAAGTGTCAATGCGTTCCCGGGGGGAATCACATCCTCTGTTGACCTGTTGTACGAAACTGCCTCGGGGGCTGGAGGTACCAACGGAGGTCCGGTACTGTGTCGTGGTCTATATTCGGGAGCTCTGGGATCCATTCCTGAGTTCCTTGGAGGTGGGACCCATTGCTCGGATTGTCGGGAGTGGGGCATAGCCACACTGGGATTGGGCTCCCAGCCAAGCGGAGTTCTCACGCGACTGGGTGGTTGGCTCATAGGGAGATTCTGGAGCTTTCCCTCCAGGTTGCCAATTCTCTCCGACATATCCCTCATCAACGCCACGAGGGTGTCAATGGAGTGGGCGGAAGGCATGGGTGTCACCTCGGACACGACACTTGCGGCCGGAACTTCACCGCCTACGGCTCCTTGCAGGTCTAAAAGTGGTTGGGACTGTTCGGCCTCTGGAACTCCTTTCGCCACTGCTCCGCGCGTTGGTAGGGGCGTTCCGATGGAGACGTCTAGGGCAGACCGCTCGATGGGTCGCCGACATAATGGGCAACTCTCTGACGTGAGGAGGAGCTGTTGTACACAGGCACGATGGAATAGATGTCCACAATCCAATCGCACGCTGTGTACCCCCTCCACTACGTCCTCGAAGCAGATCCCGCAGTTAGCTGGTTGGACCGTTTTGGATCTGGTCCAACACTTGTCTGGGGTCCGCTTCGTTGCCATCTTTGATTTTTGCTGGGTGTGTTGCCAATGGGTTTTCCTAAAAAAAAAATAACAAGGTAAGTTACTCCTACTACTAACTTAATATATATGGAAACTTAGAAATATATTTTAGTGGCCGATAGTGGCGAGCTATTCCGATAAGATATAGAAAAAAAATTTATTTGATATACCTTTCCTTTCCAGTGGTCGACTCCTCCAACGGGAAAAGAGAGTGCGTGGTAATCTGCCGAAGAAAGGGTGCTTTCGGTCGATTTACAAAATGTATCCCCTAAACCCACATACATTACAAAAAACCGTCTCTAAACTACGTTAAAGTGACTCGACGAGACAAGTGGTAGAGCTACCGTAACGACTTTGTACGCGGTCAAAACTCCCGACGCGTGGAAGCATTCCGGGCTTCGCAACTCCAGCGTACGCCACCGAACGTTGAACCGATACCACTCGTCTAACACGCATAAGAAATAGTTAGAATCCTTCCGCGACATAAAGGCAAGGTAGCCTTCTATTTTCTTGAGAGTCCATGCTGATAGGTAAACCCATCAGACTGGCAGTTCCATCAAGAAAATAGAAGGTCCTTACAGGGGTTAAGCTAGGACAACACATCGGAAGGATTCTGTCGCGAGAAAAAAAAATCAAACAAAGGAGAGCGGAAGCTACAACTCACGTGAAGCGACTTCTAAGGTGTATCACACAATTCCACTGCTCCTGATAGTGGGACTCGAGTACCAAAGTACCTTACATCCTCCGTAAAGGACCAACTCGTCTGAAGACGCGAAGTTCTTTTCCCCTTAGGATGTTTTTGGCCCCACGTTGGGCGCCATTTGTAATGATTTTCTACTTTTCAGATCGAACGCGGAACCGACCTCTCATCGGTTCTAGACGTTAAGTCTGAGTAGTGCCAACGGATGGTACCAACAGGTCAACCAATCCGTGCACCGTAACCCATTCACGCGGTGACTGCTTGTCGGCCAGCTAGTTCGGAGAGGATTTCGGTCGCGGGTCTCCGAATGGGTTACGCTCAATTACAATATTTCAGTCACCTGACATGCCCGTTTTCCAAACGCGTCAACAAGTACTCATCCAGAACGGGAAACCTACGTTACGTTAATTCTGGATGTGATCTCTCCACAGATCTCAAATCAAAACTCTACAAAATCCTATAGGCGCGATACCGAATCACCGACGCGGTACCGAAAAATATGCTACTCGAAATTAAACCGACTAAAACTACTCTAAGGAAATGACGAAACAATCAAAGGTACCGCGTACCGCGCGCGACGCGAAACCGACCTCAGCGGATTTGTCGAAACCCTACCCTCGCGACGGCATACCTATCCTACACTCTCTGTTCCCACTGAAAAAGAACGAGCCACTGAAAAGGAAAGTCGTTAGTTAAATTTTTAGCAATTCATGATTTTTATCTTGTATTTCAAATTTAACTATTTCAACTATAAGTTTATATTGTATGTATATCGAATTATGTGTAAAATTTCTCAAAAGGATCATATAATTAAATTTTCTTTTGCACTTTAGAAAGACTAATTTTGTTTTTACTGTAACTTCAAGCAGGTGAACAAATACAATTTTTCAGTTGGTTTGTGGATGGACATTAAAAATATATCTTTTATGAAATTCTACATTACTACACATATAAATTATGTTCTAAGTGGAAAAGTAAACATAAATCTACAAAAATCTTTCCTCACACAAAGTCAATTTCAATTATGTATCGAAGTTACAATCTATTTTTTTTTTTTTTTTTTGGTAAAATATACCCGTGTTAAAATATTGATATCGAACGGCCCTTCAAATGTTATTTATTTCCTTACATGAAGAATATTCTTCGTATTTCTCTTTCGCTATTATGTTGTACGATTAAAATTAAAATTGGGTATTAATTTATATCAAATTATCATGTGTACGATTAAGACTAAAAATAAAGTATTAATTTGCATGAAAATGAAATCAGCTAAAATAAAATTAGCTAGTAGCTATGCACAGTTATCACCGAAAGAAAAAACTCTCTAACTTTAAATTACACAGATAGAATCTGACTAAAGGCCCAAGTAGATATTTTAACGTTTAGACGTATCCGATGACTACTTATAGCTGTTTTAATGGAAATTCATGCTTGCAAGGTGCAAAACTTGCACTCAACTTTCAAAGTAAGGATATATTCACACAGAAAAATAAATACTCCAATACTATGTCAGGATTAATTAAACTAAGCTGCAACGTGACTTTCCACTCTTAATCACGAGCTTCCTCCGCCTAATTTTAATATATACGGAAACATGTACTCAATCTGTACATGACCTATCAGATTGGAAAAGAATAACTCCTCGATGAGCGTTGACTCAAATGACCTTAGCTGCATTAAACATAATAAAATTTTGCTGCGACGTTCATTCACGTCAGGATAATTTATACTATTCAAATGATTACGCAAACCCTTCAGAGCGTAGAATTGCAATTTTTCCAGCAGCGCACGCTTGGGTTGATCTTTTATATTTAAATTATCTGGACTAAAAATTACTATCAACCGTATATAGGCACATTCGTGATCATCTAAGGCCATTGACGGTACGCTTTGCACAAATTCGTTAAGTTGAAATGCGTGCTCGGAGAGTTTCAATATTTTTTTGTGCCTGTCCTTGACACTGGCCGTTCTGGCCAACTTTATTAATTTCTGACATTTGCAGAATATTCGTTACTAACGTAGACATTATTGTTGAGATCGATAAAGATCAAGAGCATTGCGCCAAGCCTATAGAAAACAGTTCAACCCAATGCCTTTTCAAAAGTTGACTTTTTATGTCTTCTGGTAATTGCTGAAACGACCGCACCCTTTTGATCCAGTAGACTGAAAGGAAAAGAAGTCGACTGCCACTTTCACAAACGTAATGCACATTTAGGTACGATGGAACTAAAGTAGGAATTTGCAAATTGAACGGTACGTTCGCTTCGGAGAGTAGAGGACCATCAAATATTCCTATGGTAATTTCTGATTCTTCCCTTTCAGAGGCCGCAGTACGATCACGTCCGTTAACTTCGCGATCGATTCCACTACCAGCGCTTGAATCATCAAGCATTTGCTTTGCATGCAGTCCTATTTCGGAATGGTCTTCTATGATGAGTTCCTCTTTCACAATAGTGTTATAAGTATACGAGTTTGATGTACTATTTTGCAAGCTATTATTGATATTCGTACTACTATTGTTACCAACCAAATTACCGCGAGTATCGTACTGTTGCTGGATGGAGGCGATCATTTCCAGTGATTCGTTTAATAAATTTTTCTCGATAGAATTTTGTATTAGATTAACAGCGCTGGAGGGTGTGTTTGTTTGTTGGTGAAGAGTTTCAACAAGTCCAATGGATGTTACGCCATCACCAGTCGTGCTGTACTACCCCATATCTATCTCAGGTTTGAACTGTTTGAAAAATACACGGAAATGCCATATGTAACAAAACTTATTATACGATGTATGCTTAACAGGTGCCTTCGGTCAGCAAAATGTCATCCATAGTCCTATTTTCCACTAACCTTGTGTTCTGTCTGCTTAATATATCTGTTTGCTTCTGGAATAGGTTTTATTTTGGTCAGCGCCTGATGCTGTCTCAAAAAAACTTTCCTTCAGTGCCTTCGGCGAATCCAAACCAAGCTTGCGCCTCCTTCCGCGTGTCAGCAATCCAATTCTTAGCCAAACGATTAACCAATGTCCGTACAATAGCTGCAATTACCATGAACCGTTATTTTCATACACACTTCTCGACTTTTACGTCCAACAAGAGGCGCCAAATTCACTGACATCTGTCCAAATCAAAGTATACTGAACGCCATCATCTCCATGTGGCTGTCAAATCCACCGGTTGTCACATCGGACAAAACATCTGTGTGTGGAATGGCACGCCACATGGCAGCAATGTGCCTCTCCAGTTGTCGCCAGTGGCATAGTTTTCTCGATGGCCACGGTGGAGGGGCATTTCCAGATGGCTATGTCTCGAAATGTGCCGGGGTTTGGATTACTTCTATATTTCGAATATTTATATCCACAGATCTAAATATTTGGAAAGGAAAAAAAAATATTTTCTGCGCAACGATATCCGCACGACAGATGAAGTCCGCTGGCACTTCGAGGACATATCCATCTGGCCGGTTGCAAGGGTTCGGGATCGGAATCACTTCGATTCCCGGGCGTAGGCGTCACATTACACATCCCCCCCCCCCCCCAAAATCGAAGTAATTACGATCCCGTCTCCTATATATAAGGTCTTGGTTAGGGCCGTGGCGGGTCGAAGGTCGGTTCCGAGGAATAGGCTACACCCATGTTCGTGGAGACTCGACAGTGACTATATAGTAGGGAGTCAGGTGTTATTCGGAGGCCTTCGTCTAGGCAGAGATTGGGGTAAGCCAAGGTTTGTTCGTGGGAAATAGTTGCACTTCATCGTCTAAGGTCTTTTGCGTGGTAAATTCCCAGGGTTTTACCAGTCATGTCCGCGATGAGGTATCGGGTGGGGCTTATTACTTGTAGGACTCGACATTTCACGAATTTCTTGTCTAGTTTGGCATTGTAATGTCGGGTGGCATCGCTCTCCCGGAAGTTTCGACGATATATCTCGTCGCCTACCTTAAAGCCAGAAGGATGAGATCGCAAGTTGTACCGCTCCTCTCCCATCCGTCTACTTTCTTCAATCTTCTCCCGCAGTTGATCTCGCAGAAGTTGGAGCTTTTCATGCGGTTCCAGAACCACGATTGGGTCCTCTAGCGATTTCAGTTGCCGCAATAGCCGGTAAGCGCTCCCATGACAGATCATGTACTGGCCGAACACTGCGAAATACGGTGAAATGCCGGTAGTGGCATGGTACGACGAGCGCAGCGCACTTGTGATGGCGGACAATTTGCGATCCCAGTCCTTCTGATTCGGGTGGACATAGGCGCGGATGGCCGCTATGAGCGTACGATTCAGTCGTTCGGATGCGTTGGCTTGTGGTGAATAGACGGCGGTTCGTTGGTGGATGATGCCGTATTTGGACATTAGGTCTCGGAACTTGCTGGAGGTGAGCTGGACCCCATTGTCGGAGACAAGTTTCTCCGGAACTCCAAACATGTGAAAGACTCGATTCTCCAAGAAGCTGATTATAGGTCCAGTGTGCATGTTACGTAGTGGTTCTATGATAGGGAATTTAGAGAGCTGGTCCAGGACCACGACAGCTCCCGTGTGACCAGAAGCAGATCGAGGGTAAGGACCGATAAGATCAATGTACAAGCGCTGGAACACGCGTTCGGGGACCTCAACCTTACCCATGGGAGGCCGAAGAATGGTGTTGGGCGCTTTAGTGCACTTGCATAGCTCACAGGAGGCTACGTACGCTTTTATCTGTTGTGCCATCTTAGGCCAAAAGAAGCAGGTTTTCAACCGCCTAAGTGTACGACCGTATCCGCCGTGCGCACTTGATGGGTGGTCATGGGCCCGTCTGATAAGATCAGTGGTTAATTCTTCGGGCACCCACAACTTCCACTGTTCTTCTTCTTGTATGGGGTCTCCGGATGCGTGTCCCATCCGCTTATAAATAAATCCATCCGTCAACCGCAGTTCAGGAAGCTGGGGCAGTTGATTCTGGATAGTGTGAATCAGTTGTGTGTAGGTTGCTGACTTGAAGGCAGGATGGTCCAGATCGATCAATTGGGGGCTGTCGTCCTCTTGGAACAACTCGGCTCCTTCAAGGGGCGAACATTCTGGATAGAGTGTCGGGGACTACATGCTGGCTTCCTTTTCGGTGGCGAATTGTGAAGTCAAATGCCTGTAGTTTCAGTGCCCACCTGGCCAATCTGCCGTTGAGATCAGTCTGGCTCATTAGCCATTTCAGAGAAGCGTGATCCGTAACGATTTCAAAGGTGTGTCCCTCCACATAGGCTCGGAAGCGTTTCACTGCCAACACCGCCGCTAAACATTCCTGCTCGGAGACCGTGTAATTTCGCTGGGCTGGGTTCAACTTGTGAGACATGAAGGCTATAGGTCTCTCCTCGCCGTCTTGTGCAACCTGGACTAAGACTGCTCCCACCCCATGTTGACTCGCGTCACAATGGATTGAGAACGGTTTGTCAAAGTCCGGGCTGTGCAGTACGGGGGCTGTAGTCAGACTCTTCTTTAGCTCTTCAAAAGCTCGCAAGCTGGACTCTTCCCAGACGAATTTACGTCCCTTACGCAGCATGTCGGTCAAAGGAGTGGTAATGGTGGCATAGTCACGTACAAAACGCTGGTACCATCCGCATAAGCCTAAGAATCGGCGTAACTGTTTGGTGGTCTTGGGTAGTGGAAAAACGTCAATCGCTTGAGTCTTTTCCGGATCGGTCTTGATATGGCCATGCCCAATGATGTGACCTAAATACTTCACCTCCGTCATCACGAACTGGCTCTTCCTTATGTTGATGGTTAATCTTGCCCTCCGGATGTGTAGAGCCACCTCCTGAAGCAGGTCGAGGTGTTCGTCAAAGGTCTCGGTTATAAGCAACAGATCGTCCAAGTAAACGAAAACTTGGTGCCGCAAGTGAGGTGGTATTACCTTATCCATAAGGCGCGTCATTGTTTGGGGGGCATTACACAATCCGAATGGCATGGTCACGAATTGATATAGGGGCCGGCCTGGGACTGTGAAGGCTGTTTTCTCCTTTGAACCGGGGTCTAAAGGAATTTGCCAGAAGGCGTCCTTGAGGTCTAAGCTCGTGATGAAATGGGCTTTAGGCAACCGACTCAAAATGCCTTCAATCAACGGTAGAGGGTATGCGTCCTTGACTGTGACGGCGTTCAAGCGTCTGGCATCTAAGCATAACCGGACCTTGTTCGGCTTGACCACTAAGGTGACTGGGGAAGCCCACGCGCTCTGTGATTCTTCGATTACGCCTAATGCTAGCATTCGATCCACTTCGGCATATAACGACTTTTCCTTCGCCGGAGATATGGCGAAATGTCTCTGTTTTATGGGTTTAGCATCCCCCACATCTATAGTGTGGAACACCAGGGCAGTCCGCCCGAGACCTTCCTTCTCGTGCGATGGAAAAGCCGATATAGCCGAGTCGAGACGCAGTTGCTGAGTTACATCCAGTGTATGCCGTAATAAGTTAGTGGGTTGAGATTGGTCAGGAACGGTGGTGACGGACTCCAGGGTCGAACCGGAAAATAGTGCCGGGGCCAAGTTAAATTTTCGAACGAAATCCACTCCTAAATAAAGATTCTGGGTTAACTGAGGTATGATGAAAAATTCCATAGGTTTAGTTACCCCTTTAAAGGTGACCTCCGTCATAATTTTTCCCACTACAGAGTGACGAGTTCCGTCCGCCGTGCTTAACCAGGAGGTGAAATGACGGATTTGGTCCGCGTGCTTTGCCAGTACCTCCCCTGCAAACTCGGCAGATATGCAATTCACACTGGCTCCCGTATCGACTAAGCCTGATACTCGTTTTTGCAGGAGGTGTACTGACGCATATGGCCGAACATCATCCCTCAATAATTCGTCTAAGTATATGTCCTTCAACACTTTCCTCGACTGCCTGACTTTTCTCCAAAAGCTCCGCATCCGACACGTGGCTCGCTTGCTTCGCGGTGGGACAGTTGTGGCCAATTCCTCATGGAAGATGCGCTGTCGAGTAGCCAAATAATTCCGCAGCCTGACATGAAAAGGTTTGACATGCCAAGGAACTTTCGCCTCGCTATCATTTCCCTGCGCGTTGGCCTCGGCGAAGGACGGCGTCGGTTGTGGAACTTCGGGAGAACTGTGTTTAGCGGTGCGAGTCAGCAGAGTTGGAGTCCTGTTGGGAGCTGGGTCATAACTAGTGATGGGATCTGGATTGGTTCGTCCGGGGTTTAGGAGTGCCGATGGGTGGTCGCGGCACTCGGTGGCAAGTTTTTTCGCCCTTTGAAATTTGCACAGTCAGGTGCGTATGTGTCGGCCTTCCCGCAGCGGTAGCAGAAAAGCGTCGGCTCCGCTGGACATGCATAGAACCGATGTCCCGGTTGTCGGCAGTTCCAACAGACCGTCGGGCTTGTAATTGCTTCAAGGGAGGGTCGATCAATCAAGGCTGGGTCCTCAAGCTCCGGTGGTGCTCCGCTCCTCGGTGCTGGTACTGGATCAGCAAGCAGGTGGTCCGCTGCCATCAACTCCGCGGTGTGATGACTTCGGGGATTTGGTCCCGTTATGCGAGGTTGTGGACGGAAGGTACCACGCCGCTCATCCAAATGTTCCTGTCTACGGGCATGGAGGCGCAATCCCTGTATGGTGTTGATGGGAAAATGTAGAAGGCTGTTCTGGAGATCCCAGCGCATGTTCTCTCTGATAATTTCTACCAGTTCGTCCTCGGGCATGGTATTTCGCAAGCGAGTGCTCAATCTCACTATACTGGTGTAGTACTGGTCGAACGGTTCGTGAGCGCCTTGTTTCCGTTTCTTTATTTGCTCCCTTAGCTCTCTCTCAGTGAAGCCATCCTCAAATCGATTGCGGAAGGCTGCACTGAAAGAGTGCCAAGTGGGACGTGGCGTTGATTCTTTAAAGCTCCAGTACCAGTCGGCAGCGTCGCCGCTGAACAAAAGATGTGCATGCCGGAGGAAGGCCGAGGAATCACCTCCCAGGGTGCTGGATACCAACGCCTGAATCCGGAAAAGGAACCGGTCCGCCGATATCATATCGTTGAACCCTGCAAAGTTCAGGCGCCAACTCTCCATGATACGAGGCGTCGGGTCTCGAAAAAGTGTCAATGCGTTCCCGGGGGGAATCACATCCTCTGTTGACCTGTTGTACGAAACTGCCTCGGGGGCTGGAGGTACCAACGGAGGTCCGGTACTGTGTCGTGGTCTATATTCGGGAGCTCTGGGATCCATTCCTGAGTTCCTTGGAGGTGGGACCCATTGCTCGGATTGTCGGGAGTGGGGCATAGCCACACTGGGATTGGGCTCCCAGCCAAGCGGAGTTCTCACGCGACTGGGTGGTTGGCTCATAGGGAGATTCTGGAGCTTTCCCTCCAGGTTGCCAATTCTCTCCGACATATCCCTCATCAACGCCACGAGGGTGTCAATGGAGTGGGCGGAAGGCATGGGTGTCACCTCGGACACGACACTTGCGGCCGGAACTTCACCGCCTACGGCTCCTTGCAGGTCTAAAAGTGGTTGGGACTGTTCGGCCTCTGGAACTCCTTTCGCCACTGCTCCGCGCGTTGGTAGGGGCGTTCCGATGGAGACGTCTAGGGCAGACCGCTCGATGGGTCGCCGACATAATGGGCAACTCTCTGACGTGAGGAGGAGCTGTTGTACACAGGCACGATGGAATAGATGTCCACAATCCAATCGCACGCTGTGTACCCCCTCCACTACGTCCTCGAAGCAGATCCCGCAGTTAGCTGGTTGGACCGTTTTGGATCTGGTCCAACGCTTGTCTGGGGTCCGCTTCGTTGCCATCTTTGATTTTTGCTGGGTGTGTTGCCAATGGGTTTTCCTAAAAAAAAAATAACAAGGTAAGTTACTCCTACTACTAACTTAATATATATGGAAACTTAAAAATATATTTTAGTGGCCGATAGTGGCGAGCTATTCCGATAAGATATAGAAAAAAAATTTATTTGATATACCTTTCCTTTCCAGTGGTCGACTCCTCCAACGGGAAAAGAGAGTGCGTGGTAATCTGCCGAAGAAAGGGTGCTTTCGGTCGATTTACAAAATTTATCCCCTAAACCCACATACATTACAAAAAACCGTCTCTAAACTACGTTAAAGTGACTCGACGAGACAAGTGGTAGAGCTACCGTAACGACTTTGTACGCGGTCAAAACTCCCGACGCGTGGAAGCATTCCGGGCTTCGCAACTCCAGCGTACGCCACCGAACGTTGAACCGATACCACTCGTCTAACACGCATAAGAAATAGTTAGAATCCTTCCGCGACATAAAGGCAAGGTAGCCTTCTATTTTCTTGAGAGTCCATGCTGATAGGTAAACCCATCAGACTGGCAGTTCCATCAAGAAAATAGAAGGTCCTTACAGGCGTTAACCTAGGACAACACATCGGAAGGATTCTGTCGCGAGAAAAAAAAATCAAACAAAGGAGAGCGGAAGCTACAACTCACGTGAAGCGACTTCTAAGGTGTATCACACAATTCCACTGCTCCTGATAGTGGGACTCGAGTACCAAAGTACCTTACATCCTCCGTAAAGGACCAACTCGTCAGAAGACGCGAAGTTCTTTTCCCCTTAGGATGTTTTTGGCCCCACGTTGGGCGCCATTTGTAATGATTTTCTACTTTTCGGATCGAACGCGGAACCGACCTCTCATCGGTTCTAGACGTTAAGTCTGAGTAGTGCCAACGGATGGTACCAACAGGTCAACCAATCCGTGCACCGTAACCCATTCACGCGGTGACTGCTTGTCGGCCAGCTAGTTCGGAGAGGATTTCGGTCGCGGGTCTCCGAATGGGTTACGCTCAATTACAATATTTCAGTCACCTGACATGCCCGTTTTCCAAACGCGTCAACAAGTACTCATCCAGAACGGGAAACCTACGTTACGTTAATTCTGGATGTGATCTCTCCACAGATCTCAAATCAAAACTCTACAAAATCCTATAGGCGCGTTACCGAATCACCGACGCGGTACCGAAAAATATGCTACTCGAAATTAAACCGACTAAAACTACTCTAAGGAAATGACGAAACAATCAAAGTCGAAACCCTACCCTCGCGACGGCATACCTACCCTACACTCTCTGTTCCCACTGAAAAAGAACGAGCCACTGAAAAGGAAAGTCGTTAGTTAAATTTTTAGCAATTCATGATTTTTATCTTGTATTTCAAATTTAACTATTTCAACTATAAGTTTATATTGTATGTATATCGAATTATGTGTAAAATTTCTCAAAAGGATCATATAATTAAATTTTCTTTTGCACTTTAGAAAGACTAATTTTGTTTTTACTGTAACTTCAAGCAGGTGAACAAATACAATTTTTCAGTTGGTTTGTGGATGGACATTAAAAATATATCTTTTATGAAATTCTACATTACTACACATATAAATTATGTTCTAAGTGGAAAAGTAAACATAAATCTACAAAAATCTTTCCTCACACAAAGTCAATTTCAATTATGTATCGAAGTTACAATCTATTTTTTTTTTTTTTTTGGTAAAATATACCCGTGTTAAAATATTGATATCGAACGGCCCTTCAAATGTTATTTATTTCCTTACATGAAGAATATTCTTCGTATTTCTCTTTCGCTATTATGTTGTACGATTAAAATTAAAATTGGGTATTAATTTATATCAAATTATCATGTGTACGATTAAGACTAAAAATAAAGTATTAATTTGCATGAAAATGAAATCAGCTAAAATAAAATTAGCTAGTAGCTATGCACAGTTATCACCGAAAGAAAAAACTCTCTAACTTTAAATTACACAGATAGAATCTGACTAAAGGCCCAAGTAGATATTTTAACGTTTAGACGTATCCGATGACTACTTATAGCTGTTTTAATGGAAATTCATGCTTGCAAGGTGCAAAACTTGCACTCAACTTTCAAAGTAAGGATATATTCACACAGAAAAATAAATACTCCAATACTATGTCAGGATTAATTAAACTAAGCTGCAACGTGACTTTCCACTCTTAATCACGAGCTTCCTCCGCCTAATTTTAATATATACGGAAACATGTACTCAATCTGTACATGACCTATCAGATTGGAAAAGAATAACTCCTCGATGAGCGTTGACTCAAACGACCTTAGCTGCATTAAACATAATAAAATTTTGCTGCGACGTTCATTCACGTCAGGATAATTTATACTATTCAAATGATTACGCAAACCCTTCAGAGCGTAGAATTGCAATTTTTCCAGCAGCGCACGCTTGGGTTGATCTTTTATATTTAAATTATCTGGACTAAAAATTACTATCAACCGTATATAGGCACATTCGTGATCATCTAAGGCCATTGACGGTACGCTTTGCACAAATTCGTTAAGTTGAAATGCGTGCTCGGAGAGTTTCAATATTTTTTTGTGCCTGTCCTTGACACTGGCCGTTCTGGCCAACTTTATTAATTTCTGACATTTGCAGAATATTCGTTACTAACGTAGACATTATTGTTGAGATCGATAAAGATCGAGAGCATTGCGCCAAGCCTATAGAAAACAGTTCTACCCAATGCCTTTTCAAAAGTTGACTTTTTATGTCTTCTGGTAATTGCTGAAACGACCGCACCCTTTTGATCCAGTAGACTGAAAGGAAAAGAAGTCGACTGCCACTTTCACAAACGTAATGCACATTTAGGTACGATGGAACTAAAGTAGGAATTTGCAAATTGAACGGTACGTTCGCTTCGGAGAGTAGAGGACCATCAAATATTCCTATGGTAATTTCTGATTCTTCCCTTTCAGAGGCCGCAGTACGATCACGTCCGTTAACTTCGCGATCGATTCCACTACCAGCGCTTGAATCATCAAGCATTTGCTTTGCATGCAGTCCTATTTCGGAATGGTCTTCTATGATGAGTTCCTCTTTCACAATAGTGTTATAAGTATACGAGTTTGATGTAGTATTTTGCAAGCTATTATTGATATTCGTACTACTATTGTTACCAACCAAATTACCGCGAGTATCGTACTGTTGCTGGATGGAGGCGATCATTTCCAGTGATTCGTTTAATAAGTTTTCCTCGATAGAATTTTGTATTAGATTAACAGCGCTGGAGGGTGTGTTTGTTTGTTGGTGAAGAGTTTCAACAAGTCCAATGGATGTTACGCCATCACCAGTCGTGCTGTACTACCCCATATCTATCTCAGGTTTGAACTGTTTGAAAAATACACGGAAATGCCATATGTAACAAAACTTATTATACGATGTATGCTTAACAGGTGCCTTCGGTCAGCAAAATGTCATCCATAGTCCTATTTTCCACTAACCTTGTGTTCTGTCTGCTTAATATATCTGTTTGCTTCTGGAATAGGTTTTATTTTGGTCAGCGCCTGATGCTGTCTAAAAAAAACTTTCCCTCAGTGCCTTCGGCGAATCCAAACCAAGCTTGCGCCTCCTTCCGCGTGTCAGCAATCCAATTCTTAGCCAAACGATTAACCAATGTCCGTACAATAGCTGCAATTACCATGAACCGTTATTTTCATACACACTTCTCGACTTTTACGTCCAACAAGAGGCGCCAAATTCACTGACATCTGTCCAAATCAAAGTATACTGAACGCCATCATCTCCATGTGGCTGTCAAATCCACCGGTTGTCACATCGGACAAAACATCTGTGTGTGGAATGGCACGCCACATGGCGGCAATGTGCCTCTCCAGTTGTCGCCAGTGGCATAGTTTTCTCGATGGCCACGGTGGAGGGGCATTTCCAGATGGCTATGTCTCGAAATGTGCCGGGGTTTGGATTACTTCTATATTTCGAATATTTATATCCACAGATCTAAATATTTGGAAAGGAAAAAAAAATATTTTCTGCGCAACGATATCCGCACGACAGATGAAGTCCGCTGGCACTTCGAGGACATATCCATCTGGCCGGTTGCAAGGGTTCGGGATCGGAATCACTTCGATTCCCGGGCGTAGGCGTCACATTACAATTCGCTGTGTCTGCTTGAATTTTCAGTGGGACTGAAAATTCCTTACAGTTAAATTCCGTGCGAGGAAACTTGAGTGTCTGGTTTGGTCCTTCGATATCACAATTTTTTGCTAAGAAATCGTTTCCTAGCAAGCCGTCATTGGGTATTCCTGGTATTGTGTCTACAACTTGGAAAGTGCAAGGTAGCGTGGAAGAGAGGGTAAAGTTGCCTTGCGTTACTCCCAGGGTTTTACCTTTTCCAAAGGGGCTTAGCAGTGTTGTTTTTTGCTCGGGGATTATTAAACAGGAATCGTTTAACGCGGTTCTTTTGATTATACTGACTTCTGCGCCAGTGTCTATTGTTACGGTTGTATAATCTTGAATTCCTATATCTAAGGGTAGCTTTACTGTAACTAGTTTAGAATCATGGTTCATATTCTCTCTCTTTTGAGAAATTTTGCTCCATTACTTGAGTAGGTTTAGTAATGACTAATTTTTCTGTTCTTAATTTTAAAGTCGAGTCGGGGGTTTCCGGCTCGACTGTTGTCCGTTTCCCTGGGTTTTTGCTTCCCATTTTTCCTTTTGACGACATGTGCTTACGGTGTGACTTGTACGACCGCAAAAATCACATGGTGCTTGTACACTGTAAACTTTTTTTGTATCGCTGGTGTTAAGTTGGGTGTTGGGTGGGTTTGCATTACAGTCCCTCAGATCGTGTTCTTTACAGTTTGGGCAAAAAGGGGTATTTTTCCTGTGGTAATAGTCTCTGTAGGTGTGCCCCTTTCTCTTGCAAAAATTGCAAGTAATGTTTGAATATTTATTAGGCTTCCCTACATTCGTATTTGAAGTGACTGGAGCTTGTTGTTGAAAGGGTGCAACGTAGGGGTTAAGGTGAAATGTTGTGGGGTTAAAGGAAATGGGGGCTGGGGTGGGTAGAAAATTTAAATATGGTTGACCGCAGTTTGGTTGGAAGGGGACAGCTCCCTGTTGAAGTTTTTCCCTATCTAACGCCTTGGAGACTAGTTCCTCGAAAGTAGCTTCCTCGTTATTGAGCAGATACTGACACAGATGAGGATCAGTTACTCCACTTCTAGGCCTTCCTTTTGCAAAATCCTCCGAATGTAGACTGACTACCTTAGTAACTTGTTCGCCATATTTGATTAACGCAGCTTCCTGGCACCGCTTTAGTAGCTGTCGCAGGCGTGATGTAAAAGCCGCGAGAGTCTCGGAAGAACCCTGTTTAGCCGTAATCAATCCATTTATCAAATCCTGGTAAGTCTCTCTTGGTAGGTAGACTTGGTTTAGGAGTTTTTCGGCAGCTTCGATGGTCGTGGGGAAGTTTGAGGCAATGAGTTGGTATGCTTCACCGCGGAGACGCGTGTTGAAAATTTGCATAAAGGCCGACTGTTCCGGGGAACTCAGGCATTGCCAGACTCTTTTGCTACAGCCTATGAATGTTTGTAGCTCAAGAATCAATGTAGGGGTTGGGGCTCCTGAGAAAACGGGTATCATTTGCCCCATTAATTTGGCAACTTTTGTATAGTATGCCATATTGCTGGTTTTAATACAGATTTTTCAGAGGTTTTATCGTTTGTCATGAGGCTGTGCCGCAAGGAAGGGGGTGTTTGCAGAACGTTGTATGATTCGAAGGAAAAGTTAAAGTCTTGGGACGTAAGGGCTGGTTTAAACGATTGCGATAGGTCTCGAGGACTGATTTCTTGACCTAACGAGATTTCACGAAATCGTTGGATTTCTTCTTTAAACCGTTCTGTATTTTCGCGAAAGTGTATGACTCTCTCGAGTCTTTTGTTGTGTATTTGGCTTATAGTATCTGTTAATTTGATAATAGATGCTAATTCCTGGGTCGCAAGTTCTCGTGTGACTCCAAATTGGGTTTCTAATAAAGATGATTCTGACTTACTTCTAATTGGTTGTAGAGTTCGACCACTTCTTAATGTTAAACCAGTACTTTTACCGGTTGGAGTATATTGATGGTGGATATCGTTGTCGTTGAAAGTTCTTTCGTTCATAAGTTCAATTTGTTAGTCAGCGTATAAACACCGTCGTATAACTATTCATTGATAAGGGTGTATTTGTCTTGTAGCTCGCGTGTGAAATGTTTTATCGGGTATTTTCAGCACAGTTTAGTGTAGTGTTTTTTTTTTTTAACTTTGAATCAAACTTTTCTTCTCACTGTAATCAGGGAATATTATTGGTTAGTGATTATACTATTATTAGTGCTTTTTGTTATAGCTTGGTTCTTCTATCTGGAGTTGAAGTTTAAGTATGGGCCGTGAGTACAGGGAAGTAAGGAGACGATATTGCAAGAATAAGTAGGAACGGATTCCGGAGGCTCCATAAGATTATGGCACCCAGTTTTATTGCGATGCAGTAAAAATATTGCAGTCCACGCAAACCGAAATCCTACCGGCTGCGCCAATTGTTACGACCCTGCGATGCTATGCATGGGTTGTATGCAACATCATCTGTCGTCCCTACACTTACCTATATCCTGTGCCTCTACTTTTTCCTTTCAGGGAAAAATATTAATTTGTATATTTACCTAGTAATTCTAGAGCGTCTAGGCACGCATATAGTTAAGGCGATTAACGCCGGATTGATTGTCTTGATGAAAGAAAACAGAGGCGAACTCGCCGATTTAAGTTAGACCAAGAAGTGATTTATTTCCACATCGACTTATCCTATTTATACAATTTTACTTCGTCTTCAATACAAATACATATTCAATTTCTTAACATATTCTAAACATATTTTGTCTACTGTAGCAAAAACATTTTACATACAATTTCCTATCTCTAATATTCTTTCCCGAAAAACTATGCAAAAAAAATTCACATTCTTATTAGCAATTCTACACGATGCATTTCCCATGTTGAAAGCATTATTCAAAAAAAATCTACATTCTTAATAGCAATACCAAACTCAACGTGAAGTAAATGCATTCATCTTCGCGTGTTATTTTCCTATAAGAAAAAAATAGAAACAAGACATTGCATTCATATGAGAAGTTCTTAGACTCCGCATATGAGTGATGTCAAGTGCATCAAGGGAAGCGAAAGTGTTGAAGGCAATTTGTTTTTGTTTGTAGCGTGTGCCTTTAACACTTTCATGTAATTTAATACGCGATAGTCTTCGTTCATTATACGTTTGTGCTGTTGTACATATGAAACCATGTGTACACAGAATTATCTTTGTTCGTTGTACGTTAGTACTGTTGTACATATGAAACCATGTGTGTACGGAAATGTTTATACGTACGAACGTGTTTTCATATGGGGCTAATGGTAATGTACGTTTAAAAGATGTTCATTGTTTAGGATTGCTTTCGATTTTAATGAATGCATTACAATTTTCCTTTCCGTAATTCTTCAAGAAAATTCATATGCAAGTTCAAGCTCAACTTGACACTTTTCATAACAATTTCATTGACGGTGAACATCTTCTTTACCGCGATTCTTTATTAAAATCTTGGCGCAAGTTTCTTACAGAACAAAATACATTACGAACAAAACGACTATACGTCTCGGGTATTCCATCTAGACGCTTGATTCATGATGAAATTTAACCAAAACAATAACAAATGTGGACATGTGTCCATAGTGGCACGAGCCAATGCTTTTGCTTTTAGTTCCGCCGAGTGTTATTTGAGCTAGGAATCCCCTTCGTGGTGACGTATGTGGTGAATGAATGTTTGGATAATTTAGTGGTCGCTCAAAATGCTTAAATGGACAAATGAAGGCTTTTTAAAATGTTATCGATATTTATTTTTATGGCGTACTCATCTCAATCAGACTTGGGGTGATATTTAGCAGAAGACACTTACAGAGGAACCTTTAGTAAATGCTTTGGCATTTAACTACATGGTAGCTGGAATAGTTCCTTCTGTTCAACGTGTCTTTTAGGGCGTAACAGATGAGATCTGTTAAAAGTACTTAAAAGCAGTTTGCATGACCAGTTTAACAGTTGAAAGCAGTTCAGTGGCAGTTCAAAGGATCACCTTAACAGTTCAAAACAGTTCAGCTGCAGTTTCTTAACAGTGAAAAACAGTTCAGTAGCAGTTCAAAGGATCAGTTTAATGCAGCTCGATAGCTGTTCAATACAGTTTGATAAAAGTTCAATACGGTTTGAGTGCAGCAACAGTGAAGACACTTCCCAACAATTCGAATAAGAAAGAAATCGATTTAAGTACTGATAAAATCATTTCAAGATCAAATTAGAACCTATTGAAAGGATATTTCAAAATATTTTAGATATTTTTCGAAACTTGTCAAATTGCTGCTGCTATTGTCCCCATAAACAATGAAAAATACAATGCATGAAAAGCAGTTACTCAATGATATTGTAAAGACAACCAATTCAATACGGAAAAAGTATCAACAGTTGAAAGCTAACAAAGCTGGAACAGACGTTCAGTTGGAGGAAACTTTTAAGCCAATCACAAATCCTCTCAAAGAATTTGTTAAAAAAGCTAACTTATTGCAAGATCAAGACATAAAAAATGAAATTAAAGAAGAACCTTCATCATTTCGTGTTAAACGTGAAGAAGAATAATTTAAGGTAGAAAGTGACTATGAAGAAGCAGAAGACAATTTTAAAACTCCCACGCCAAAGTTTAAGCGAGGCTTATATGAACTGCTTTTTATGAAGTATCCAGATGAAACAACATATACCGACGAAGATTTAGAGAACTATAAAAGTATTCTTCTGCACACTAGTACTCATAGAGGTTCTTATGACAGTAGTAGTCAAATCAATGGAAATCGAAGCTTCAAATATACAAAAATAATTTCTAAACTGTTAAGTAGCAAAAAAGGAAGAGGGCTAAGACAAATACCGGCTAATAAATACAAAAACTACAGTTTAATGCAAACATCTAACAAACAGATAGACTATATATGTATATTGGGATGATCTGAATGAACTGGTAAGTCGATTGCGGTTACTCATTGCATCACAGCAAGCAGGTCACAATAATAATAACAATGAAATTATATCGATCATTGAAGAATTGAAAGAATCACAAATAATAGAATAAACACGCTGACTATCATCATCATCATCACTAATAATTTATAAATGGGCGTTGATAAATTTGGTCGATTTACCAATGAAAGTGGAGGAAAAAGGGGTATTCAAGGACTTGAAGGTCCACCAGGTCCTCAAGGTCCTATAGGTCAGCAGGGTCCAGCGGGGCCTCAAGGACCTCGAGGCCCAGAAGGAAAACCTGGTAACGCTGGTCCACAAGGTTTGCCTGGTGCAGGATTCAATAAAACGGAAAGCGGTGATTATGTCCTTAATTTCAAACGGTTCAAAAATCTTGGAACACCTGTAGACGATGATGATGCTTCTTCAAAGAACTACGTTGATATTAACATTGAGAAACTTAAAAAATACATAGACAAACAAATTCAAATTCAAAACGACGAAAATGACGCTGATGAGAACGATGACACTTTAAATTGATACATTATAATACACAAATATCAAACATATTACGAAACTCGGTTCATTCTAAAATGAGCAAGCGAGAATTAGTAAACGAAGTACATGCACCTGCTCGAAAAAATTTTAAGCGACGGCGAGTTATAACAAAAGGTTTAGATGATTTATGGCAGGCTGATTTAGTCGAGATGGGAGCATATGCTAACGAAAATACAGGATACCGTTTTCTGCTTACAATCATCGACACATTTTCCAAGTTTGCATGGACAGCTTCTATCAAAACAAAGACTGGCAAAGAAGTTGCTATGGCGATTGAACACATTTTTCAACAAGGGCGCGTTCCTAAAAACTTGCAAACAGACTACGGAAAAGAATTCTACAACAAATATTTTCAAAATGTTATGGAGAAATACCATATTAACCATTATTCTACGTATAGTCCTCTCAAGGCATCAATTGTTGAACGATTCAATCGTACCTTAAAGAATATGATGTGGAAAGAGTTTAGTATGAATGGAAATTATATGTGGATCAATCAAGTTGATGATATAGTGAACGCGTATAATAACAAAAAACACGGAACAATAAAAATCGCTCCGTCTGCTGTGAATTGTTCTAATGAAAAATTGCTTCTGCTGTTTATAACAACATTAAGGTGATGGGTCCATATAAATATAATGTGGGGGATCATGTGCAAATCAGTAAATACAAACATATATTTGAAAAGAGCTATACACCAAATTGGACCACAGAAGTCTTCAGGATCCGTCAAATTCGTATAACTAATCCCGTTACATACCTATTAGAAGATTATGAAGGAAACAAAACTGAAGGTGGTTTTTAGAGCTTGAACTATTGAAAGCTAAGCATCCGTCACTTTATCTTGTGGAAAAAATATTAAAAAGGAATGGTAATCAAGCATTTGTGAAGTGGCTGGGATTTTCAGCGAAACACAACTCCTGGATATATCTCAAGGATATGATGACGTCGTGATGACAATGAAAAGTTTATTTCTCATTAATGTTAAGATTCACTATTAAACAGTGTAGTTTTGATTGAAGAGTAAAAAATTATTTATTTATTAATCTGATGTAAAAATGAACAAGCTTTTTTATTTCAAATATTTTTCTATGAACACTATAACATTCACAAGTGTCTGGCCCACATTTTGCATCATCATATGCCCACGGACAGCTCACGTAATGCTTTCCGAGTTTGCTCACTTTCTGTGGGATATCAGTATAGGGTTTCAAAAACGTATAGCAGCTTATGAATTCGTTAAAGTGCTCCTTAAGGATTAGCGGTCTGTTAGTATTTAAAAAATTGTTGATACTCCTCAATAGAGCGTTGAAGGCCGTTATCCACATTATTGCTATTATTCGTCATTTCCAGATCGTTGTTCAGCGGTTCGTGGTTCAAGCAATACTCATAGTATAGGTTTGTTTCATTTTCTTTAAATCCAGAAATTCTACATCGGTCTTATAGTTTGGATCTGCCTTTTTTATATATTCAACCTCGCCATTACTCAGAATTCTTTCGGTATCTCATGATATTCATAACATGTGATTTTCAGTGAGCGATTGGAATAGTTGCTGTCATATGTACATCGAACTGTTAACATTGTTTCATCATCAAACTCTAATTTGAAATGTCTGTAAAAAATATTTTTGCTCTCGATAATTCCAGCTATTTCCATTTCTTTCTTAATCAAATCTTGCCGAAATCCTTCTATTGCTTCATCGACTGTAACAAATCTTCTAGATGGTTCTGTTGTTGTTGTTGTTGTGGTAATCATGCGAGTTGTTGTTGAATGTATTTGGGGAGTATTCGTTCATGATGATGAAATAGCAGCATCGTCATCATTTTGAATCGACGTGTCCGTTCTTGTTGGAGCTGTACTAACAGTCATAAACCGAAAAGATAATGCCACTTGCACTGTATTTTTGTCAGGTAAGGCGAGGTTGAATTTTAACTTGTTAGTACTTTCCTTGTCACTAAGCGTCACCACTGGCAGTGGGTTGCCTTGAAGAAAAGGTACTGCAAAAGTCAATATGAGGATTAAATTTAAAGACTCCATTCCCTGTTTCAATCACTTTTCAGAAATGAACTATTGTCTACTTACCGTCTCGTGGGTCTATTTATACCGCTCTAAATAATTCAAATGGCCTACTTTATCGGCATCTTCCATTTTTCTATTCCATATTTTTTTATTATTTATCTATGTATTTGTATTCGCTGTTATAATTTTATGCTAATCTACATCCATCATTATATTAGAATGCCCCCAAGCATATGTTCTAACCCCGTCCTCTCTTAGGAACCGCTTGTCATCTAGATAATTTAAAGCAGTTTTATTGATACAATCGGTATATAAACTATGCGGCTTAGACCTAAATATAAACATATTGCCCTTAAATATTTTTTCCTAAACAAACAATCACGATAATCATCCATACTTAACCCATCCATTATTATTTTTTTTACAGCTATAGTTTTTTTTAACTGTTTCATCATTTCCTACGCTAAATGAGTACAATTTTGATCTTAATCCTAGAAACTCTGTCATTATCTTCCCCTTATTCTCATCTTTCATCAAACCCTTTCCTTTCCATTTTTTTGTGGGATGTTATACACGTTATCGTAAGCATATTCTGAAGTATCAAACTGGGTATCAATATCAGGCAAAATATCATTGTAAAAATCTTGCGTTTCGATTGTGTAAATGAAACTGTCTCTATCCATATAATTCAGAATTAACTTATCATTATACTTGGGCTTCATGTAATGATAGTGAAAACCATACATCCTGAGCTTCGACAAATCAAGCACAGTGAATCCCAAGTATATTGGTTTGTTATAACAGGTAAATACTCTATCCAATTGGATAGCTGCCATGTTAAGCGTAAATACGGCTGCACTATGAAAATTGGATTTGGATATAAGGGCTCGAGCAATTGAATGTCTGCCACGACTTTCCCAGTCCGTTACAATTTGCACGTCCTTCCTTTTGTCAATATTTTCCATTGTTTTGACATAAACTGCATTGTTTAAGAGTTTGAAAAAATTTTTTTCGAATAGATTTTTACTCATTTTTCGATAATGAGTATTTATGTCTATATACTGCTTCAGCCAACAGGATTGTTTAAATTGTAAAATCCTGTAGACGTGAGTCAGTTTCAAGCCATTTTGAATGCATTGCTGCAGATTCCTAAAGTGAATGATATATTTTCGTTTTTCTGTCAAATCAATGATCAGTTTGGTAGTTTTCGAACCATGTGGGATTTTATTTTCTGCACAGAAAGGAAGATCATTGTGTTGTTCATGCAATGTTGTTGGATACTCCAAATCAACTTCGAAAAAATAGCCAACATTTGAATCTGCAGCAATGTTTTGAATATCAACCCATTTTTTCAACCCACGTAAACACACCAGATGGAAGTGGTTGTGACATAGCCCAGCCATATAAATTATTTGCGTCTAAGTACCTTAAATATTTGGAAGGATCCTCTTTCCTTTAGTTGTTCATATACTTATTATTGGCAGTTGAATGCCGATGAGAACATTGCGTGATACCACCTGTAATCCCTCTTTTCACAAAATCATACATCTCGATATCTGTCAGGAGCTGCAGCTTAACAGATGTAGTTTTAAGCATTGCATCCCACGATAGTCCAGGTGTTGTATAATATTGGCAAGGGTCAAGTCCATATACATTTCGGAAATTCTCATATACATCTGTAAGAAGAAGAACGTCTGTTTTCAGATACAATTCCAGATAGTCCCACATAACTGTACAATGGAATTGTTTCAAAACATTTAGCGCATGTTCATAATCTGCTTCTTTACACTCTGTATTTGTCATTTTGTTGAAAAACTTTTCCGGAGATGGTTGAGAAGCTTCATTCAAACGGTTCCAAGAGTTTATGTAATCATTAGGGAATACACCCTTACACGATAAAATCTGAAACTTTTCTCTATCTTCATATACTGAAGAGAGAGTTTTCATATCTTCTGGAGCCAGATTTTTTACAAGAGCATCAAGACTGCTATGCATGAACCTGGTCGAATCCAAAAACCGAAGTTCAATTGTTTCTAAATCATTCATGCGTATTCTTTTGGAAAGTGAAACGTACAGTTCCTTATCGATAGGTATTATCGAAATATCTCCATCAATGCTTCCAAGTTCTTTTACAAATAAATGGCAGTCATAGCCGGAAAAGTTATGAAACAGAATTGGGACATATTTTGGAACTCGAAACAAAAGATTGCATGAGTTATGCGCCGGACCTCTGTACTTCCCGGTGAAGTTACAATGATCACGAACTCTATCACTATGAAGCTTTTGTCCACAAATATGACATAAATGTGCTTCTCTTTGGACTTTTACTTCGTCTAAAGACAGAGTATTCATCAATTTTGGTTTTTGCAAATGGTTTGCATAAAACCATTTTATATCATTGACTAATGAATTTAAAAATTTTTTGGACGAGTCCGGCCCCTTGTAAATCCTAAACTTATCCAATCTAGAACCAAAAGAACACTTAACATAATAGGAAAAAGCACAGGGTATGTGCTCTTGAATTGTCGTTGTTGACGATAATGTTGGATCTGGCTGGCAAGTTTCGATATCCCGAAGTAGGCATTCGAAGTCTGCGTAGATCACAAAATGCGTAGACTCCAGTGTTGACTTGTCAGGGTCGACCATTTTCGAAATGATTCGGCTGCATTCCTTCTTGTGATTCTCCAGCTTTTCCATCAAATGAAAATGCTGAAGGCATTAGTTGCACACGTAAATTGCGCTGCTGTGTGATGTTTGTTGGTTTCGAATTAATCTAGAGCGAAAATAAAATATATGCAAGTCTCTGAAAAAAAAACGAATAAACAATATTTTCTTATAGTCAATAACTTTGTTTATTTGATATCCGCAGGCCAATCCTCTTTTTTCTTTAAAAGCCGTCGGGCTTTGCTTAGTTGTGTGAGCAGACGCGTTTCGACTACTTTGAGTCATCTTCAGTGTCTAAAGGATGTGTTGAAGGGAGCGACTTTATATAGTCGTAGGATGGGTAATTAGCGAATAGTTAATTAGCGGATGGGTAATTAGCGCATGGGTAATTAGCGGATGGGTAATTAGTGGATGGGTAATGAGGTCAGGAAGTAAATTACTCAATTATGCCACGTAGGGGGATATTATGTTTTTGTTTTTTTGCTTGTTGGCTGTCCGTTTGTTCTGTTTCATCTCGTTTCCGTTTTCGTCTAAGAGTGTGGTCTAGGACTGAGAAAATTGCGTCGGAATTGGTAACAAGTTGTTCGTTGATAATGTCACCGTCTGTCTTTCTATGTTTATAAATTTCAAGCCTTTCTAGGATGTCAAGTCTTGGTCCTTTGTTTTGTTTGTGTAGCAATTTCATAGAGTTTGTCATAGCATCAGGCTCATGTGCGTGGTTTTGTAGGTGCGTCGCATAATTGGAGTCTGCCTTGTTGTATAAGAAAGATCGTAGGTGCTCTTTGTATCTTGTCGTTAGTTTTCGTGTTGTCCTTCCTATATATACCATGTCGCAGTCCTTGCATGTCAGTTTGTATATGCCGCTGCCTTCGTATATCGATGTGTCATTCAGTTTTGGCTTCAGTTTGTTTCCAATGTTGTTGTTCGTTTTGAATGCAGTTTGCAATTTGTATTTCCTAAGGAAGTTTGATAGTTTGTCTGTCTCTTTGCCTACGTATGTTAACGATACCCACTGTTGGTCGTTCTTATGAGTTTCCGTCGGTTGGCGTTCCTGTTTTTGTTTGTACTGTGTGACTAGTTTGTCAATGTCGCATTGTTTGTATCCGTTATTATTAGCTATTCTGTAAATGTTGTTTAGTTCGTTGGAGTAGTTAGTAGGAGTCATGGGGATGGAGTGAAGCCTCTGCACCATTGATCTGTACGCTGCTAGCTTATGTTGTGCGGGGTGGTTAGATGTTTCATGTATGGTATGATCAGTTGTGGTTGGTTTTCTGTATATTTTGTAGTCCAATCGTGTTTGTTCACGTGTCACAGTTAGGTCCATATAGTTGAGTTGTCCGTTTGTTTCTTTTTCCATAGTGAACTTTATATTCGGGTGAATTTCATTCATATAGGCAAGTAGTTCGTCTTGTTTATTTTCTTGTGAGTCAATAACAATGAAACAGTCATCCACATATCGTCTGTAAAATATTACATTGAATCTTTTGACAACTTTGGGTATAAAGACTTCTTCCAAAGATTGTAAGAATATTTCTGACATTATTGAGGACATTGGATGTCCCATACCCAGACCGTCTTTGGCAATGTATGTGTTGCTATTGAACTTAAAATAGTTCTGTTTGATTGTGGTCTTTATGAGATTGAGTATTTGATCTGTGAATTGTCGGCTGTTGTTGAATGAAAGTTTTTCTTTTAGTATGGCCAGTGTTTCATCGACAGGGATAGACGTATAGAGGTTGGTGATGTCTAATGATAAAAGTTGACAATTTTCAGTCAATTTTAAAGAAGTGGTAGAATTTGCTAGCTCGCGGCTGTTCTTTAATGCGTATTTGTCGTCAAGGTGCACGACATCAGCCATTATCGTTGCCAAGTACCGTGCTAATTGGTATGCAGGAGCTGGGCGGTAGTTGACGACAGGACGGATAGGAATATTGGGTTTGTGGAGCTTAGGTTGTGCTTTAAGGGGTGGTGTGCATGGATTTGGGTTTATGTAGCGTTGCTTAGTATTAGGAGGAATAATTAGTGGGGATTGTATAATGGCGGTACGTAAGTCCGCTTGGAACCTATTGGTGGGTTCTTTGTTTACCAGTTTGTAGCCGTTGGCGTTAATAAAGTCTATTGTTTTTTGTACATAGTCCGTTGTTTTTAGGATCACCGTTGTATGTCCTTTGTCAGCCTTCGTCACTGTTAGTAGGTTATCCGTTAGCTTTGTCTGAATGTGTCTTAATATCTTATGGTCTTCGTGGAAATCCGTTTTGTTTATGCTAGTGCGTATTTTTTGTAGTATGTCTACTGCAGTATGTCTTGCATGTGTCTGTTGTTCCTGCGGCAGTTTGTTAATGGCTAGTTCAGTGTCGATTACTAGTTGTTCTAGGTCTTTGTTGCGGTTTGTATTATGTAAGTTGTGTTTCAGTCCCTTATTTAATAGCTCCATTTCTTGTGTCGTAAAAGGCGTATCTGATAGGTTTACAGTCCGTGGATAGAAAGTTCTGTTCGCTGGTGTGGTCATTTTGTTTTTTCATCAATTTGTCAAGTTTTTTCGTCATGGTTTCATATTTAGTTTTGAGCTGAATATCAATGTTTTGCCTCACGTCATTATAAAACTGTAGAAAGTTTTCAGTTTGTATAGTGTTAGTTAATTGTAAGTGTGAGTGTAGTAGTTGTCGGTTGATTTCGTCCTTTTTTATGTACAGTGTTCTTATTTCGTTTTTAATGCGGAGCATCTGTGCGCTACGTTGTGTGTTACGTGCAGCGATTGTGTTTTGTTTTATCACGATTCTTGCAAATACTGGTGTAATGTTGTTTTTCAAGCACTGTTTGTTGAACCATATGTTTGCTATTGTTTGATGAAGTTTTAGGGTACGGTATTGGAATGAACGCAACAGTTTTGCCTGGCTGGCAGTGTTGTAGTCAATAACTTTGTTTATTTGATATCCGCAGGCCAATCCTCTTTTTTCTTTAAAAGCCGTCGGGCCTTGCTTAGTTGTGTGAGCAGACGCGTTTCGACTACTTTGAGTCATCTTCAGTATCTAAAGGATGTGTTGAAGGGAGCGACTTTATATAGTCGTAGGATGGGTAATTAGCGAATAGGTAATTAGCGGATGGGTAATTAGCGCATGGGTAATTAGCGGATGGGTAATTAGTGGATGGGTAATGAGGTCAGGAAGTAAATTACTCAATTATGCCACCTAGGGGGATATTATGTTTTTGTTTTTTTGCTTGTTGGCTGTCCGTTTGTTCTGTTTCATCTCGTTTCCGTTTTCGTCTAAGAGTGTGGTCTAGGACTGAGAAAATTGCGTCGGAATTGGTAACAAGTTGTTCGTTGATAATGTCACCGTCTGTCTTTCTATGTTTATAAATTTCAAGCCTTTCTAGGATGTCAAGTCTTGGTCCTTTGTTTTGTTTGTGTAGCAATTTCATAGAGTTTGTCATAGCATCAGGCTCATGTGCGTGGTTTTGTAGGTGCGTCGCATAATTGGAGTCTGCCTTGTTGTATAAGAAAGATCGTAGGTGCTCTTTGTATCTTGTCGTTAGTTTTCGTGTTGTCCTTCCTATATATATCATGTCGCAGTCCTTGCATGTCAGTTTGTATATGCCGCTGCCTTCGTATATCGATGTGTCATTCAGTTTTGGCTTCAGTTTGTTTCCAATGTTGTTGTTCGTTTTGAATGCAGTTTGCAATTTGTATTTCCTAAGGAAGTTTGATAGTTTGTATGTCTCTTTGCCTACGTATGTTAACGATACCCACTGTTGGTCGTTCTTATGAGTTTCCGTCGGTTGGCGTTCCTGTTTTTGTTTGTACTGTGTGACTAGTTTGTCAATGTCGCATTGTTTGTATCCGTTATTATTAGCTATTCTGTAAATGTTGTTTAGTTCGTTGGAGTAGTTAGTAGGAGTCATGGGGATGGAGTGAAGTCTCTGCACCATTGATCTGTACGCTGCTAGCTTATGTTGTGCGGGGTGGTTAGATGACTGTTTCATTGTTATTGACTCACAAGAAAATAAACAAGACGAACTACTTGCCTATATGAATGAAATTCACCCGAATATAAAGTTCACTATGGAAAAAGAAGCAAACGGACAACTCAACTATATGGACCTAACTGTGACACGTGAACAAACACGATTGGACTACAAAATATACAGAAAACCAACCACAACTGATCATACCATACATGAAACATCTAACCACCCCGCACAACATAAGCTAGCAGCGTACAGATCAATGGTGCAGAGGCTTCACTCCATCCCCATGACTCCTACTAACTACTCCAACGAACTTAACAACATTTACAGAATAGCTAATAATAACGGATACAAACAATGCGACATTGACAAACTAGTCACACAGTACAAACAAAAACAGGAACGCCAACCGACGGAAACTCATAAGAACGACCAACAGTGGGTATCGTTAACATACGTAGGCAAAGAGACATACAAACTATCAAACTTCCTTAGGAAATACAAATTGCAAACTGCATTCAAAACGAACAACAACATTGGAAACAAACTGAAGCCAAAACTGAATGACACATCGATATACGAAGGCAGCGGCATATACAAACTGACATGCAAGGACTGCGACATGGTATATATAGGAAGGACAACACGAAAACTAACGACAAGATACAAAGAGCACCTACGATCTTTCTTATACAACAAGGCAGACTCCAATTATGCGACGCACCTACAAAACCACGCACATGAGCCTGATGCTATGACAAACTCTATGAAATTGCTACACAAACAAAACAAAGGACCAAGACTTGACATCCTAGAAAGGCTTGAAATTTATAAACATAGAAAGACAGACGGTGACATTATCAACGAACAACTTGTTACCAATTCCGACGCAATTTTCTCAGTCCTAGACCACACTCTTAGATGAAAACGGAAACGAGATGAAACAGAACAAACGGACAGCCAACAAGCAAAAAAACAAAAACATAATATCCCCCTACGTGGCATAATTGAGTAATTTACTTCCTGACCTCATTACACATCCACTAATTACCCATCCGCTAATTACCCATGCGCTAATTACCCATCCGCTAATTACCTATTCGCTAATTACCCATCCTACGACTATATAAAGTCGCTCCCTTCAACACATCCTTTAGACACTGAAGATGACTCAAAGTAGTCGAAACGCGTCTGCTCACACAACTAAGCAAGGCCCGACGGCTTTTAAAGAAAAAAGAGGATTGGCCTGCGGATATCAAATAAACAAAGTTATTGACTACAACACTGCCAGCCAGGCAAAACTGTTGCGTTCATTCCAATACCGTACCCTAAAACTTCATCAAACAATAGCAAACATATGGTTCAACAAACAGTGCTTGAAAAACAACATTACACCAGCATTTGCAAGAATCGTGATAAAACAAAACACAATCGCTGCACGTAACACACAACGTAGCGCACAGATGCTCCGCATTAAAAACGAAATAAGAACACTGTACATAAAAAAGGACGAAATCAACCGACAACTACTACACTCACACTTACAATTAACTAACACTATACAAACTGAAAACTTTCTACAGTTTTATAATGACGTGAGGCAAAACATTGATATTCAGCTCAAAACTAAATATGAAACCATGACGAAAAAACTTGACAAATTGATGAAAAAACAAAATGACCACACCAGCGAACAGAACTTTCTATCCACGGACTGTAAACCTATCAGATACGCCTTTTACGACACAAGAAATGGAGCTATTAAATAAGGGACTGAAACACAACTTACATAATACAAACCGCAACAAAGACCTAGAACAACTAGTAATCGACACTGAACTAGCCATTAACAAACTGCCGCAGGAACAACAGACACATGCAAGATATACTGCAGTAGACATACTACAAAAAATACGCACTAGCATAAACAAAACGGATTTCCACGAAGACCATAAGATATTAAGACACATTCAGACAAAGCTAACGGATAACCTACTAACAGTGACGAAGGCTGACAAAGGACATTCAACGGTGATCCTAAAAACAACGGACTATGTACAAAAAACAATAGACTTCATTAACGCCAACGGCTACAAACTGGTAAACAAAGACCCCACCAATAGGTTCCAAGCGGACTTACGTACCGCCATTATACAATCCCCACTAATTATTCCTCCTAATACTAAGCAACGCTACATAAACCCAAATCCATGCACACCACCCCTTAAAGCACAACCTAAGCTCCACAAACCCAATATTCCTATCCGTCCTGTCGTCAACTACCGCCCAGCTCCTGCATACCAATTAGCACGGTACTTGGCAACGATAATGGCTGATGTCGTGCACCTTGACGACAAATACGCATTAAAGAACAGCCGCGAGCTAGCAAATTCTACCACTTCTTTAAAATTGACTGAAAATTGTCAACTTTTATCATTAGACATCACCAACCTCTATACGTCTATCCCTGTCGATGAAACACTGGCCATACTAAAAGAAAAACTTTCATTCAACAACAGCCGACAATTCACAGATCAAATACTCAATCTCATAAAGACCACAATCAAACAGAACTATTTTAAGTTCAATAGCAACACATACATTGCCAAAGACGGTCTGGGTATGGGACATCCAATGTCCTCAATAATGTCAGAAATATTCTTACAATCTTTGGAAGAAGTCTTTATACCCAAAGTTGTCAAAAGATTCAATGTAATATTTTACAGACGATATGTGGATGACTGTTTCATTGTTATTGACTCACAAGAAAATAAACAAGACGAACTACTTGCCTATATGAATGAAATTCACCCGAATATAAAGTTCACTATGGAAAAAGAAACAAACGGACAACTCAACTATATGGACCTAACTGTGACACGTGAACAAACACGATTGGACTACAAAATATACAGAAAACCAACCACAACTGATCATACCATACATGAAACATCTAACCACCCCGCACAACATAAGCTAGCAGCGTACAGATCAATGGTGCAGAGGCTTCACTCCATCCCCATGACTCCTACTAACTACTCCAACGAACTAAACAACATTTACAGAATAGCTAATAATAACGGATACAAACAATGCGACATTGACAAACTAGTCACACAGTACAAACAAAAACAGGAACGCCAACCGACGGAAACTCATAAGAACGACCAACAGTGGGTATCGTTAACATACGTAGGCAAAGAGACATACAAACTATCAAACTTCCTTAGGAAATACAAATTGCAAACTGCATTCAAAACGAACAACAACATTGGAAACAAACTGAAGCCAAAACTGAATGACACATCGATATACGAAGGCAGCGGCATATACAAACTGACATGCAAGGACTGCGACATGGTATATATAGGAAGGACAACACGAAAACTAACGACAAGATACAAAGAGCACCTACGATCTTTCTTATACAACAAGGCAGACTCCAATTATGCGACGCACCTACAAAACCACGCACATGAGCCTGATGCTATGACAAACTCTATGAAATTGCTACACAAACAAAACAAAGGACCAAGACTTGACATCCTAGAAAGGCTTGAAATTTATAAACATAGAAAGACAGACGGTGACATTATCAACGAACAACTTGTTACCAATTCCGACGCAATTTTCTCAGTCCTAGACCACACTCTTAGACGAAAACGGAAACGAGATGAAACAGAACAAACGGACAGCCAACAAGCAAAAAAACAAAAACATAATATCCCCCTACGTGGCATAATTGAGTAATTTACTTCCTGACCTCATTACCCATCCACTAATTACCCATCCGCTAATTACCCATGCGCTAATTACCCATCCGCTAATTACCTATTCGCTAATTACCCATCCTACGACTATATAAAGTCGCTCCCTTCAACACATCCTTTAGACACTGAACATGACTCAAAGTAGTCGAAACGCGTCTGCTCACACAACTAAGCAAGGCCCGACGGCTTTTAAAGAAAAAAAAAAAAAAATATTTTCTTACCTTGAAATATCTTTTATCCAAATGTAATGATTTTTTTCTTCAGCTTGCAGCAGCAACAAGTTGGTATGATGGGTCTTTTCCTGCTTTGTAATGTGATAGGGACCAACAACTTTTTTGATTTAGAATCATATCCAAATAAATTCACACTAATTGTTGGATTCAGCTCTTCGAAAACAACAATGTCCTGCACCTTTAGCGGAAACTCCAGACTCCGAAAATTGATGACAAATCCATTATTTAATCGAATCACATTGTCGGTAATGTCATCGATTTGATACGATGAGGTTTTTTCAGAGTTACTATCCACTGGATATAGAGCGGAAATCATGGTCCACTTAAAGCAAAAGGCATCTTTGTTTTTTATATTCACGCATGCCCGTTTTACAGCTAAATTCTTTGGCAGGGGGATAAAATTCGTCCCTTTCAGTGGCTTGAACTCATTCACGTTTAACTCACAATGCGTAATTCTAATCAACGCCCATCCACTATCCTTCTCTTGGAATTCTTCCATTTTCGTCAGTATTTGCGCTGTCATATTATCGAACGCGGAGCCTAATCATTAGGGCTCAATATTGCCTGCATCTTTGTGTTAAACGATTTGATGCTCACAACACAATCACTATCTTTATCCTCCATGGCACCAGCATCCATTTTCATAAATCCGGCCAAAAGTTCAACGTTAAACTTAAATGCCATTCGTTCCTCCAGTGATTGCCGAAGGTAGTATAAATTCGTGGATTGTATGCGAGGGAATATTATTTATATAAGAATTTCCAACTATGTTACAATCAATCCGTATTTCATTCAGTTTACTTATGCTTACAGGTAGATCAGAAGTATGTTTTACGTTGATTTTCAATTGTCGTTCAGTGAACCCTAGTAATTGATCAATGGATCTTTCTTTATCGAAGTAAATAGGAGCAGTCGACTTTATTTCACTTTTGAGGGTATTATTATTAGCTCGTATTGAAAAGTTTATATTATTATTGATCTTCGCTACCTCTTTGTATAGATAGTTGGCAATATCATCAATTTCATATGATCCAACGGGTATTTCTATAATGTGCTTTCCAATGTGTAATAAATTATTTTTTTCATCTACGTTGGGTATAGAATTATATGTTTGAAAATCAACAAGACCGCACACATAACCATCTTGTAAATCGATAGGCGGAAAATATTCTGTTGTAAGAATGGATGTATTTCAACTAGGAGTTAATGTTAGTGCCATGGCAGTATATAAAACAATGATTGGCTTTGAGTTTTTCGACAATATTTATTTATTTACATAGATGCATTGAAAATTTACAAAACTTTATACAAAAATTTTAAACATAAATGTCCACAATTGTATGAGTCATAGTTTTGATATGTATTGTAGTTGTATTTTATATTAGAACCTAAATAATCTATTAACTCTATCAGAGGCGGTAAATTTCCAAAACTATTGAAGTATTCCACAAAACGACATTTTTATTGTACGCTACCCAATGTGTACCAGTGCCTTGCATATTATCCAAGTTTACAATACCACACTCGATTTGCATTGCAGGCCCCTTTGGTAAATTATTTCGCATGAAAACTCCTCTGAAGTGTGGCAAGGATCTGGCGAACCTCTTTAAATCATTCTCATTTAATGCTCTCTTGGGTAACGTTTTTAAAAGTTTTTTGAAGCAGGATTTAAAAACAACCCTAATCCTTTTCTGTACGGTTTCAAATGTAGTCCTCGACCTAATATTATCTCCTCCATTTTCTGGTTGTGTCACTTTTTTTCTTCTAATGTCTTTTTGGCATCATTAGAATCATTAACAGCTTTAGCTATTCCCGCAGCTCCACCAGATAGAGCACCAACAGCAGATAATCCCGCAAAAAGAGGAATCAGAAACGGCAAAACACCACCAATTTTACGAATAGGTATTATTCGTGGAGTTTTGAGGGTTTTCTTTCGTCCCTTTGTTATGTTTCTTGCAGCAGCTAAGGCTATTCTAATACTCGCCTTCATATTGTTGGGTTTCTTTTTTTGATGATCTTTCGAACTCTGGAAACAACTGTTCCGAATTTCGGTTTGCTTTTCAATCCCATTCCTAATTTTACTTTAGCTTTCATCATATTGGTTATAAGCAACGCGTTAGCACGTTCTGCCAATCCTGCGTCTGCTGATCTGAATCGTTGCCACGCCTTTTCAGTTAATATTTTATCTAGCTTGTGACGATCGTTCGTTTCTTTAAATTTTGAATATCCAATATCATGCTCTTTACAGGCTTGATCCAATAGGTTTATTCCGGGATCACCTCTAGCAAGCTGCTCGCTTAACTTTGTACCAGGACCACAGTATTGATAACCAGGTAGATGCAGCTCAATCGGTAGTTTATTTATTAGGGTATTAATGAACCCTCCACCGCTCACCGCTAGTATATTTCTTTTTATGATCAATCATTTTATACTGATCATTTTTCTTTGTGTATATGGTTGCATATGCTCCACCTCGGTTAACAACTCTTTGCAGACTATAACACTTTCAGTAAAAGCGTACTTATTTTCACTCTTGTTGTTTAGTCAAACAAAGAATGCAGTTAATACAACAACACCAAAAGTTGTTGGTGGAAAATACTGACATTGCAAATAAAAACTATATAACTAAACATAGCGATTTATTGCCCAATAATATTCTTGGTATAATTGCGGGTCCCTCAAACTGCGGCAAAACTAATGTTATGATTTCTCTGTCAAAACATCCAAATGGCGTTAAATTTGAAAATATTTACATCTACTCAAAATCATTACATCAGCCCAAATATAAATATTTGAAGCAGGCTGTAAAGCCTATTTCCGGATTAAGCTTCTATACATTTTCAAACAAGAGTGAAGTGATTCCACGTGAAAAAGCCAAGTCTAACTCTGTTTTCATTTTTGATGATATTGCCAGCGAGAAACAAGATAATGTTCGATCATATTTCTGTATGGGACGACATCATAATATTGATAGTTTTTATCTATGTCAAACTTATACAAGAATACCAAAACACCTTATCCGAGACAACGCAAATTTTTTGATTGTATTGAAACAGGATGATATGAATTTAAGGCACATTTGATCACGTAAACACTGACATGACTTTCGAACAGTTGAGAACCGTTTGCGCGGAGTGTTGGAAGGATAAATATGGGTTTTGTGTAATTGATAAAGACAGTCCTCTAGACAAGGGACGATACCGAAGGGATTCGATATATTTATAATACTATAAAACAAACTCATAGCATGCAAGCAGTTTATAAATAGATGAGATCTGTTAAAAGTACTTAAAAGCAGTTTGCATGACCAGTTTAACAGTTGAAAGCAGTTCAGTGGCAGTTCAAAGGATCACCTTAACAGTTCAAAACAGTTCAACTGCAGTTTCTTAACAGTGAAAAACAGTTCAGTAGCAGTTCATAGGAACACCTTAACAGTTCAAAACAGTTCAGCTGCAGTTTCTGAACAGTTAAAAGCAGTTCAGTTGCAGTTCAAAGGATCAGTTTAATGCAGCTCGATAGCTGTTCAATACAGTTTGATAAAAGTTCAATACGGTTTGAGTGCAGCAACAGTGAAGACACTTCCCAACAATTCGAATAAGAAAGAAATCGATTTAAGTACTGATAAAATCATTTCAAGATCAAATTAGAACCTATTGAAAGGATATTTCAAAATATTTTAGATATTTTTCGAAACTTATCAAATTGCTGCTGCTATTGTCCCCATAAACAATGAAAAATACAATGCATGAAGAGCAGTTACTCAATGATATTGTAAAGACAACCAATTCAATACGGAAAAGTATCAACAGTTGAAAGCTAACAAAGCTGGAACAGACGTTCAGTTGGAGGAAACATTTAAGCCAATCACAAATCCTCTCAAAGAATTGTAATGATTTTTGACGTTTTAAGTCCAACGCGGAACCGACCTCTCATCGGTTCGAGACGTTAAGTCTGAGTAGTGCCAACGGCTGGTACCAACAGGTCAACCAATCCGTGCACCGTAACCCATTCACGCGGTGGCTGCTTGTCGGCCAGCTAGTTCGGAGAGGATTTCGGTCGCGGGTCTCCGAATGGGTTACGCTCAATTACAATGTTTTCAGCCACCTGAACATGCCCGTTTTCAAAACGCGTTATCAAACAAAACCATACGGAGAAGAAACCTATTCTACGTTACTCCGTATTTCTTCATTAACCAGTCAAGAATACAAAATCTAATTTTTATTTCGCGTTCCCGAATCACCGACGCGGTACCGAAAAGTATGCTACTCGAAATTAACCCGACGAAGACTACTCTAATAAAATGTCAAAACTACAAAGGTACCGCATACCGCGCGCGACGCGAAACCGACCTCAGCGGATTTGGCGAAACCCTACCCTCGCGACGGCATACCTACCATGCACTCATTTTCCCGCTGAAACAAGAAGAACCTCTGAAAAGGAAAATCCGTTTTCTGTTAGCAATTCATGTTATATTTTCTATGCTTTTCCTAATTAAGTTTCAACTATTGAACTTATTAGGGTTTTATATTGAATGGTAAGACTTAAATTACATGTAAAACTTGTGTATAGTACGGTTGAAATTTTTAAGATACGTAACGGATTATACTACATAAGCAAACTATTATCGCCGATTAACTTTTGATACAAAATTATGCCTGATGTATGAATGTGTTTGTTATTGTTATTCTTTTTACTCCGGCACATACTCCTACGTGCGTGTATATATTCAATGGAATATTAAGCAAGGTACTTGTATATAAAATTAATTAACATATTCATACTTAATACTTGAAAACATTATTCATTATATTGTTTTGTTTTCTAGGTTATGCGGACATGCAACTAAGGAACAATTTTTAATGTTTCAACTCGTAATTAATTAATCTTCATGATGAAAATAAATAGAATAAACCATAGGGTGGATATTACAATATGATTTTTAAATGTATCCGAAATTATGACCAAATTTCAACGAGATTAGTGTATACTAGTTACAAAAATAGTGGATCTAAATTTTCAACGATTTTGTTTTCCGATTTTCAAAAGTGTGCTGATAATAACATGATCTCCATTATAGCTTTTGTTTTGATTTGTTCTATTTCTAAGAACTTATATTTTTAATATTTAAGTTTTAATTTAATAGTATAAAATAGAGTAATATGCAGTTCGTAAATTCTTATTACAAAAGTGGGTGTGCTTTCATATTCAAAAGTTTCCTTGTGTATATATTTTTTTTTTAAACTGTATTCAATGCCGGTAAAATAATCAATTTTTGAAAGCGGGATTCGAAAACAAACGATTAACATCAATGAATCGAGAGATATAAAATTTTCTCTCAATAGTTAACGACCGCGTTTGATTGTATATTCTTCTATATATATTTATCCTAATTGTTGTTAAATTTCAGTAGAAAGAACTAAGAAAATTTGTGTGCACTCATGTTTCAAATTTCCCGACTTCCTAAAGATTGTTGTTTTCTTACAAATAATAACGTTTTTTTCTTCATTTTAAATAATATGTTCATTACTTAACTCTTCTTCGCCCAGGAATACAAATATCAAACAAATTAAATTAATATTTTATCAACACTATAGTGAAAGCTGTATTTATCTTTCATTTTCTGTCTATGAAATTGATTCTTTTGTGCTATGCTTAGCAATATAAATTATTTGGTCAATTGTAGAAACATAAAAAAAACAATAGGGTGTAGCTCAGTTTTAATCATCATTGTCCTGTTTTGTATATGCCTTTCCAAAAGAACGAATTCAAAGGCAAGAAACCCAGTATATGTTCTAGAAACGCAGGTGACTTCGATCAGAATGTATGCTTTCGCAGACGGCTTTAGTGAAATTTAGCTAAGAATAAAGGTCAATCATAACACTAAAGGCACAAAGCCTTTCAATGGTATCCACTTTGAAGTATAAATGATTGCTTTAAGTTCTTCACAACTGTCAACTTTCCGTTGAAGTAATCTTCAATGAAACAATAATACTGAACCAAACCTGAATTAAAAACATAATAATTAAATAGCTTTCCCAAGCAAATATGCTTCCAAAAGTTGAAATACTGCCCATACAATAATAAAAGATGATGAATCGTCACCAGATTCCTGTTTTGCAGCATTATCAAAGAAATTCTTTTGCATTCATCTTTGTTTTTGTTACTAAGATTTGATTATGAACTAACCCCTTGTTTGTTTTAAAAATATTTTGGAACAATTGATGTTGGTCTTAGGTTATGTAATGGTATTTATTTGAACTAATCTAAAAGCAGATCAACACGCTAATATTCCTAGCTAGCTAATATTCTACCTAGCTACCTACTATCTTGGCAGTGTGATTATTATCCTACATCTACAGGAGCGAAGTTTTAGATCAATGACTTATGTGACATTCGAATAGATTAATTAATGAAATCAATTTGTAACTTGCATATTTGAGCACATCCGAGTTGAAGTTTCGAGAAAGTGAAGCAACAATTGACTGATTGTTTTATTATGTACCACATTTCACCAAGCCAAAAGACCTCTACAGGTGTATTCGGTGCTCTAAACGTTGAAGATCTGAAGCATAAAATTGGGTAGATACGATTCCGAATCCAGGGCATGCGACCGACATGCACTTAAGCGCGCCTATCAGTTAAAGTCTAGTACATATTAGCTTACCAACTGCATATTCTGGGAAATTCTCTCAAGGTAACTATTTCACAATAATTAATATACGCAACCCTTCCCGGTGAAGACTGTAGTAGCATTTACTATTAAAAACATTCTGTTTCTTCAGCATGTCCTAGAGTGAGACTCAGCTAAATATATTTTCATAATATTCCATTCACGATCAAAGGAATAACCGCAAAATGTTCAAACTATTATTCCCTTAAATGATAAACCACAAAAACGAAAATTGCTCAAGCTAAATGAGTCCTTTGCATCCCGGAAATCAATGGATATTGTTACATGTACAAATAATTTTGCGAGCTACTGTCGCAATTGTTTTCACAACAATGAAGAACACGAATCCACTCGAAGCCACGAGAACCCAACAAGCATGATCAACATCTGCAAGTGACGTCACTCCATTCATTAAATTTTCTCGAATCTACCAGCTACCTCTCGGTAGAACATTCGCGAAAAAACGAGAAATGGGTGAATAGGTAGAGACCCTACAGTCTTCCACAAAAGTCAAGGTACAGTGATAAATATCATGAAAATTGTTTGATATTTTTATTTAAAAAACCTATAGTGATAAAATTTTTTTGGTATTACTTCAACTATAATCATTACACTTTAAATTCATGTAAAACAAAACGAAAATCTGTCGTATTAATATATTATTACATATGATGTGTTGGAAAGTCAATGAATGAAGTCCACAAAAGTCATGGTACACCTAAAGAAAAATGATACAAATTGTAATTATAGTCTTGCATAGTTATTTGAATTATACTTTTCTTAATATTTTGTCGGATATCCTTTCATCTGAATTACTGACTTCAGTCTTTTAGGCATAGAATATACCAATTTTTTAGTAAATTCGCTGCTGATTCTGGCCCACTCCTCCAATATAGCACCCTTAAGCTGCGCCTTGCTTGATATCACTCTTTTTCGGATTTTTGTCTCAAGCTCATTCCAAAGATGCTCTATAGGGTTCAAATCAGGGCTTTGAGGCGGTGTAGCAAGCATGCGAGTATTGTACAATAGCCACATTCGAACTTTATGCGCAGTGTGCTTAGGGTCATTGTCCTGTTGAAACAAGAAATCTTCTCGCATACCTAATTTGGCTGCACTTTGTTTCATGTTGTTTCGTAGAATCTCTAAATAAGAGTTCTGATCCATAGTATTTTCGATGAATGTCAGATTTCCAACTCCAGCAGCAGCCATGCAACCCCAAACCATAATACCACCGCCTCCATGTTTTACTGTTTTAATAGTGTTCTTGGGATTAAATGCTTCTCTTACTTTTTGCCAGACTCTTATGCCCATTTACACCAAATATACAAAATTTAGACTCATCCGAAAATAAAACATTATTCCAAAACGTTATTGGTTTGTCAATATATGCTTTTGCAAATGTTATTCTTTTTTGTTTGTTTATGGAACTTACAAGAGGTTTTCTTCTAGGCGTACGAGATGAAAATCCAGCTTCTACGACAGCTCTACGCACAGTTTCTGCGCTAACCTCCTTCTTATCATTAATTCCAAGAACATCGCAGATTTTTCTACAGCTTAGAAATGGATCTTGTTTTACCATTCGCGAAATTTTTCTCTTGTCCTTTGCACTTAGTTTAGATGGACGACCTGTTCGGGGCACATTTTCCACTCTATTTTCCTTCTTAAATTGATTTATCACTTTTTGAATGGTTGACCGACTTCGCAACACTAGTTCAGCTATTTCAGAATATGATTTGCTCTGATTTGAATGCAGATTAATAATTATTTCACGCTCCTTAATACTCAACTCCTTTCGACTCATTTTTTAAAAATTTTATTAAATAAAAGATACACCACGAATACGGACGCGATATTAAAGACAGCGGCCTACGGTTGTTAACTCACTCTGATAATATGAACTTGGGGGATTCCCCTTTTTACAAATAACAGGGCATTTTCTGCAACTGTACCAAGACTTTTGTGGAGTAGAAAAGAGACATTGCCAACAAAAAATTATTGTCTTCAATGATCATTATTGCCGAATCCCTTTAAATTTATGAAAACTTAAATTCAACAGAACTCGTATTATTACCATTTCATAACTTTTGGTTTTCAAATAAAAATATTGATTCAGTAATACAATTTTCAGTTACCGATTCTCTGTACCTTGACTTTTGTGGAAGACTGTATATAAAGGCGAGCTGAATGAATGGGGGGCATCATCAGTCATTAGAACCGCGATAACAAACAAATGCGAAAGTGTGGAGTGAGAATTGATCGAGTAGTAGAAAAGTGTGTTTCGTAATAGTGAAGTAATTTAGAAGACAATTGCGATAATAAATTTATGGACAAGTGTTAGATAATTTTAATAGTGACAATTAAAATTAGTGAAAAGTGTTAACTGATTATTGTGCATTTTAATTGAATAAACTCTTTTAACTTAAATTAAAAGACATTGCGTTTTCACTTTCCCGGAACGTTAAAATTATAGGCCGCGAACCAATAACACGCGACAATGGTGTCAAGAAGTGCGAAAGAAAAATTTTGAAAGTGAAAAACGTTTAAAAAATGCACAATAGTGAAATATAACGTGGAAACTGGTGGAAAAATAAATAAAAGCCGAAATAATTAAAATAACCGCGAAGCTAACATTTGAAAATAAATGAATTCACCATGGCGGAGCTTAATGGAGACGCGGAAACACCAAAACCAAAGGAACCAGAAAATGCGATATTGCAAATGTTAATGCTGATGCAGCAAGAGCAGCGTCAACAGTCATCTAATTTAACTGTGAAGCTTAATGAACAATCAGCGAAGTCTAATGAACAATCAGCGAAGCTTAATGAACAATCAGCGAAGCTTAATGAACAATCAGTGAAGCTGGATCAACAAGCGATCGAAATCAAGGCAGATTTTCAAAAACAGTCCACCGAAATAAAAGCGGAGCTCAGTAGTCTTAACAAGCAAATTAAAGGCGTCGAGGAAAAGGTTGACCAGGTCGAAGAAAAGGTTTACCAGGTCGAGGAAAAGGTCAGCCAGGTCGAAGAAAGAATGAACCATGAGATGGAAAACGTGAAAAAAGAATTGGAAGCTGCGAAGGCAGTAGCAACCACTTCACCAGCCCCGCTTATAACCGCAGTGCAAAGCACATCCAGAAATGTGCAAGCACCAATATTCGATGGGCAAACGGTCTGGGGTATTTACAAGACCCAGTTTGAAGCTGCCGCAAGGGCAAATCACTGGAATGAACAGGACCGAGCAACTGCGCTGATTCTTGCTCTAAGAGGCCTAGCTGCCGAGCTTTTGCAGACCATCCCCGATGAATTGCACTCAAACCCGAATGCTATAATGAATGCGCTCGACATGCGTTATGGAGACGATCATCTAAAGCAGATTTATCGGTCACAGCTAAGGCATCGGGTGCAGAAGTCTGGTGAGACCCTACAACAGTTAGCCCAAGACATTGAGCGACTAGCACTTTTGGCTTACCCAGCCTACGACCCAGAACATCGAAATGATGCAGCGACAGAGGCATTCATTAGCGCACTAAAGGACCCGGAATTGCAACAAGCCGTGCGTTTAGCTCAAAAGCAAACGGTTAAGGACGCATTGGTTTATAGTCTGAACTATGAGGCAGCGAAAAATGCGACTCGTACCACTGCCCGGGTCCGTGAAGTGGCGGCAGACGAGTGCAGGTGTAAGCGCGTGGAAAATGAGCGAGAGCCGCAGGGTAATGGTGCGCCTAGATGCTGGGATTGCGGAGAAAAAGGGCATCTGCAAAGAGACTGTAAGAAGCGAAGAAAATGGAGCTATTGTCCAGGATGGTGGAGATTCAGACCGTGTCAGGAGCCTAGAATGGAGGACCATCAAACTGCAAGAGCCAAATTTGTGGGGCAGAGGTTGGCTAGGAGGATCGACGTCCCCAGCACCACCATCACCGTGTCAAGACTACATCGTGGAGAAGCGGACTTATGCCTTCCGGGTCAAATTGACGGAGAACACTGCACCATAACAATCGACACTGGTGCAACCCGATCGATTATCCGACCAGACCTAGTTAGACAGCAACAACTTCACAAGGGCAGAATTTTCTCACTACGGACCGCTACGGGAGAAACTGCACCTGTTCATGGAGAGGTCAACCTCCAGATACAGTTGGGAGACCTTGTGTTCCGACATAATTTTCTGGTCGCGAACATTATGGATGACTGCATTCTCGGAATGGATTTTCTGCGACCACATGGAATCACGTTGGACTTGGGAAAACGTGTCTTGAAATGGCAGAATGTCGAAGTACTGATGGAGGATCCCTGCGTCCAAATTCCCAAGATGAATGTAGTGGTATGTACTGACACTGATGTACCGAATTCTTCCGAAAGCATTGTATGGGCCAAGCTGGATGGTGATTCTGGAGACCACCGATCTTATCTGATAGAGCCAACGAAGACATCCGCATTGCGCAGTTTGATTGTAGGACGAAGCCTTGTAAGATCTTTAAGGAACGGATATGTGCCGGTTAGAGTCCTTAACACCGCAGACTCAACCACGAGCATCAAAGCGGGAGAAGTCATCGGCAGCTGCCAGCCTGTTTCCACCATCACCTCTTTGGAAGCTTCTCACATCCATCATTGGAAAAAGAGGCAAGACACAGACAAAGCCCGGGAATCCACGTCTGCCATATTGAAGCAAGTCAAATTGCCGGTGCAGCTATTCAAACGAGCCTCTGATCTGGTCACCAAGTACAGTGACATCTTCTCAACAAGCCCGGATGACCACGGCCGAACGAGTCTGGTAACTCACGTCATAGATACACAGGGAGCCAAGCCGATTCGACAAGCACCCAGACGCCTCCCTATAGCCAAACAAGGAGAAGTGAGCGCGCTGATCTCGGACATGGAAAAACAAGGCGTTATTGAACCTTCTGTCAGTCCATGGGCCGCGCCTGTAGTTCTAGTAAAGAAAAAGGATGGTAGTACTCGTTTTTGTGTCGACTATAGGCAGCTCAACGACGTCACTAAGAAAGATAGTTACCCGCTCCCACGCATCGATGACATCATGGACACTTAAGCCGACGCAAAATGGTTTTCTACACTCGATCTCAAGAGTGGCTACTGGCAGGTAGAAATCGACAAGAAGGACCGAGAGAAGACCGCATTTTCAGTTGGGACCGGATTGTGGCAGTTTGTAGTGATGCCATTTGGGCTTTGCAATGCTCCAGCCACTTTCGAACGCTTGATGGAATACGTGCTACGTGGTCTAACCTGGAAAACCTGCTTGGTGTACCTAGATGACATCATCGTCATCGGGAGAACGTTCGAAGAGCATGTGCGGAACTTAGAAGAGGTTTTCTCCCGACTGCGACTGGCAAATTTGAAACTTAGTCCCGACAAGTGTACCCTTTTCGCAGCGGAAGTAAAATACCTGGGACATGTCGTATCAGCTGAAGGGGTCAAAACAGACCCTGAGAAAATTGAAGCCGTGAAAAGCTGGCCAACACCAAACAACAAGCGCCAACTACGAAGTTTCCTGGGCCTGGCAACCTACTATCGAAGATTCGTCAGAGACTTTGCCAAAATAGCTAAGTGTCTTCATCAGCTAACCGAGAAAAATCGTCCGTATGTCTGGAATGAACAATGCCAGACAGCTTTTGAGACCCTGAAAGAAAAGCTATGTGAATCACCCGTACTGGCGTATCCGAAACCCGGAAAAATGTTTGTGGTTGACACCGATGCAAGCAACGGCGGTATTGGAGCTGTACTCTCCCAGCAGATCAATGGCGAAGAAAGAGTCCTCTCGTATTACAGTCGAGTTCTTTCAAAAAGTGAGAGGAACTACTGTGTGACCAGGAAGGAGCTATTGGCTATAATAGAGGCCACCAAGCAGTTCCACAAGTATCTATATGGCCAGAAATTTGTTCTTCGAACGGACCATGCATCGCTGAAATGGCTACTTAACTTCAAAAACCCCGAGGGACAAGTTGCGAGATGGATCGAAAGATTGCAGTCGTACGACTACGAAATTGTTCATCGAAAGGGCGGAGTTCATGGAAATGCTGACGCCCTATCTCGTCGCCCATGTCCAGCTAACTGCAAGCATTGCCGACGGATTGAGGAAAAGGAGCCGCCCGTTGATCTGCGACTGATAACGGCTGAATTCGATGAAGGTTGGTCATCGGAGGAGATTCGAAATGCCCAGCTAGCCGATGAAGACATCGGACCATTGCTCGTATGGAAGGAGACGACTGGGCGACCTGAGTGGAAGGACGTTTCAACGCATGGCGCAACCCTGAAAAGCTATTGGGCACAATGGAACTCCCTTCAGGTGGAGGGTGGTGTACTCAAGCGGAAATGGGAAACGGCGGATGGCAGCTCCTATAGGATGCAAACTATACTACCCAAAAGCCGAATCCACGATGTGGTCAAGGAAATGCATGAAGGATCCTCGGGAGGCCACCTTGGTGTTAACAAGACCTTAACGAAATTGCGGGAACGGTTCTACTGGCTCCACGCTCGAGAAGACGTAGAGGACTGGTGTCGCAGATGCACAATTTGCGCTTCCGTCAAAGGCCCAAAGCGACGACTGAGAGGACAGATGCAAACCTATAACGTAGGGGTGCCGTTTGAAAGGATTGCTGTTGACATCGCAGGACCCTTTCCTGAATCCGATTGGGGAAATCGATATACGCTGGTTGTAGCCGATTATTTCAGCAAGTGGCCCGAGGTCTACCCCATTCCCAACTAGGAAGCAACTACCGTAGCTGAGCAGCTAGTGTTAAATTGGGTCAGTAGGTACGGCGTACCTTGCGAATTACATTCGGATCAAGGCCGAAACTTTGAGTCACTAGTTTTTGGCGAAATGTGCGAGCTGCTCGGAATACGGAAAACGAGGACAACACCGCTGCATCCCCAATCCGATGGAATGGTCGAACGTTTCAACGGCACGCTCAATAAACACCTTGCCAAGATGGTTGACGAGAACCAAAGGGACTGGGACCGACATATCCCACTATTTTTGATGGCGTACAGAGCTGCCGAACATGCATCGACGGGCCAAGCCCCAGCCAAAGTCATTTTTGGAAAGACTATTCGTCTGCCAGCTGATATAAAGTTTGGAACACCCCCCGAGAAACCCCAAACGATCTCGGAGTACGCAAGTGATCTAAGACAACGGTTGAACCAGATACATCGGACAGTGCGAAAACACCTCGAATCGGCTACTGACCGCATGAAGACCAGGTATGATCTAAAGGCTAATTCTACTGGCTTCCAGCAGGATGACTTGGTGTGGCTATATAACCCGCAACGGCGAAAGGGTAGGTCTCCAAAGTTGCAACATAATGGGAGGGCCCATACCGAGTCACAAAGCGAATCAACGACGTCGTATATCGCATACAGGAACACCGTAAACCGAGAGCCAAAATGAAAATCGTGCATCTAGACCGTCTTGCCCCATATTACATCCAGGGAGAATTGACTACAACTGGCGACACATGTTTTCGGGGCGAAAAGAACTGAGGTGGGGGCAGTGTTACATGTACAAATAATTTTGCGAGCTACTGTCGCAATTGTTTTCACAACAATGAAGAACACGAATCCACTCGAAGCCACGAGAACCCAACAAGCATGATCAACATCTGCAAGTGACGTCACTCCATTCATTAAATTTTCTCGAATCTACCAGCTACCTCTCGGTAGAACATTCGCCAATAAACGAGAAATGGGTGAATAGGTAGAGACCCTATATAAAGGCGAGCTGAATGAATGGGGGGCATCATCAGTCATTAGAACCGCGATAACAAACAAATGCGAAAGTGTGGAGTGAGAATTGATCGAGTAGTAGAAAAGTGTGTTTCGTAATAGTGAAGTAATTTAGAAGACAATTGCGATAATAAATTTATGGACAAGTGTTAGATAATTTTAATAGTGACAATTAAAATTAGTGAAAAGTGTTAACTGATTATTGTGCATTTTAATTGAATAAACTCTTTTAACTTAAATTAAAAGACATTGCGTTTTCACTTTCCCGGAACGTTAAAATTATAGGCCGCGAACCAATAACACGCGACAATATTTTCCTTCAAAACGGATATTGAACGATGTCAGGCATTACAACATCTAAAAATCTTTGACTAGGATATAATACTCAACAAATATTAAGCCAAATCAATAAATTATAAAACAATCTTTCTATATCGGACCTAAATAGTATGGCAAAGTGCGCGTGACAAGGAAATTACATTTACATTTTACATTTTACATTTTTTTTCCTTCAAACACCAGTCAACCCGTCATAACTAATAATATATAGTCAAACGTTAATAATAAATGCATGAACATTTACTACTGTTTCATTATATAAATAAATTTTCTTACTTTCTTTTTGACAAGTAACATTTACACTCATTTCTAAGAACAGCGGTACCTTGCTTTCAATCAAACAGAACGTTCTCTACATTCTTGAACCCTATATTAAAGGAGTTGGCGAAACAGTAATGCAGTTGTAAAGCATTTCACATCTTAATTCGCAACGCGCTCTCTAGCTTAATATACATATATGTACACATCTTTCAATCAGGCACATATGAGAATAAGCTTATGCGGAGCAACAGTACAAAAGATCCTCGGAGCGATCAAACGCAACGCCACTTGTCAAAGATTCCAACTGTTAAAAACAAACGGTACCGTCATTTTTTGTTCGCATTTATGTTTCGCTACGGAGCATACTCAGCGCTTTCCGGCGCAGGGTTTTATTCTGTGAGTTCAGTCACCTCCAGCGCCACTTCTTCACTTGTTACAAGGTATTGGCGATTGTGCACAAGGGGCCAAATATCCCCATCTGGGCTAATTGCTCAAATTCCACAGTTACATGAATCCCTAGTCACAGCAAGGGGAGATTGATACAATGTTGTCCGGCCCTATTGTAGCCCTTTCTACTGCTTCCTACAGCATATGCTCACACCCGGTAAAGTTCACTTTCACTCACAAACGGGACGAAAGGCGCAGCGACGTGTGAAATTACTTTACCACTATCTAATACCGGAGCTTTCACTTGTCAAATTGACTACTTTGTTTTCTCCTCGGACAAACCAGATGTGCGGAATGGAACGCCACATGGCGGCAATGTGCATTTTTATTTGTCGCCAGTGGCATAGTGTTTTGATGGCAACGGTGGAGGGGGGCATTCCCAGATGGTATTGTCTCGAAATGTGTCGGGGTTTTGATTAATATTATGTTTCAAATATTTATATCCACAGATCTAAATATTTGGAAAGAAAAAAAATATTTTCTGTGCAACGATATCCGCACGAAAGATGAAGTCCGCTTGCACCTCGAGGTCATACCCATCTAGCCGGGTGCAAGGGTTCGGGATCGGAATCCTTCGATTCCCGGGCGTAGGCGTCACATTACAGAATTTGTTAAAAGAGCTAACTTATTGCAAGATCAAGACATAAAAAATGAAATTAAAGAAGAACCTTCATCATTTCGTGTTAAACGTGAAGAAGAATAATTTAAGGTAGAAAGTGACTATGAAGAAGCAGAAGACAATTTTAAAACTCCCACGCCAAAGTTTAAGCGAGGCTTATATGAACTGCTTTTTATGAAGTATCCAGATGAAACAACATATACCGACGAAGATTTAGAGAACTATAAAAGTATTCTTCTGCACACTAGTACTCATAGAGGTTCTTATGACAGTAGTAGTCAAATCAATGGAAATCGAAGCTTCAAATATACAAAAATAATTTCTAAACTGTTAAGTAGCAAAAAAGGAAGAGGGCTAAGACAAATACCGGCTAATAAATACAAAAACTACAGTTTAATGCAAACATCTAACAAATAGATAGACTATATATGTATATTGGGATGATCTGAATGAACTGGTAAGTCGATTGCGGTTACTCATTGCATCACAGCAAGCAGGTCACAATAATAATAACAATGAAATTATATCGATCATTGAAGAATTGAAAGAATCACAAATAATAGAATAAACACGCTGACTATCATCATCATCATCACTAATAATTTATAAATGGGCGTTGATAAATTTGGTCGATTTACCAATGAAAGTGGAGGAAAAAGGGGTATTCAAGGACTTGAAGGTCCACCAGGTCCTCAAGGTCCTATAGGTCAGCAGGGTCCAGCGGGGCCTCAAGGACCTCGAGGCCCAGAAGGAAAACCTGGTAACGCTGGTCCACAAGGTTTGCCTGGTGCAGGATTCAATAAAACGGAAAGCGGTGATTATGTCCTTAATTTCAAACGGTTCAAAAATCTTGGAACACCTGTAGACGATGATGATGCTTCTTCAAAGAACTACGTTGATATTAACATTGAGAAACTTAAAAAATACATAGACAAACAAATTCAAATTCAAAACGACGAAAATGACGCTGATGAGAACGATGACACTTTAAATTGATACATTATAATACACAAATATCAAACATATTACGAAACTCGGTTCATTCTAAAATGAGCAAGCGAGAATTAGTAAACGAAGTACATGCACCTGCTCGAAAAAATTTTAAGCGACGGCGAGTTATAACAAAAGGTTTAGATGATTTATGGCAGGCTGATTTAGTCGAGATGGGAGCATATGCTAACGAAAATACAGGATACCGTTTTCTGCTTACAATCATCGACACATTTTCCAAGTTTGCATGGACAGCTTCTATCAAAACAAAGACTGGCAAAGAAGTTGCTATGGCGATTGAACACATTTTTCAACAAGGGCGCGTTCCTAAAAACTTGCAAACAGACTACGGAAAAGAATTCTACAACAAATATTTTCAAAATGTTATGGAGAAATACCATATTAACCATTATTCTACGTATAGTCCTCTCAAGGCATCAATTGTTGAACGATTCAATCGTACCTTAAAGAATATGATGTGGAAAGAGTTTAGTATGAATGGAAATTATATGTGGATCAATCAAATTGATGATATAGTGAACGCGTATAATAACAAAAAACACGGAACAATAAAAATCGCTCCGTCTGCTGTGAATTGTTCTAATGAAAAATTGCTTCTGCTGTTTATAACAACATTAAGGTGATGGGTCCATATAAATATAATGTGGGGGATCATGTGCAAATCAGTAAATACAAACATATATTTGAAAAGAGCTATACACCAAATTGGACCACAGAAGTCTTCAGGATCCGTCAAATTCGTATAACCAATCCCGTTACATACCTATTAGAAGATTATGAAGGAAACAAAACTGAAGGTGGTTTTTAGAGCTTGAACTATTGAAAGCTAAGCATCCGTCACTTTATCTTGTGGAAAAAATATTAAAAAGGAATGGTAATCAAGCATTTGTGAAGTGGCTGGGATTTTCAGCGAAACACAACTCCTGGATATATCTCAAGGATATGATGACGTCGTGATGACAATGAAAAGTTTATTTCTCATTAATGTTAAGATTCACTATTAAACAGTGTAGTTTTGATTGAAGAGTAAAAAATTATTTATTTATTAATCTGATGTAAAAATGAACAAGCTTTTTTATTTCAAATATTTTTCTATGAACACTATAACATTCACAAGTGTCTGGCCCACATTTTGCATCATCATATGCCCACGGACAGCTCACGTAATGCTTTCCGAATTTGCTCACTTTCTGTGGGATATCAGTATAGGGTTTCAAAAACGTATAGCAGCTTATGAATTCGTTAAAGCGCTCCTTAAGGATTAGCGGTCTGTTAGTATTTAAAAAATTGTTGATACTCCTCAATAGAGCGTTGAAGGCCGTTATCCACATTATTGCTATTATTCGTCATTTCCAGATCGTTGTTCAGCGGTTCGTGGTTCAAGCAATACTCATAGTATAGGTTTGTTTCATTTTCTTTAAATCCAGAAATTCTACATCGGTCTTATAGTTTGGATCTGCCTTTTTTATATATTCAACCTCGCCATTACTCAGAATTCTTTCGGTAACTCATGATATTCATAACATGTGATTTTCAGTGAGCGATTGGAATAGTTGCTGTCATATGTACATCGAACTGTTAACATTGTTTCATCATCAAACTCTAATTTGAAATGTCTGTAAAAAATATTTTTGCTCTCGATAATTCCAGCTATTTCCATTTCTTTCTTAATCAAATCTTGCCGAAATCCTTCTATTGCTTCATCGACTGTAACAAATCTTCTAGATGGTTCTGTTGTTGTTGTTGTTGTGGTAATCATGCGAGTTGTTGTTGAATGTATTTGGGGAGTATTCGTTCATGATGATGAAATAGCAGCATCGTCATCATTTTGAATCGACGTGTCCGTTCTTGTTGGAGCTGTACTAACAGTCATAAACCGAAAAGATAATGCCACTTGCACTGTATTTTTGTCAGGTAAGGCGAGGTTGAATTTTAACTTGTTAGTACTTTCCTTGTCACTAAGCGTCACCACTGGCAGTGGGTTGCCTTGAAGAAAAGGTACTGCAAAAGTCAATATGAGGATTAAATTTAAAGACTCCATTCTCTGTTTCAATCACTTTTCAGAAATGAACTATTGTCTACTTACCGTCTCGTGGGTCTATTTATACCGCTCTAAATAATTCAAATGGCCTACTTTATCGGCATCTTCCATTTTTCTATTCCATATTTTTTTATTATTTATCTATGTATTTGTATTCGCTGTTATAATTTTATGCTAATCTACATCCATCATTATATTAGAATGCCCCCAAGCATATGTTCTAACCCCGTCCTCTCTTAGGAACCGCTTGTCATCTAGATAATTTAAAGCAGTTTTATTGATACAATCGGTATATAAACTATGCAGCTTAGACCTAAATATAAACATATTGCCCTTAAATATTTTTTCCTAAGCAAACAATCACGATAATCATCCATACTTAACCCATCCATTATTATTTTTTTTACAGCTATAGTTTTTTTTAACTGTTTCATCATTTCCTACGCTAAATGAGTACAATTTTGATCTTAATCCTAGAAACTCTGTCATTATCTTCCCCTTATTCTCATCTTTCATCAAACCCTTTCCTTTCCATTTTTTTGTGGGATGTTATACACGTTATCGTAAGCATATTCTGAAGTATCAAACTGGGTATCAATATCAGGCAAAATATCATTGTAAAAATCTTGCGTTTCGATTGTGTAAATGAAACTGTCTCTATCCATATAATTCAGAATTAACTTATCATTATACTTGGGCTTCATGTAATGATAGTGAAAACCATACATCCTGAGCTTCGACAAATCAAGCACAGTGAATCCCAAGTATATTGGTTTGTTATAACAGGTAAATACTCTATCCAATTGGATAGCTGCCATGTTAAGCGTAAATACGGCTGCACTATGAAAATTGGATTTGGATATAAGGGCTCGAGCAATTGAATGTCTGCCACGACTTTCCCAGTCCGTTACAATTTTCACGTCCTTCCTTTTGTCAATATTTTCCATTGTTTTGACATAAACTGCATTGTTTAAGAGTTTGAAAAAATTTTTTTCGAATAGATTTTTACTCATTTTTCGATAATGAGTATTTATGTCTATATACTGCTTCAGCCAACAGGATTGTTTAAATTGTAAAATCCTGTAGACGTGAGTCAGTTTCAAGCCATTTTGAATGCATTGCTGCAGATTCCTAAAGTGAATGATATATTTTCGTTTTTCTGTCAAATCAATGATCAGTTTGGTAGTTTTCGAACCATGTGGGATTTTATTTTCTGCACAGAAAGGAAGATCATTGTGTTGTTCATGCAATGTTGTTGGATACTCCAAATCAACTTCGAAAAAATAGCCAACATTTGAATCTGCAGCAATGTTTTGAATATCAACCCATTTTTTCAACCCACGTAAACACACCAGATGGAAGTGGTTGTGACATAGCCCAGCCATATAAATTATTTGCGTCTAAGTACCTTAAATATTTGGAAGGATCCTCTTTCCTTTAGTTGTTCATATACTTATTATTGGCAGTTGAATGCCGATGAGAACATTGCGTGATACCACCTGTAATCCCTCTTTTCACAAAATCATACATCTCGATATCTGTCAGGAGCTGCAGCTTAACAGATGTAGTTTTAAGCATTGCATCCCACGATAGTCCAGGTGTTGTATAATATTGGCAAGGGTCAAGTCCATATACATTTCGGAAATTCTCATATACATCTGTAAGAAGAAGAACGTCTGTTTTCAGATACAATTCCAGATAGTCCCACATAACTGTACAATGGAATTGTTTCAAAACATTTAGCGCATGTTCATAATCTGCTTCTTTACACTCTGTATTTGTCATTTTGTTGAAAAACTTTTCCGGAGATGGTTGAGAAGCTTCATTCAAACGGTTCCAAGAGTTTATGTAATCATTAGGGAATACACCCTTACACGATAAAATCTGAAACTTTTCTCTATCTTCATATACTGAAGAGAGAGTTTTCATATCTTCTGGAGCCAGATTTTTTACAAGAGCATCAAGACTGCTATGCATGAACCTGGTCGAATCCAAAAACCGAAGTTCAATTGTTTCTAAATCATTCATGCGTATTCTTTTGGAAAGTGAAACGTACAGTTCCTTATCGATAGGTATTATCGAAATATCTCCATCAATGCTTCCAAGTTCTTTTACAAATAAATGGCAGTCATAGCCGGAAAAGTTATGAAACAGAATTGGGACATATTTTGGAACTCGAAACAAAAGATTGCATGAGTTATGCGCTGGACCTCTGTACTTCCCGGTGAAGTTACAATGATCACGAACTCTATTACTATGAAGCTTTTGTCCACAAATATGACATAAATGTGCTTCTCTTTGGACTTTTACTTCGTCTAAAGACAGAGTATTCATCAATTTTGGTTTTTGCAAATGGTTTGCATAAAACCATTTTATATCATTGACTAATGAATTTAAAAATTTTTTGGACGAGTCCGATCCCTTGTAAATCCTAAACTTATCCAATCTAGAATCAAAAGAACACTTAACATAATAGGAAAAAGCACACGGTATGTGCTCTTGAATTGTCGTTGTTGACGATAATGTTGGATCTGGCTGGCAAGTTTCGATATCCCGAAGTAGGCATTCGAAGTCTGCGTAGATCACAAAATGCGTAGACTCCAGTGTTGACTTGTCAGGGTCGACCATTTTCAAAACGATTCGGCTGCATTCCTTCTTGTGATTCTCCAGCTTTTCCATCAAATGAAAATGCTGAAGGCATTAGTTGCACACGTAAATTGCGCTGCTGTGTGATGTTTGTTGGTTTCGAATTAATCTAGAGCGAAAATAAAATATATGCAAGTCTCTGAAAAAAAACGAATAAACAATATTTTCTTACCTTGAAATATCTTTTATCCAAATGTAATGATTTTTTTCTTCAGCTTGCAGCAGCAACAAGTTGATATGATGGGTCTTTTCCTGCTTTGTAATGTGATAGGGACCAACAACTTTTTTGATTTTAGAATCATATCCAAACAAATTAACACTAATTGTTGGATTCAGCTCTTCGAAAACAACAATGTCCTGCACCTTTAGCGGAAACTCCAGACTCCGAAAATTGATGACAAATCCATTATTTAATCGAATCACATTGTCGGTAATGTCATCGATTTGATACGATGAGGTTTTTTCAGAGTTACTATCCACTGGATATAGAGCGGAAATCATGGTCCACTTAAAGCAAAAGGCATCTTTGTTTTTTATATTCACGCATGCCCGTTTTACAGCTAAATTCTTTGGCAGGGGGATAAAATTCGTCCCTTTCAGTGGCTTGAACTCATTCACGTTTAACTCACAATGCGTAATTCTAATCAACGCCCATCCACTATCCTTCTCTTGGAATTCTTCCATTTTCGTCAGTATTTGCGCTGTCATATTATCGAACGCGGAGCCTAATCATTAGGGCTCAATATTGCCTGCATCTTTGTGTTAAACGATTTGATGCTCACAACACAATCACTATCTTTATCCTCCATGGCACCAGCATCCATTTTCATAAATCCGGCCAAAAGTTCAACGTTAAACTTAAATGCCATTCGTTCCTCCAGTGATTGCCGAAGGTAGTATAAATTCGTGGATTGTATGCGAGGGAATATTATTTATATAAGAATTTCCAACTATGTTACAATCAATCCGTATTTCATTCAGTTTACTTATGCTTACAGGTAGATCAGAAGTATGTTTTACGTTGATTTTCAATTGTCGTTCAGTGAACCCTAGTAATTGATCAATGGATCTTTCTTTATCGAAGTAAATAGGAGCAGTCGACTTTATTTCACTTTTGAGGGTATTATTATTAGCTCGTATTGAAAAGTTTATATTATTATTGATCTTCGCTACCTCTTTGTATAGATAGTTGGCAATATCATCAATTTCATATGATCCAACGGGTATTTCTATAATGTGCTTTCCAATGTGTAATAAATTATTTTTTTCATCTACGTTGGGTATAGAATTATATGTTTGAAAATCAACAAGACCGCACACATAACCATCTTGTAAATCGATAGGCGGAAAATATTCTGTTGTAAGAATGGATGTATTTCAACTAGGAGTTAATGTTAGTGCCAGGGCAGTATATAAAACAATGATTGGCTTTGAGTTTTTCGACAATATTTATTTATTTACATAGATGCATTGAAAATTTACAAAACTTTATACAAAAATTTTAAACATAAATGTCCACAATTGTATGAGTCATAGTTTTGATATGTATTGTAGTTGTATTTTATATTAGAACCTAAATAATCTATTAACTCTATCAGAGGCGGTAAATTTCCAAAACTATTGAAGTATTCCACAAAACGACATTTTTATTGTACGCTACCCAATGTGTACCAGTGCCTTGCATATTATCCAAGTTTACAATACCACACTCGATTTGCATTGCAGGCCCCTTTGGTAAATTATTTCGCATGAAAACTCCTCTGAAGTGTGGCAAGGATCTGGCGAACCTCTTTAAATCATTCTCATTTAATGCTCTCTTGGGTAACGTTTTTAAAAGTTTTTTGAAGCAGGATTTAAAAACAACCCTAATCCTTTTCTGTACGGTTTCAAATGTAGTCCTCGACCTAATATTATCTCCTCCATTTTCTGGTTGTGTCACTTTTTTTCTTCTAATGTCTTTTTGGCATCATTAGAATCATTAACAGCTTTAGCTATTCCCGCAGCTCCACCAGATAGAGCACCAACAGCAGATAATCCCGCAAAAAGAGGAATCAGAAACGGCAAAACACCACCAATTTTACGAATAGGTATTATTCGTGGAGTTTTGAGGGTTTTCTTTCGTCCCTTTGTTATGTTTCTTGCAGCAGCTAAGGCTATTCTAATACTCGCCTTCATATTGTTGGGTTTCTTTTTTTGATGATCTTTCGAACTCTGGAAACAACTGTTCCGAATTTCGGTTTGCTTTTCAATCCCATTCCTAATTTTACTTTAGCTTTCATCATATTGGTTATAAGCAACGCGTTAGCACGTTCTGCCAATCCTGCGTCTGCTGATCTGAATCGTTGCCACGCCTTTTCAGTTAATATTTTATCTAGCTTGTGACGATCGTTCGTTTCTTTAAATTTTGAATATCCAATATCATGCTCTTTACAGGCTTGATCCAATAGGTTTATTCCGGGATCACCTCTAGCAAGCTGCTCGCTTAACTTTGTACCAGGACCACAGTATTGATAACCAGGTAGATGCAGCTCAATCGGTAGTTTATTTATTAGGGTATTAATGAACCCTCCACCGCTCACCGCTAGTATATTTCTTTTTATGATCAATCATTTTATACTGATCATTTTTCTTTGTGTATATGGTTGCATATGCTCCACCTCGGTTAACAACTCTTTGCAGACTATAACACTTTCAGTAAAAGCGTACTTATTTTCACTCTTGTTGTTTAGTCAAACAAAGAATGCAGTTAATACAACAACACCAAAAGTTGTTGGTGGAAAATACTGACATTGCAAATAAAAACTATATAACTAAACATAGCGATTTATTGCCCAATAATATTCTTGGTATAATTGCGGGTCCCTCAAACTGCGGCAAAACTAATGTTATGATTTCTCTGTCAAAACATCCAAATGGCGTTAAATTTGAAAATATTTACATCTACTCAAAATCATTACATCAGCCCAAATATAAATATTTGAAGCAGGCTGTAAAGCCTATTTCCGGATTAAGCTTCTATACATTTTCAAACAACAGTGAAGTGATTCCACGTGAAAAAGCCAAGTCTAACTCTGTTTTCATTTTTGATGATATTGCCAGCGAGAAACAAGATAATGTTCGATCATATTTCTGTATGGGACGACATCATAATATTGATAGTTTTTATCTATGTCAAACTTATACAAGAATACCAAAACACCTTATCCGAGACAACGCAAATTTTTTGATTGTATTGAAACAGGATGATATGAATTTAAGGCACATTTGATCACGTAAACACTGACATGACTTTCGAACAGTTTAGAACCGTTTGCGCGGAGTGTTGGAAGGATAAATATGGGTTTTGTGTAATTGATAAAGACAGTCCTCTAGACAAGGGACGATACCGAAGGGATTCGATATATTTATAATACTATAAAACAAACTCATAGCATGCAAGCAGTTTATAAATAGATGAGATCTGTTAAAAGTACTTAAAAGCAGTTTGCATGACCAGTTTAACAGTTGAAAGCAGTTCAGTGGCAGTTCAAAGGATCACCTTAACAGTTCAAAACAGTTCAACTGCAGTTTCTTAACAGTGAAAAACAGTTCAGTAGCAGTTCAAAGGAACACCTTAACAGTTCAAAACAGTTCAGCTGCAGTTTCTGAACAGTTAAAAGCAGTTCAGTTGCAGTTCAAAGGATCAGTTTAATGCAGCTCGATAGCTGTTCAATACAGTTTGATAAAAGTTCAATACGGTTTGAGTGCAGCAACAGTGAAGACACTTCCCAACAATTCGAATAAGAAAGAAATCGATTTAAGTACTGATAAAATCATTTCAAGATCAAATTAGAACCTATTGAAAGGATATTTCAAAATATTTTAGATATTTTTCGAAACTTATCAAATTGCTGCTGCTATTGTCCCCATAAACAATGAAAAATACAATGCATGAAAAGCAGTTACTCAATGATATTGTAAAGACAACCAATTCAATACGGAAAAAGTATCAACAGTTGAAAGCTAACAAAGCTGGAACAGACGTTCAGTTGGAGGAAACATTTAAGCCAATCACAAATCCTCTCAAAGAATTCGTTAAAAGAGCTAACTTATTGCAAGATCAAGACATAAAAAATGAAATTAAAGAAGAACCTTCATCATTTCGTGTTAAACGTGAAGAAGAATAATTTAAGGTAGAAAGTGACTATGAAGAAGCAGAAGACAATTTTAAAACTCCCACGCCAAAGTTTAAGCGAGGCTTATATGAACTGCTTTTTATGAAGTATCCAGATGAAACAACATATACCGACGAAGATTTAGAGAACTATAAAAGTATTCTTCTGCACACTAGTACTCATAGAGGTTCTTATGACAGTAGTAGTCAAATCAATGGAAATCGAAGCTTCAAATATACAAAAATAATTTCTAAACTGTTAAGTAGCAAAAAAGGAAGAGGGCTAAGACAAATACCGGCTAATAAATACAAAAACTACAGTTTAATGCAAACATCTAACAAACAGATAGACTATATATGTATATTGGGATGATCTGAATGAACTGGTAAGTCGATTGCGGTTACTCATTGCATCACAGCAAGCAGGTCACAATAATAATAACAATGAAATTATATCGATCATTGAAGAATTGAAAGAATCACAAATAATAGAATAAACACGCTGACTATCATCATCATCATCACTAATAATTTATAAATGGGCGTTGATAAATTTGGTCGATTTACCAATGAAAGTGGAGGAAAAAGGGGTATTCAAGGACTTGAAGGTCCACCAGGTCCTCAAGGTCCTATAGGTCAGCAGGGTCCAGCGGGGCCTCAAGGACTTCGAGGCCCAGAAGGAAAACCTGGTAACGCTGGTCCACAAGGTTTGCCTGGTGCAGGATTCAATAAAACGGAAAGCGGTGATTATGTCCTTAATTTCAAACGGTTCAAAAATTTTGGAACACCTGTAGATGATGATGATGCTTCTTCAAAGAACTACGTTGATATTAACATTGAGAAACTTAAAAAATACATAGACAAACAAATTCAAATTCAAAACGACGAAAATGACGCTGATGAGAACGATGACACTTTAAATTGATACATTATAATACACAAATATCAAACATATTACGAAACTCGGTTCATTCTAAAATGAGCAAGCGAGAATTAGTAAACGAAGTACATGCACCTGCTCGAAAAAATTTTAAGCGACGGCGAGTTATAACAAAAGGTTTAGATGATTTATGGCAGGCTGATTTAGTCGAGATGGGAGCATATGCTAACGAAAATACAGGATACCGTTTTCTGCTTACAATCATTGACACATTTTCCAAGTTTGCATGGACAGCTTCTATCAAAACAAAGACTGGCAAAGAAGTTGCTATGGCGATTGAACACATTTTTCAACAAGGGCGCGTTCCTAAAAACTTGCAAACAGACTACGGAAAAGAATTCTACAACAAATATTTTCAAAATGTTATGGAGAAATACCATATTAACCATTATTCTACGTATAGTCCTCTCAAGGCATCAATTGTTGAACGATTCAATCGTACCTTAAAGAATATGATGTGGAAAGAGTTTAGTATGAATGGAAATTATATGTGGATCAATCAAGTTGATGATATAGTGAACGCGTATAATAACAAAAAACACGGAACAATAAAAATCGCTCCGTCTGCTGTGAATAGTTCTAATGAAAAATTGCTTCCGCTGTTTATAACAACATTAAGGTGATGGGTCCATATAAATATAATGTGGGGGATCATGTGCAAATCAGTAAATACAAACATATATTTGAAAAGAGCTATACACCAAATTGGACCACAGAAGTCTTCAGGATCCGTCAAATTCGTATAACCAATCCCGTTACATACCTATTAGAAGATTATGAAGGAAACAAAACTGAAGGTGGTTTTTAGAGCTTGAACTATTGAAAGCTAAGCATCCGTCACTTTATCTTGTGGAAAAAATATTAAAAAGGAATGGTAATCAAGCATTTGTGAAGTGGCTGGGATTTTCAGCGAAACACAACTCCTGGATATATCTCAAGGATATGATGACGTCGTGATGACAATGAAAAGTTTATTTCTCATTAATGTTAAGATTCACTATTAAACAGTGTAGTTTTGATTGAAGAGTAAAAAATTATTTATTTATTAATCTGATGTAAAAATGAACAAGCTTTTTTATTTCAAATATTTTTCTATGAACACTATAACATTCACAAGTGTCTGGCCCACATTTTGCATCATCATATGCCCACGGACAGCTCACGTAATGCTTTCCGAATTTGCTCACTTTCTGTGGGATATCAGTATAGGGTTTCAAAAACGTATAGCAGCTTATGAATTCGTTAAAGCGCTCCTTAAGGATTAGCGGTCTGTTAGTATTTAAAAAATTGTTGATACTCCTCAATAGAGCGTTGAAGGCCGTTATCCACATTATTGCTATTATTCGTCATTTCCAGATCGTTGTTCAGCGGTTCGTGGTTCAAGCAATACTCATAGTATAGGTTTGTTTCATTTTCTTTAAATCCAGAAATTCTACATCGGTCTTATAGTTTGGATCTGCCTTTTTTATATATTCAACCTCGCCATTACTCAGAATTCTTTCGGTAACTCATGATATTCATAACATGTGATTTTCAGTGAGCGATTGGCATAGTTGCTGTCATATGTACATCGAACTGTTAACATTGTTTCATCATCAAACTCTAATTTGAAATGTCTATAAAAATATTTTTGCTCTCGATAATTCCAGCTATTTCCATTTCTTTCTTATTCAAATCTTGCCAAAATCCTTCTATTGCTTCATCGACTGTAACAAATCTTCTAGATGGTTCTGTTGTTGTTGTTGTTGTGGTAATCATGCGAGTTGTTGTTGAATGTATTTGGGGAGTATTCGTTCATGATGATGAAATAGCAGCATCGTCATCATTTTGAATCGACGTGTCCGTTCTTGTTGGAGCTGTACTAACAGTCATAAACCGAAAAGATAATGCCACTTGCACTGTATTTTTGTCAGGTAAGGCGAGGTTGAATTTTAACTTGTTAGTACTTTCCTTGTCACTAAGCGTCACCACTGGCAGTGGGTTGCCTTGAAGAAAAGGTACTGCAAAAGTCAATATGAGGATTAAATTTAAAGACTCCATTCTCTGTTTCAATCACTTTTCAGAAATGAACTATTGTCTACTTACCATCTCGTGGGTCTATTTATACCGCTCTAAATAATTCAAATGGCCTACTTTATCGGCATCTTCCATTTTTCTATTACATATTTTTTTATTATTTATCTATGTATTTGTATTCGCTGTTATAATTTTATGCTAATCTACATCCATCATTATATTAGAATGCCCCCAATCATATGTTCTAGCCCCGTCCTCTCTTAGGAACCGCTTGTCATCTAGATAATTTAAAGCAGTTTTATTGATACAATCGGTATATAAACTATGCAGCTTAGACCTAAATATAAACATATTGCCCTTAAATATTTTTTCCTAAGCAAACAATCACGATAATCATCCATACTTAACCCATCCATTATTATTTTTTTACATCTATAGTTTTTTTAACTGTTTCATCATTTCCTACGCTAAATGAGTACAATTTTGATCTTAATCCTAGAAACTCTGTCATTATCTTCCCCTTATTCTCATCTTTCATCAAACCCTTTCCTTTCCATTTTTTTGTGGGATGTTATACACGTTATCGTAAGCATATTCTGAAGTATCAAACTGGGTATCAATATCAGGCAAAATATCATTGTAAAAATCTTGCGTTTCGATTGTGTAAATGAAACTGTCTCTATCCATATAATTCAGAATTAACTTATCATTATACTTGGGCTTCATGTAATGATAGTGAAAACCATACATCCTGAGCTTCGACAAATCAAGCACAGTGAATCCCAAGTATATTGGTTTGTTATAACAGGTAAATACTCTATCCAATTGGATAGCTGCCATGTTAAGCGTAAATACGGCTGCACTATGAAAATTGGATTTGGATATAAGAGCTCGAGCAATTGAATGTCTGCCACGACTTTCCCAGTCCGTTACAATTTTCACGTCCTTCCTTTTGTCAATATTTTCCATTGTTTTGACATAAACTGCATTGTTTAAGAGTTTGAAAAAATTTTTTTCGAATAGATTTTTACTCATTTTTCGATAATGAGTATTTATGTCTATATACTGCTTCAGCCAACAGGATTGTTTAAATTGTAAAATCCTGTAGACGTGAGTCAGTTTCAAGCCATTTTGAATGCATTGCTGCAGATTCCTAAAGTGAATGATATATTTTCGTTTTTCTGTCAAATCAATGATCAGTTTGGTAGTTTTCGAACCATGTGGGATTTTATTTTCTGCACAGAAAGGAAGATCATTGTGTTGTTCATGCAATGTTGTTGGATACCCCAAATCAACTTCGAAAAAATAGCCAACATTTGAATCTGCAGCAATGTTTTGAATATCAACCCATTTTTTCAACCCACGTAAACACACCAGATGGAAGTGGTTGTGACATAGCCCAGCCATATAAATTATTTGCGTCTAAGTACCTTAAATATTTGGAAGGATCCTCTTTCCTTTAGTTGTTCATATACTTATTATTGGCAGTTGAATGCCGATGAGAACATTGCGTGATACCACCTGTAATCCCTCTTTTCACAAAATCATACATCTCGATATCTGTCAGGAGCTGCAGCTTAACAGATGTAGTTTTAAGCATTGCATCCCACGATAGTCCAGGTGTTGTATAATATTGGCAAGGGTCAAGTCCATATACATTTCGGAAATTCTCATATACATCTGTAAGAAGAAGAACGTCTGTTTTCAGATACAATTCCAGATAGTCCCACATAACTGTACAATGGAATTGTTTCAAAACATTTAGCGCATGTTCATAATCTGCTTCTTTACACTCTGTATTTGTCATTTTGTTGAAAAACTTTTCCGGAGATGGTTGAGAAGCTTCATTCAAACGGTTCCAAGAGTTTATGTAATCATTAGGGAATACACCCTTACACGATAAAATCTGAAACTTTTCTCTATCTTCATATACTGAAGAGAGAGTTTTCATATCTTCTGGAGCCAGATTTTTTACAAGAGCATCAAGACTGCTATGCATGAACCTGGTCGAATCCAAAAACCGAAGTTCAATTGTTTCTAAATCATTCATGCGTATTCTTTTGGAAAGTGAAACGTACAGTTCCTTATCGATAGGTATTATCGAAATATCTCCATCAATGCTTCCAAGTTCTTTTACAAATAAATGGCAGTCATAGCCGGAAAAGTTATGAAACAGAATTGGGACATATTTTGGAACTCGAAACAAAAGATTGCATGAGTTATGCGCCGGACCTCTGTACTTCCCGGTGAAGTTACAATGATCACGAACTCTATTACTATGAAGCTTTTGTCCACAAATATGACATAAATGTGCTTCTCTTTGGACTTTTACTTCGTCTAAAGACAGAGTATTCATCAATTTTGGTTTTTGCAAATGGTTTGCATAAAACCATTTTATATCATTGACTAATGAATTTAAAATTTTTTTGGACGAGTCCGGTCCCTTGTAAATCCTAAACTTATCCAATCTAGAATCAAAAGAACACTTAACATAATAGGAAAAAGCACACGGTATGTGCTCTTGAATTGTCGTTGTTGACGATAATGTTGGATCTGGCTGGCAAGTTTCGATATCCCGAAGTAGATATTCGAAGTCTGCGTAGATCACAAAATGCGTAGACTCCAGTGTTGACTTGTCAGGGTCGACCATTTTCAAAACGATTCGGCTGCATTCCTTCTTGTGATTCTCCGGCTTTTCCATCAAATGAAAATGCTGAAGGCATTAGTTGCACACGTAAATTGCGCTGCTGTGTGATGTTTGTTGGTTTCGAATTAATCTAGAGCGAAAATAAAATATATGCAAGTCTCTGAAAAAAAACGAATAAACAATATTTTCTTACCTTGAAATATCTTTTATCCAAATGTAATGATTTTTTTCTTCAGCTTGCAGCAGCAACAAGTTGATATGATGGGTCTTTTCCTGCTTTGTAATGTGATAGGGACCAACAACTTTTTTGATTTTAGAATCATATCCAAACAAATTAACACTAATTGTTGGATTCAGCTCATCGAAAACAACAATGTCCTGCACCTTTAGCGGAAACTCCAGACCCCGAAAATTGATGACAAATCCATTATTTAATCGAATCACATTGTCGGTAATGTCATCGATTTGATACGATGAGGTTTTTTCAGAGTTACTATCCACTGGATATAGAGCGGAAATCATGGTCCACTTAAAGCAAAAGGCATCTTTGTTTTTTATATTCACGCATGCCCGTTTTACAGCTAAATTCTTTGGCAGGGGGATAAAATTCGTCCCTTTCAGTGGCTTGAACTCATTCACGTTTAACTCACAATGCGTAATTCTAATCAACGCCCATCCACTATCCTTCTCTTGGAATTCTTCCATTTTCGTCAGTATTTGCGCTGTCATATTATCGAACGCGGAGCCTAATCATTAGGGCTCAATATTGCCTGCATCTTTGTGTTAAACGATTTGATGCTCACAACACAATCACTATCTTTATCCTCCATGGCACCAGCATCCATTTTCATAAATCCGGCCAAAAGTTCAACGTTAAACTTAAATGCCATTCGTTCCTCCAGTGATTGCTGAAGGTATTCCATCAAGGAACCCTCCATCCTCTTTAAAAATTCCTTGACATCCAGCAAATTCTCGTCTATATTTTCGAAGTGTAGGGTTTCAATTCGGTTGTTAAAGCAGCTTTTCACCCTTTTTAAATTATCTACAATCGCCCCTGGAGCGTTTCGTTTGTGCGAATTTGTTCACAAATGGAACTGCCACGATGCACTTCCTACATTGATTTCACAAAATTGGCAATACATAATTTTATATGTTCAATAAAGCATGCTATATTTTAAATTTGCACTTTGCACGCAACGTAACACAATCAGCTTTTTTTATCACTGTGCTTAAATCAACACTAAAAAAGTATTTTAGTTATTTTCAACTCAAAGTCACTCAAAGTGTCACAAAGGACAAACACTTCTTCTGTGATTTCAAGGATATCGCACCCAGTAGGGCGTGCGGTTCATCCCACCTTTCTTGATATGTTGAGCTTCAAGTACGGTGCTAGGTTTCATACCGCTTAGCTGACGTGTTATAACCCTGTAGCCATCACCCCATGGGTCGGCGTCTATTTCTTGGCATAGAGCTTGTCATTTCAATGCCTTGCTTTTCTTATTCGCCCGAGAAAGCTCTCTAAGGTGTTCCGCAGCAAGTATTGCTACCACAGGTCTATTTCTTGCTCTTTGTGCTCTTCGCCGAAGTAGGAGAGCATTTCGTCTGAGGGCTGTTATTTCATTAGTCCACCAGTAAAACTGTTTTTTCCCGCGAAATCCCTTATGGAGGGGCATGGACGCGGCACATGCTCACCGGATGGATAACATAGTGGGCTTCAAGAAAACGAAAAAAAAAGTGAAAAAAAGCTTTTCAACTCGAAGTTTTTCTCCTTGGCTCTACGAAACCGGCAAAACCTTTGAAAATGGAACACTGGAGTGGAACATCAACTCAAATTTTGTCATCATTTCCCGATGCGCCACGAACATTGCTCTTTCGATTTAATTTTGAAAGGGTGTAGTCTAAAAAGGGAGCTACAGTTTAGAAATATTTGAAAATGTAAAAGTTAACTACCATTGCATAATCGATTGATAATGTTCCTATTTTAGACTTGAATAGTTTGCAAAACTTTATTTGGATAAAACGAAACTCACAGCGACATTTAATAAGCAAAAACTAAATCTGTTCCTTAGGTAATTACAAATTTAACTACTACTAAAATTATAATAGTTCATTCTTTTATACTTTTTCTCCTCCCTTTTCCTTTCATAATCGTCCTCAGTGGAATTAAGGTGAAATGTTTAATCGTTGAGCTTGACCTTCGCTATGTGTGAGAGAACTACATGCCTTTAAGGTGTACTAATTTGTTGAGATATCGCCTAACAGAAATTTATTCTGATTTTAATTTCGCAATAAAAAAGTATTTTGTGTTGATGTATTTTACTGCTATAAGCTTAACTAACAAGCTGAAGTATCGTTTGTTGTTCATGTGCTCACCATATGCAACAAAGAGTTGCTTTCCGATGCATACCACTTGAACATTTTTAAGTATACTATTTAGAGTAAATAAAAGTTTCTCGTAGCTGGCAGTAAATTGCCTTACAGTCAGTATATTGCTGTAGGCGAGACTTGTGATTAGTGAGTGATTAGTCCCTAAAAATCCAACGTTTCTCTTTGAATGAATTGTCCTGCGCCCCAATAATAAATTTATCTCTTTGATATGGGCTATAAAATTGATCAAAAGTTTTAATACAAAATTCGAATTATTTGTCCAAAGTATCTTTTTCAAGAGTTCATATATCGTTCTGCTGGTTAATATAAAGACTAATTATTTCGAAATTAATTTTATTCATTTGAAAATTCAATAATATAATAAATGGAATTCATTCAATATAAGCCTACAGTTAAAAGAATAATACTATCTACTCCGGGATTCTGCTTTCGAGGATGAAATAGCTTCCACATCCAGAGAAGCGCCTGAAATCAATACTGTCGCTAAGTTCGATGCATTTGCCTGCAAAATTAAAAATTTGTCTGAGATCCAGATGAGATTTATAAAAGTAAACAGTTTACCGATAGTTGTCCATTAATAATATTTTCATCTCCATATATTCGTTTGTCCAGTATCATTCAACAGACTCCTGGAAAAAGAAATAAAATTGATTTCATCAATAAAATTATTCAAGCAATGTGCTAACAAAACTTGCCCCAAAGTACAGGCGCTACTACGCGAAAACTAATCGAATAAAATGGACGCCACCGAAATGTAAACATAATCATGCATGAATTGGAAGCAGTGATTTTGAGTGAAAAAACACTTCTAAATATTGTATTTTCTACACTTTATGTTGTTACTTACCTATGAAATGATACTCCTGTGGGTTGACGGTGCGTTCTATTATTGCATATTTTCACAATGCACATGATTTTAGAAACTTCTTTGCATTTTCCTACTTTTCCGTCGAAATATAAAGTTTTCTCACTTGCAATCTAACCAATAGATTGTCTCTTATTGTCTTGTTTATGAATAGCGCACAAATCACAAATTTTCACTGATTTTAACTAAAAATCCCACAGCAAACGAGTTTGTTTCCGCGGTTTCACAGCCGAATTTGACAGCGAATGCAAAAAAATCATATGATAATATGCAGATTTCTCGTTATCGACAGCGAAAATCGATGACAAGAAAAATCAGTGTTCCATTAGCATCGGGCCGTTCCTGTTAGCTACCTGTTCCAATGGCAAAACCAACACTTCTCGAAAGTTTTAAGGGCACCGACAAATATTATTTAAATTAGATTTTTCTCTCAGTTTTATACGCACAAATGGGGGGCACTTTAGCACTTATTGTCATAAAGCACTGAAAACAATTAATATTCTTCTTCGCTCGAACTTGATAATAAAAAGCACGACAAGACTTCAAAGGTCTGAGAACACCGAAAACCGTTCACAAACTTAGTCCAGTTTAAGCTCACACAGTCGATTTTATATGAAAATTTAGAGAAAAAAAACACATTCATACCATTATTATCAAAAATATATTTAGTTCCATTTAATACGCTATCATGTACTTTTCATATCAATATGAAAAAACAATAGAAAACCACAATTGACGATTTCAAGCAAAACTAGGAAACCACAATAAACAACTTTCGAATCACTTAATTTGCTACCATTTCTTTCACAAAGTAAATCGGTTCAAACCTTAAATCGCATTTAAATTCAGCACCCAAAAATAAACATTTTATATGCAAACGCTTCCTTCAAAAACATTGAAACTAGAAACCGCATATGAAGAAAATAAATAGAAACACTTCTTTCAAAAGCCCTGAAATTAGAAACCGCATATAACGAAAATATTGCATAGCTATCTCTTCACAATTCCCCAAAATTACATTTACCTCAAAGCATGAGCAACAACTCAAAATCACGATAAAAAAAATCCTACATTTAAATAATCAAAAAACAAGATATTACTCATAATTCATATAATCGCAATCACTTGTGATTAGCAGGTAGTATGGGAGTTCAACGGCATTTTAGTGTAAAACTTTTGCGATTAGCGACAATGGTGATAAGGGGTGTTGTATGGGAAATACAAGGTCGTTTAACTGTGGATTGTTCGCGGATGGAATCGAAAATTATCATAGTTGTAGTTGCCTCTTATCAATAGCCCATTCACAAACTACAACCATGACCATACTCAACTTCTTATCACGCGATACACTAACCGAAATAATTCTAAACTAAAATCCATTTGAACTTACAAAAAAAATTAGGCGTCATCTAGCATGCAAAATAATGATAGTGATAAGTTATTTATGGGAAATGCAAGGTCGTTTAACTTTAAATTGTTTGCGGTTGGTACTGAAGCGTGACAAGGAATTGAGTTTGGTCATAGTTGTAGCCGCTTCCTATCAACAACTCAAAATTTTACACTTAAATCCATATGAACTCACAAAAAGCATGGGAAATCCCCAGACGTGACGTCACACTCACCCTTATCACCAACCTATTCATACAGCACAACCATGAACACACGCCATTCCTTATCACTCCAACCACAAACTATACAAATCCAAAACAACTTCCCCTACACGCCACACTCCCCTTATCTACAAATTCTAACCGCAAGAAATTTGTATGAAATGGATTTAGAACCCCCATATTTATACTACTTAACTGGAAGATTAGTTGGAATTTTTTCCTCGTTAAGATGACGCAAGGTCCACCGTTCGTGACGTTATCACTACTGCATATCTGGCTAGGAAGGTGTCGTGTGGCATTTCTAGGCGGAGTAGTTCATCATAGGTTGCATTCGACAGATTAGGCCCAAGAATAGATCATTGAGCTGCACCGGTGGGGATTCGTTTCTTTTTCGGTCCATCATAGTTTTCAAATTGGACCACCCGATTTTTGAGGTAATCACTTATCATAACGTACAGGTATTTTGGTACACAAAATCTATGCTCAAGGGCGTTCAGTAGATCAATCTACCTCGTTGAATTAAAGGCATTTTTTATATCTAGAGCAATTAGAACGGCGATTGGCCTGGCCTGATGGCAAGCTTTTTCTGCTGTTTTTACTGCGTTAACCACCTCGTAGAGTGCATTGATAGTTGAATGTCCGTTTTCGGAAACCATGATGTTTCAATGGAAGGCCGCCTGCAACCTTTATTGCGGTCAAAAGTCTTGCTCGCAATATGCTTTCAAACAGTTTTACAGAAGAACCCACCATACAAAGTGGTCGGTAGGCCGACGGGGAGCCCACGTCGCCTTTGCCTTTTGGTAAAGTACGAGTCGGGCCACTTTCCATCGAGTCGGGAACGTCCCAGTCGAAAGGCAGGCGTTAAACATTCGTAAAAGAAGCTCTGGAGCATTTTCGACAAGTTTAATTGCTTCTATTGGTATACCATCAGGACCCGGTGCTTTCCTGTTCTTAATTTTCGAGATGACATCCCAAAGATCTTCTTCTGTGATTTCAAGGATATCGCACCCAGTAGGGCGTGCGGTTCATCCCACCTTTCTTGATATGTTGAGAATAGAGCATCAACAATGTGGCACAACTCGTTGGCTTCAAGTACGGTGCTAGGTTTCATACCGCTTAGCTGACGTGTTATAACCCTGTAGCCATCACCCCATGGGTCGGCGTCTATTTCTTGGCATAGAGCTTGTCATTTCAATGCCTTGCTTTTCTTATTCGCCCGAGAAAGCTCTCTAAGGTGTTCCGCAGCAAGTATTGCTACCACAGGTCTATTTCTTGCTCTTTGTGCTCTTCGCCGAAGTAGGAGAGCATTTCGTCTGAGGGCTGTTATTTCATTAGTCCACCAGTAAAACTGTTTTTTCCCGCGAAATCCCTTATGGAGGGGCATGGACGCGGCACATGCTCACCGGATGGATAACATAGTGGGCTTCAAGAAAACGAAAAAAAAGTGAAAAAAAGCTTTTCAACTCGAAGTTTTTCTCCTTGGCTCTACGAAACCGGCAAAACCTTTGAAAATGGAACACTGGAGTGGAACATCAACTCAAATTTTGTCATCATTTCCCGATGCGCCACGAACATTGCTCTTTCGATTTAATTTTGAAAGGGTGTAGTCTAAAAAGGGAGCTACAGTTTAGAAATATTTGAAAATGTAAAAGTTAACTACCATTGCATAATCGATTGATAATGTTCCTATTTTAGACTTGAATAGTTTGCAAAACTTTATTTGGATAAAACGAAACTCACAGCGACATTTAATAAGCAAAAACTAAATCTGCTCCTTAGGTAATTACAAATTTAACTACTACTAAAATTATAATAGTTCATTCTTTTATACTTTTTCTCCTCCCTTTTCCTTTCATAATCGTCCTCAGTGGAATTAAGGTGAAATATTTAATCGTTGAGCTTGACCTTCGCTATGTGTGAGAGAACTACATGCCTTTAAGGTGTACTAATTTGTTGAGATATCGCCTAACAGAAATTTATTCTGATTTTAATTTCGCAATAAAAAAGTATTTTGTGTTGATGTATTTTACTGCTATAAGCTTAACTAACAAGCTGAAGTATCGTTTGTTGTTCATGTGCTCACCATATGCAACAAAGAGTTGCTTTCCGATGCATACCACTTGAACATTTTTAAGTATACTATTTAGAGTAAATAAAAGTTTCTCGTAGCTGGCAGTAAATTGCCTTACAGTCAGTATATTGCTGTAGGCGAGACTTGTGATTAGTGAGTGATTAGTCCCTAAAAATCCAACGTTTCTCTTTGAATGAATTGTCCTGCGCCCCAATAATAAATTTATCTCTTTGATATGGGCTATAAAATTGATCAAAAGTTTTAATACAAAATTCGAATTATTTGTCCAAAGTATCTTTTTCAAGAGTTCATATATCGTTCTGCTGGTTAATATAAAGACTAATTATTTCGAAATTAATTTTATTCATTTGAAACAATCACTCGTGGATTCTCATTTGCCCAAATGCGGCAATTCTGCTTGTTAAGCAATCCACTGAGGTGAAAGTGTGCCTCGTCGCTGAAGATGATTTTCTTTATAAAGTCACTACTCCCTTCTATCTGTTCAACCAACCATTCGGCGTATTGCCGACACTTGGAATGGTCAATAGGCTTCAGTTCTTGAGTCAATTGAACCTTTTAAGCGTGTGAATTCAAATCTTTATTCAAAATTTGCATCTGTGATGTTCGTGAGATGTTCAATTGTTGGGCACGACGACAAGTCGAGGTTGACGGCTCTTCTGCCACACTACCGCGAACATTAGCAATGTTTTCCGCAGAACGAACTGGGCGAGCATGCACAGGTGATCTTACATTTCCTGCAGACCTGGTTTGCTGAAAATTGCACACAATTCCCCCGTTGTGGACATATTTGGTCGATTATGCTGACCAAAAAATCACGAAGTGCACGATATGCATTTTGATTTGAACGTCTATTTTCGTAAAAGGCTTCAATAACCTAAATGCGCTGCTCAATTGTGCTCCTCCCCAAGGTAGAATTTGTCAAACACTGAAGTAAATAAATGTCAAATTAAGCAGGGCGAAAAACTTGACGTTAAGATGTGACTCATAATTAACATCCTATATTATGGTTGGACCACCCATTATGTCAAATAAAAACAATAATAGCGTTTTATTGAGAAAAATGCAAACTAGGGATAGTTTGGAAGCACTAAACATGAGAAAATACACATGGTTTAATTTTTCTAATTGAATCGGTAGTGGTTCAATTGGCTGGAGGGTTTGCTTTTTGAATACGACTTCTAATTTCCCCTGCGGCTCAGGTGATAATAGTTGGAGGAGTGTTACCCTCGACATTCAATACATCGCGTAATGACGTAATATCCCAACAGAATAGATTCCACACCCAAAGGTTGTTCTTAAGCTAAGTCAGTTTTTCCGTTCAATAATCAACCGAAGGATAAACACACAACCTGGTGGCTGTTGTGAAAATATGATATATAAATGTCCGTACAGGACTGCAGCGATAGTCTGCTGCCTCAGCGGAAGAGGATGTTAAGATCCGCCGAGATTGGCCTTGTCTGGGGACGCGTGAATGCGCTGGCAGGCTAGCGTTGCGGTGTCGTGGGGAGGGTTCTTCCCCCATCACAACGACCCACTACAAAAAAATTTCGCGTTCACGAATTCTTGGATCACAGAAAAAAGTCGACCGAAGTCGAAAAAAGGAGGTAACCAGCTAAGGGTTCGAATTGCTTGTTCAGAGAACAAGCTTGGGCGAGCAAAAACGGACCGACTAGCGGTGACCTCGTTATTACGACGATCCTTGTGGCTCACAAATAAGATTGGGGCATCCAGATGGAGGTGGTGCCCCCACGCACACTCCCAACCGGACCAAGATCCAAACGGAGACGTGGCCATATATTTCACTTTTGAGTGGAAACCTCATACAAACATAATTTGCATGAGCTTTCCCATCAAAAGAGAAATATAACGTGATCAATTTGTGTTATAGAATTATGTGATCGAATCACATAAACCTATACCATATAAGGGCATGCGAGCGGAAGGCCACTCTACACGGCAAGAGGCCCTGCTAAGCGACAAAACGGTGGAGCGCGCCCGATGGCTAGCCCATATCAGACGAAAAGCCTGCCATCGTTGCGGGTCCTATACCCGGTCAGGACCACCGAAATTGAAAGAGCGAGGGTGCCGTTTAATAATATATTGTATTATGTATTCCTCTCAATTAACATTGACACTAGAAGGCTTACAAAGTTTCGATATCTGACCTGACAATAATTTATGTGAATGTGAAATCCCTCGGACGATAAGAAAAACGTTTTTCTTATTTAATGAACTTTTAGACTTTGCTAATATTTAAAAACGACTATTAATTCACATATAAATGCATTTGTTTGTTTTTCGTAGTAACCGAATAATCAATTGATTAACTGACACGTTAACTTACATCAATGCGATGTGACCGAATCTCCGTGCAAATGGGATCATGTTTAATCGAGTTTACATTGGTTTTTATTTTCTCAACGAATGTTATTTTTATAATTAAACCGAAACAAAAATATTTCAAATCTAACTTACTTTGATAACGTTGCAAATCTAATAAGTAATATCTTCCGCTTATTGACAATAAACTTCTTGCCTTACTTCCTTATTAATGGTATTATGTTGTTCCCAAAGCATCTTTAAGACTTCGTGGTAAATCCAGGATAAGTATTTCGGTAACTCTTATCGCAAAATACGATTGCCGTGCACAAATCGTGAGCTGCATCTTGGATACTATCGGGAATTTCTTGTGCTGTTTTACGTAGTTAGTAGGCTTGGTGAGCTTTCTTCGATGATTAATTTGCTGAATGTTTTGATGATGGCCGTTCGCTCGGATTTTTGTACGTTACCATATCACACGATGTTGGAAGAATCCTATGAACGATGATTTGCATCTTACTCAACACATTAAATGTGCATCATCACATTGGAATTGACGCTTTTGAGTCCAAATGGAGTCGTGACTATTCAAAGCTTAACTGCAATTTGTTCAGTTAATATTGTTATTGTCTTATCGCGAATCGAGGAATTGTATTTGAACAATCAGCAACTCCGTCTCCTATTATTTGTTTTGCGAGTAGCTCAAGGAATGCAGCAGATAGAGATTAACCAGCCAAGGTCGAATAGATATGAGCACTTTTACCGTAAAATTCCATGCACTTTACGGAAGCAGCACTTTTTGCTACTGCGCTCTATCCACCACTGGATAGCACAAGGAACACCACACGTGATATCGGACTGGATGCACTATTCACCACCTTTTACTCACAATAGATTGGCTACCGACAATCACGACCATTGCAAAACAAAAATAATCACCAATCTTCTTCAATCACACTCCTAGCTGTCCAAGTCTTCCTCTTATCCCACTCGTGACATTTCTTGTTTTAATATAAGGTTTTCCAATAAGAGGTATTATTTTGATATTACAAGAAAAATGCCATTTTTCAATATAAATGATCGGCTGTTTATTTCATTATAAAGAGGAAGGTATGCCGTTAATAGTGAAAAATAACGACAGGCAAATGACCACCATAACCACGCTTACGAGGGCCATATCCTTTTTATGAAATTTTCCATAACCAAATCGCAAACTGGCTGCCCTATGTCCTCGATAGCCTCACGAATTCCATCTTTGGGCTCTTGAATCGACGCTGAGCTGGTGGCGTAGACCTTCTTTATCACGTGGCCCCAAAGGAAGAAGTCGCAAGGTGCTAAATCACAAGATCCATTCAAAATAACACCTCTTATTGGGAAACCCTATAGACTAAGTCCGATCTCGCTGTCTTCTCGAATTTAATTTTTCGCCATAGTTCACATGAAATTATTAATCCTTTTCTGCTTCTTGCATCGGATCAGGCGTCCACGTGTAACGGGAACAACTGTTGACGGCATTCTAACTACGACGATCCATCGTAATTAAATTGAGGAAATGCTCCTCGTGAGGGCTCTTGCGGGAAAGCTTGTTCCCCAAAATACGGCTCGAATGAAGAAAACAATTTTATGATAGCGAGTGCATTCTACACCGAATTTACATGAATGCATTTCATGATTATTTTTCTTGCAATTTTAATGAGAAGAGAAGGAACACATTCTGTTGAAGTCTTGTTAATGGGTAGGTATTTTGGGGAAAAATGGAGTCTTTCAAGAAAACACCATCCCTGAACTGGTAGGAACACTCTCACAATGATCCAGGATTTATTTCAAGTTTCTTTGATAGCATCGGTCGAAATGCTGATTATTTAATTTAATATTATCCATTCGGCAATTTGTTAAAGGGAGTTAAACCACAAAACTTCAACACTTTTTATGCACTCTCCGAGTATTGATCTAAAAACTGCCGCTCTCCCGTGCTTCCCGTGTCGTGGTCGTAAGTAAACTCTACGGTCCGTCCCCAAAACTTGTATTTTTTCCTTCGCATCCCGTGTATACGGTGAATCGGCTCAGCTAAGCTCTATCAGCCCAGTTCACTTGTCTTCCATGATGTAATACACCGTTGGGGAGTATTACATCAGCGTTCCCAAACCCGAAATTTTACGTACAGATTTGCAATTTTTAAAACAAAATTTAATTAAAGTGGAGAAAATTTAAATGAAGTAAGGAAATTTGAAATGTAGTAAAGAAATTTTAATGAGGTACAGAAGATTTAAATGGAGTGAAGAAATTTAAATGAAGTAAAGAAATTTTAACTAGAATAAAGAAATGTAAATTTTAAAAAGTTATAAAAGTTAAATCTCATGAAGAATAAAATTAAAGGGAGACATTTAAATTTTAATATAAAGGAAAATTAATATAAAATAACATTTGATAAAATTCATAAGACGAAAAAGTATTCTACAAAAATATGATTGCAAATAAAATCAATTACATATTTTTTTCAACCTGCCACAAAATTCCGAGGAGGAGATAGGAAGGTAATCGAGCAGTTGGCCTGTGTGACTGCTCGATTAATACATGGCCTTTCTCACTAGTGGATTACTTGTAGATTGACTTCCTGTTTCCCAAATATTACAGATATTATATACTGACTTGTATACCGATTTCGAATTTACCACTGAGCTAAGTTATCCACTCAAGCTCTGCATCTTGATTCCTCGATTTATCCCATTCACCATTGCAGCATTCATCAACAACAGTTGCCGGTAACGCTACTTTTCCTGTCGCAAACTGTTGCTGATGAATGTGGTGGTGCCTTGCTGTTCTATTTGTGGCGGGTTTTGCTATTGCAAACTTTGCTATTCCGATGGACTTTGAGTCATTATGGAATGCATTTGAATGCAACCAACATGTGGCTCGCGTGACAATAGCTTTATTAAAGTTTTCCGAAGTTACTAAATTGAACATTGAATAAAATTGATTCTTACCCCTACGTGACCTCAGTTTCGAGGGTGCCTAAAGTCTGATTGATGATGATAGTACTGATGGTGTTGTTGATTATGACCAGCTATTGAGTTGAAATTCGTCACAGTCATTTGATAATCTTGCGTCCGATGATCAAAGTCAAAGTCAAAGTCAAAAGCGCTTTATTTAATACTAATCGTTATAAATTTTAAAAGAATATAAAGCAAATTCCAAACAATAACAATCAAAAAACTTAATGGCCCAAATGGCTCTCTAAATTTGTACGTTATCGTTAACTCATGTCATCAAAAAAAAAAAAAACTATAGCAAATTAAATTAATTACGATTATTACATACTTTTAAAATTTAATTGGAAAAAGGAGAAAAAACCAACCAACACTATCCTAAAATTATTTATAATCAAAACACAACAGTGAAACGTTGATCCTACACCTAATATGTTGTAACTTATTTCTAATAAAATACAATCAAAAACTTTAACTTATACTAAAAAAATCAATAACAATGTTCCTAACCTAAGTGTTTAATCTTATCTCTAACGGAATATAGTAAACATTACATATACCTAACCTATACCTAATTTTTAACAAAAATAAACAACAACACTAAATGTAGCAATAATGAGCTGAAACTCAAAAACTAAATAACGAAGAACACCAAAACTGAAAATAAACACGAATAATTTAGACATTGTCATTCAGCCACCAATACCTAGATTGCCCCGTCTCAACTCGATCAGTTTCAACGAATCTAGCAAATGAGTATCTCCATTGAAATCGTTGGTCTCGTGAACTCAAATTAGGAGGATATTTTATCTTCTTATCGGTGGCCCGTCGATATATGTGATATATGACTGGGACGCCGTCAGAATCAAAAACATATCGATTCATGTCCAAATACACGAATGCTTCTGGAGGAATGAAGCCAGTAGCGAGGCAAGTCGCTATATACCCGTCTGTAGGGTGAAACGGCTGTGAAATCCAAGGGTTTTCACTCACAGTCACAGATCTTGCGATATGATTCCGAAGAAGTTTCAATATGAAGATATCGACCCTCGTCACTTCAGCAGTTTGATAAATTCTTCTATTCGATATATAATGTTTCCAATCCGTCTCAGGCTTTCTGTACAAACCAGTACATGCACGAAGACATTTCCTTTCGAAAACTCTTAATTTTTCCATAGTACTAGCACTCTGGTTGTACCAGATCTGACATCCATATGTCAAAACTGGTCTAACCAGTGTCTTGTAACAGATAATTTTGACCTTTTGATCAATGTATCTGGAATGAAAGAGCTTTCGAAGGGCCATGACTACTTTTAGTGCCTTACTGAGCATGGTTTTCACATGTTCAGTATAGTACAGATACTGATCGAGATAAACACCGAGGTATCGAACACAGGATTTATGTGGAACCCGTTCAAGACTACTCTCACCAGCCATGATGTGGAAATCTTTCCAATTACATTTCAGGTCTTGACTGACCCCCTGCAGCGTTGTCCGAAACAAGATTGTTTCACACTTTTGCGCATTGATTTTCATTCGCTAATTGTCAGTGTACAGCTGTACATCATTGAACATTTTTTGGAGATTGCTCTGAACTATTGTAGCTTTTCGGTCTGCCGTATAGATGATCAGATCATCAGCAAACGCTACCAATGATCGCGTTGGCGAGACGTTAAAATCAAAGCCGTTCAATAGCTTGCGAATGAAGATTGAAAAGAGCAGAGGCGCAGTAACTGTTCCCTGCCGTAGACCATTCAAGACCTTGAACTCGCGCATTGTTGTCAGATTTCCATCAGTTACAACAAACGATTTCCCGTATAACATATTACACATCATGGCGACAAGGTGTCTGGGGAACTTGTCCTGAAGGAGTTTAAAAATTAGTCCATCTGACCATACCGTATCAAAGGCTTTCTCCATATCAATGAGACATGCTCCAACACATTGTCTATCATTAAGTTTCCAACAGATGTCTGAGGTTACTTTCGTTATTGCATGTGTGGTCGAATGCCTGGCACGAAAACCAAATTGGCGATTCGGCATCAACTCATTTTCCTCAATGTGGGCGTTTAATGCTCTGTTGAGTATCACTTCAAACACCTTGCTGATGTTAGGCAGCAAGCTGATTGGGCGATAGCTTTTGGGGCATGAAGATTCTTTTCCTTTCTTCAAGATCGGAAATACCTTAGCCTTTTTCCACTCATTTGGGAAATATGAATTGCTCAACAGGTTGTTGAACAATATGCAATAGTTCCTAATAGCAACCTCAGGCAAATGTCGAAGAACTACATTTGGAATACCATCAGTACCACATGATTTCTTGTTGTTTATCTTGCGAAATATGAAACACAAGTCTTCATAGCTGACAAAATAATCAATAAGATTCAAGCTCGGTATGAGGTCAGATGTTAATGTTTCATTGAAATGAAGAATTGATTGGCCGTTCAGGCTTGATTTGAAGTCGGAAACTTTTGCTTCAACGACCTCTGAAAAAATTTCGTTCCCTCTCTCAGGGTTTGGTAGATGAACCAATTCAAAATGTGTTCCAATCAGGGCAAGTTTATCCAATCCTTTACAAATAATCCTGTTTCCATTTCTATCCGGAGTCGTACTATCAATTTCGATACCAGCCCTATCGAGAAGATTTATCTCATCACTAGTGACTTTAAGATTCGATACCTTCACTCGAGACTTCTTGCGGAATATGCTATTCACTTTCGCAAACACGCCATCTGGGTCCTGTGGGCTAATACCCCTCAATTTTTCCGCCCATTGATTGCTGACCTCACTCCTGAAGTATGACCGGATTAAGTTCCGGACATTCCTCAGATGTAATTTCAACAAAGCCAACGAGGGATGGTTGTAATCCAAAAATCGTCGATAAATATTGTTGACGCGTGTGAGAAGGCTTTTCAATCTTTTCAACCTTGCGATGGTTGGTGTTTCATATCCTTCCATATTGTTTCGAAGTTTAATCTTGGGAACTACTTTCTCAATCGTTTCCAACGTCAGCTTCTCTAACTTCGACAAATAGACATCTATTTCATCGTTAGTTAGATTCCTGTCATTCGGAACCATTGAGCAAGAGTTGCCACCATCAGAAGGGGGACATTGCTTCTGGTACTCGCGATTAAACTTCTTTTGAAACTTTCCCCAGTCTGTTTTTTTGAAGTTCAACCGATGATTTTCGTGTTGAACTGGAATGAGGAAGAAATCATCCCTGTGATGATTGATTTCCATTACGATTGCGTTATGGTCGCTATCATAAGGAAGCACCTGCAGTTTCCGTTGAGGACTATTAAAGTTGAATTCGAGTCTTGCGTCAGCAATGCAAAGGTCCAAATATGAATTTGTCCTAGGGTATGTTGGGAACTCCGACCCATAAAGATTGCACCTGTATTCAATTTGGTTCTCTGTTATCCATGATTTCAGGAATACACCTCTTGGATTATTGGTGGCGTTCAGCCATGATGTATGCTTGGCGTTCAGGTCACCAGCAAGAATATAATAGTTATGCAGCCTGTTCAATTCGAGTATTTCAAACAAGGAATTGAGTTCCTCCTTGAGCTTGAGAACAGCTCCACCAGTTGCATAGGCAGAGATAACGATGAGGTTATCCCCACCTGGCAGTGAGATTTTGATAACGGACACTTCAAGAGATTCAAAGCTTTTGAATTCGACTTTTTCAATATTTTGGAAACGATAGGGTCTTCGTACCAATATCCCGGTGCCACCTCCCCCATCACCTATTACCCTATCGTTTCTTACGAATTCAAAATCCTTGAATGTCATGGAGTGCCATCAATTGAGGTGGGTTTCGGTGAGAAGCAGGATGTCAGGCTTTTGTCTGGCAATGAATTCAAGGAGATAATCACGCCGATGTAAAGTAACAATGGAGTTGACGTTGATCGAGATGAGACGAATCCTATCCGTGGGAATGTGGCTGGATGACAACTTATTTTGAGGCATTTGAAAGTCCTAAACGCTGAAAAACAATGTTAATTTTCGAATCTTGTCTATCGATTCGCTCTAATAAGGAATTTAGTTGCTGATAAATTTTAAGAAGCAGCTCATTATTGCCACTTACATTCTTTACACTATTTTCCGCATTTTCTGCTGGTCCTCTAGCGGCTTGTGCAAATGATACTCCGGGCTTGACGAAGTTCGGAGCTAAGACACTGCGGTGTATTTGGGTTTGCTTTGGGGCAGATTTCAATCTTGCATCCTGATATCGGGAGCATCCTCGATATGATGCTGGGTGACCAAAAACACCGCAGTTCACACAATATAACTTCTCTTTTGGCTCCGTCTGAGCCAATTTGCACTCACCGGGAGCATGCACGCCTTTGCATTTAACGCATCGGTAATGCATGGCGCAGTTGGCAGCCGAATGCCCAAATCGTTGGCAGTGATAGCACTGGTTGATTTCTCGCTTCTGGAGGCGTTCCCAGCTCACCACTCGAAAATTTAAATACCTGATTTGCTGAAGAGCGCTTGGACTGCTCTTATTTGTTATTTGTAGCAAATAAAGTGGTAAGTTTTTTTTTTCTACCGTCGACCATCTTGTCGCGAATGTTTTCACTGAGATAAACTCGATTTGCGGTGCTGTTTCCTTGAGAACCTGAAGAAGATCGACGGTATCTTCTCCGCAGTCCAAGCCCTTCAGCAAGAACGTCTGGTTCTTCTCGCTTTTGGGGGTATAGGTGAAGTGCGGAACCTCCCCAGAATTCAAAGCATCTTTCGCTGATTTGAAATCAACCAGTGATTTCGTTCTAATTGACAGCTTCTCAGAATTTATTCGTTTGATTTCGAAATTTGTCAACTTGTTTTCGGCTGCCAACAGCCGAACCATGTCTTTTCCGCTTTGACCGAAGACATTAATTGGCGGAACTTTCTCGGTATTCTTCGCTACTTTTTGAGGAGGACCAGCAGAACTACGGGCTGGTTTCTTCTCCCTATTTCTACTTTCATTATTTTTATTTTTTAAATATAAGATAAAATTATCGTCTTTATTACCTTCGTCTACCTCCATGTCCTGTTGGAGTCCATCCAGCGCCGCAAAGTAGTTCTGGCTTTCGTTGGTGCCACCAGCACTTAATACCTCTTCAGTTATTATTGGAGTTGCAGCTTTCTTCTGTTTTTGGATTTTTTGTATCGGACCACTCTCTTGAACTTTTTTTGCCGTCTTGAACATTTCTTCGTATGTTTGAATTCTTGCTTTCAACTCTTCGATTTCACTTCGAAGGCGGCACACTTCCTGTTTATCCTCGAGCACTTGTGTTTTGCGACCGGCATCTGCGGTATCCTGGGTGCTCGTGTGTCTCCGCTTGTTGACACTTGCCAATTTCACACCGTCACTCTCCCCGGGGCCCCCCAACGGAGGGAAGCCGTCGGGCTCCTCCATACAGCAGTCCCGAGTTGTCTTTGGTTTGTTGCCTTTTCTTGATTTATTGGTACGGTTGGTCGATGCCTTCGACGATTAATTCTTCCCCAATAAAATCAAAACTTGCTTTTGACTGACTCGTACAAAATTAATTCAATTATTTGAAACTGACTTTTGTGAAAAATTAATTAATTTTTAAAATTAATGACAGGAGCGATTAAAAACACGTCTACACGCAACGAGTGCTAGACGTAGAATCTTGCGACCGATGATTTATTGATGCATAATTGTCCTCGTGTAGGGTCAAATAAGGTATTGTAGGAATCACAGCACCGATAGTTTGGGAACTTAAATATTGATGCTATATTACTTGAAAAGTCTAAAGGATGTATGCTGCTTATATTAAAGGATGTAGTCGTTGTTTGAATGCCACCGTTGTAATCTATATATGGAGATCTGCATCGCGGTAATGGTCTCACTAGCCAACAGTATCTTTGATTCTCGAGTTAATTTAAATTATTTGATTCATAACACGTGGTATCCAACTGTACTATATACGGCTGCACGTTACTGCTAGGTCAGTTTGATGAATTTGCATTAATCGTAGGTGATTCAGCCACCGATACCATATCGTGATTTAATTCGTTTAACTATTTTCTTGTTGGAGTGACAATTTCAGTTGGAATGTGGATTTTAATTTGAGCTTTGTGATTTTGGAGGTGTAGAATGTGGCATCGCGAATAATGACGCGGATACTGTAGATGTCAATCTCATTTTTCGTACGGTTCCGGTTTGTTTTCGCATCAGTTTAGAATATCTCAATGATGTCATTTCGTCAGATTCTAGTTTTTAAGATGTCAAATATCAAGAGACTAACCAATTTTGGGAGTTATTTGTATACAGATTTTATCTTATTCAATCAAATATTACTTTTTTGTTTTTTCGGGCTGCTATTAGCTTCGTTTCTAGCTCCCCTTCTTTTAATTGAACTCGGCCTGTCTAACATTGAGATACATGTATTGTCTTGCAATGAATTTTTTTTTCCTAAAAATCCGTGTAGGACATGGGTGCCGATTGTCTGGCACAAGTGTCAGCGAGATTGTCAACTAGCTATTTGCGGAATCATATGCCGCGGGTTCTTGTCGAGCCACAAAGCTACACTACAAAATATTTATCACTCGTGCTCTATTCTACGAGGCCTATCGATCAATTTTTATTATCTTCAGAAATGTTCTATTATGTGTCAATTAAGCTACTCTACAGTAATTCAAATTTTTTTGTCTCATTAAAGTTAGCGTACATAGAGGCTTGAGACAAACGCAAACATTCTACAAAAAGCAACCGTTATTTTCTCCGAAGAAGTCGTTGCCTAAACCTAAACCTAAGGATGTAAAAGTGGCTGAAGTGAACCACTCATCTCTGCGTACAGGATAGAAACATGACGGAGGTAGTTAATTTTAATCTCATAAAACAACAAACTAAGCAGTTTCGACAGGGTCACCACCTTATCTCTTCAGGAGCAGCCACTCCTTATCACCACGTGGCTGCTCGACTGCTTATGTTTATTATAGGGCAGTCTCTTTGATGCCGACCCAGGCATGGAGAGACTGAACGATTTTGCTCTTCACTACTGAAGAAACAATCGTTTCTGCATTGGAGAGATGGTTGTTGTAATTTTAGGCCCCTCTTGTGGAATACAAGTCCCTGTCTTCTTCGAAAGTATGCTAATAAAAACCGCTAACCAATCATAAACACAAACCAGGTGTCAGTCAGGACTACTTGATGATGTGGATTTTAACACTGGCGGTCATCAGATTAGCTCCCAGCAAAAACTGACGTAATTCCAAGAAGTGTATATGAAAATCCTAGGAAACATCATTTTGTTTAAAATTAGAAGTGTCCGACTTCAAACTTTATAAAAACGTGCATACCTTTCTTCTCGCAACATTCAGGGATGTAATGCTCTATAACGTCATCGGCATGTTCAGGCCACGAATGAACGAAGAATTCCAGAAGATGCTATAAGTCTTACTATACAGAAGAAAAGACAAAGAACACAACACCAGAAGAAAATTTATCGGTGACTCTATCGTTATTTACGGAACCCTCCTAAGTATGCTACGTTAATGTCAAATGGTGAGGGCAACAATAAATTGAATCGGCTCGTCTGCCCACACCAAAATTTAAAATGTGAGAACTCGAAGGAGAGTCGTGTTGTTTTCTCCTTCGGACCCACGTTGGGCGTCATTGTAATGAATTGTTTTTTCTTCTAATAATCCGTGTAGGACACGGGTTCCGATTGTTTTGCACAAGTGTCAGCGAGCTATAAGCAAAACCGGGCTCAGCTGGCTAGCTTCGCTTAACGACCAGTACACGTGAGGCGGGTTCTTGACGAGCCACGATGCCACACTACAAAATATTTATCACGCGTACTCTACTCTATGAAGCGTACCGATCAATTTTCATTATCTTTAGAAATGTTCTATTATGTGTCAATTAAGCTACTCTACAGTAATTCAACATTTTTTTTTTTTGTCAAATTAAAGTTAGCGGACATGGAGGCTTGAGACAAACGCAAACATTCTACAAAAAGCAACCGATATTTTCTCCGAAGAAGGTGAACCACTCATCTCTGCCTAAAGGATGGAAACTTGACGGAGGCAGTTAATTTTAATCTCGTAAAATACCAAACTAAGTAGTTTCGATGGGGTGACTACCTTATCTCTTCAGGAGCAGACACTCCTGATAAACACGAGGCTACTCGACTGCTTATGTTTAATACAGTGTTTTATTACCTATTTTGTCGAACGTCTCTAAACAAGAAATGATCTGAAAATTATCTTCTTCGCCAGTTTTAGATCCTTTTTTAGAATTTTGTAAAAAAAAATTTTTTACATACCCTATTAATATCGGTACGTGTCTGTCCGTCCGTCAGTGTGTCACAGAAAACTTTCTCAGGAACTATAGAAGCTAGTTATCAAATTTCGTGAACAACTCAGAAGTTTCTGGTTAATGAAAATTCCGTAGTCAAAAAAAAAAAACTGAAAAGACCTTTAAGGGGGTCTCCCCATATAAGGATGTGAACCCTTAAAAATTTTTTCACCAAAGATGGTCGGGTAGGGTATTAAATGAAAGGCCTTGATGAGATCAAAAAATTGTGTAAGTTAATAAAAAAAACTTTTGTAAGAGAGTCTTATTATGATAGTAGAAACCGATATCCAAACCAGCAAAAATGGTAAATACAAAAAGAGTTCACACATCATATCCAAATTTATTATGCAAAAGCGAATATATAGCATTAATATCCAATACGAGACCTTGATGATTTCGTGAAGTTGTATGACTGCTTCTCCCGTTCAAACTTTTCGTGAATTCTATCTTTTTCCATGCTCTTTAACTCTCTGATATGCGGCGACTTTTCCTAAAAAATGTCTTAAATGAAATTGTTACCTATTTTCTTGAAAATAATTACCTTTGGGTGGTATTTTGATTCAATCCGGCCCTCCTCATCGCCACCGTTTTGATTACCTAAAAAAACATGGTTCCGCGTTACTGATATTCTGCTATTTGACAAAAACAAACAACAATATTCTGCTATATAGCAAGAACTAATAAAATAATGCTGGGAAAAATTTGATTAACAGAAAAGTATTCTTTATATGCCTTCAAAACAAAAAGGAGAAATAGACAGAGTCTTAAAGAGCTTCCACAACGAAATAAGTTCAACCAAGAGTTTGTTATATTATGTCCAGGAAATTTAAAAATAAAACTATTCTTACAAGTTTCTTTAGGACTGTAAAAGTAATGTAACTATAAAAAGCGTGTATCTGCCCTAAATTTAGTTTTGTGGGACATTTGATTTATGGAGAGCATTTTATAATTTGTTTTATATACTTATGAAACCAGATTTTCGATAAGTAGCTAATTTTATTGCCGCAATAATAACCTCCGATATGTCGAAGCGATACCTGCCAGAGATTTGCTATGCTTCCACAATTTGTTAACTAGCAGACAAGTGGTAGATGACAGATCTGTGAATAGCCACGAGACGTTTTCGCGACTTCGAGAAACCGTACGGTGCGATTTTCGGGAAAAGTTTGGGATTTTTCTTGCGCTTAATTTATACGCGAAATACTTGACGCCCGGAAATCCGATAAGACTATTAACCCGAATATTTAGTTTATATGTATGCAAAAGCAAATTAATTGCAAGTTTGTTCAAAATCACGCTGCGTTGGTTTACCTCCTATAATAGTGGGACCAACGGCAGCCATAACCTTGTTCTGGATAATAATGATACGCCCATGAGAAAGACGACCACGTGAGATGAATTAGGTTCGCAATTGCAGTTCTTGTTTTCCTGACCAAGAGTGATAAGCAAGCTAGCTTGTGGATAAAAAACCTCTGGTGAATAAGGAGACAAGCGGGAGGATGTTATAGGGGAAAAGAAATCAGAAAAAGGTATGTACCATAGTTACGGTGACGGTGGATTTATTTCCTAATGAAAGCTTTCCGGATAGTTAAGGAAATACTCAATGTCAAGGTTCAACAGCACAAAGAACCGAGATGAACTTGGTTTGTTTGCTGGAGTTCGACGTGCATTTGCTTGAGGGAAGAAACTGTGGGGCTGTAGCCGCCTTCCATTCGAGAGGCGGAAAAGTGTTGTTTAAAATTCAGCTGCGCTTATTCCGTGTCCTCATACAGTGCCAGTGACAAACAATGCAGAAGTTTCGATACCAGCGTAACTGATAAACTAAAATACAAAGAAAATCGTGCGCTAAATGCGTGTCATGTCAAATTGTTATGCTTGTGACGGCGATGAAGTCAAGTGAAAGGTTGCATAGTAGTGAAATTCCCTATTTCGTTATCTTCGGCGTTCTCACTAATTGTTTGTGTCGCATAAGTTCCAAAGCATTTTTCATGTTTTCTGTTTGGTGCTGAAGAACATAAATCTTAAACAAATTAAAGTGGACTGTCGTTGCTTTCCTATGCAGTACAATAATAACTTTAACTTGTGTGCGACGTGATTTTGTGGATTTGACCATATGCTCTGCAACGACGGCTGTCAAAATTCACACCGTGCACTTTTCGCGACTTCAATAAATTTCAAGTTAAAATTTTATGTGCAGAGAAGAGCGGCGATGACGGATTCCACGAAAATGACGCACAATAGATTGATCGGAGGGACGCAATAAAATGGACACCAACCGGTCCAATGCTTAATATATTGAAGGAAATAACCAACCAAGCAAAACTTGAAATACAAAAATCCCGTAAAAGGAAATCTAAAAAAGCCAAAGAAAGTGAAATTCAACAAAAATTATACAAAAGGCTATTGAAACGAATTTGATACAAGTAAAAGAAGGTACATTATCAAAAAACTCTGAGCAAACGACCGTTTACAAAGGTCAAGAGATGCACAAAAAAGAATGAAAAGACAAAAAAGCTACTGATAAAATTTCCACCGAATCTACTGAAAAGCCTCCAAATGAGCCTGAAGTTAAATCTTCTGAAGAGGCCTTAGGCAATCCTCATATAGTAACAAATACACTACCTGCAGTTAAAAAATAGACGGTGACCTGCAGAAAAATTTGAATCAATAGATGTCGCCATTTAGTAAAGGAAGCTGCATTACTTCGCGTACCTTCTGGAACCAAAAGTTACAAGCCGGTCCTGATTTTGTGCTAAAAAATTAATCTAATACGATGGCTATGGCGTGAAATCTAATGATACTTCTATGTCATCTCAGAAGCCACTTTCCCTTCATTCGTCTTCTCTTCGATCTTCAGGTCACCTTCTACGATCACTCTCGTTGGCATTTGAGTTCAATCAAGAGGTTGTATATAATTTCAAATAATTTATTTGCATGTCTAGCACAGCATCGAATTCTATTTAAAAAAAACTTAAACCAGAACAATAAAAAAAAACTTCACAGAAGTTTTTTTAAAACCAGTCAACAACATTAATCATCTCTCGAATATTTAAGGAATTTAATGTTAAAAGAAAAATCGGCTAGCTAAAATGCAAGTGATTTTATCTTAAACAGCTTTTAAGAAGCGTAGTAAAATTATTGTGTTGTTGATAAAATTATTTAAACAAAACACGTTACTTGGATAACTTCATCATTTATTAATTATCAACAACACAAACGCGGATTTGATTTGACTAATAATTAAGTAGATTCTGATATATGTAAGTAGTTATGCGACTTCGAGTTCAAACCCGTAATAATGTTACAAAATAATATTTAAGAAAAACATATGTCTTAAACTCGCCTTAATGACTATATCACTTAGAAAAACAAAATCAATCAAAAGCATCTTTCTTTAATATCTCTTAAAAATAAAACATTGAAAAAAGATAGTCACCAATAGTTTATTCTTCTTCTTCGGGGCGCTATAGCCCCTCTCGGATCTTTCGCTTCCTGCAAATAGCGCCTCCAACTGTCTCAGTCCATTACCGCATCCTCCAATTTTGAAATCCGAGCAGCGATGAACTGTCTTCGTCGGCCGAGTCAGACTAGCGTTTCCTCGGTTTCCCACTGGTCTCCGGCCTTCAATTCTACCAACGAATACTTTTTGGGTATTTGTTATTCATCCATACAATTCACGTGTCCAGCCTATTGCAGCTTCCGCAGTCTTGTAATCGTTGAGACCTCAGACTCGTCAAAAATTTCATGCAGCTCATGGTTTTATCGAATTCGCCATTGGTCCCCGTCTAGCTTCGCTTCAATTATTCGCCTCAGAAGCCGTCGCCTGAAGGCGTTCAATATATTTCCGGATGCTTGTGTTAGGGTCCATGTTTCACACCCATAGCATAACACAGGTCTTATCACAGATTTGTACACTTGGATCTTTATTTTCCTGTGTATTCAGCTGGTCTTCAAGATCGTCAAAACTGAATAAAATATGTTGTTTACGAGCTGTATTCTTATGCGTATTTCGTCTCTTTCACCAGCGGTTTTCGTTATTTTGGCACCTAAGTTTAATATTATTTTCGCCTAATGTGATATTTTGTGTATTTCAAGTATTTTTCTCCGACTGTGTCATGAATTTGGTTTTTTTCGCACTGATTTATAGCCCTACTAGTTTTGCTTCGCTTTCGAGATTCAGAAAGAGTTCTTTAGGAGTTATTAACCACCGTGACAAAATGTTGATGTCGTCCGCATAGGCTACCGTTTTGCTTGATTTATATAATAACGTACCTGTTGTATCAACAGGTGACATGTAATTTATAATTGAATAGCAATGGGGCCAACCCATCTCCCTGCTTTAATCCGATATTTGTGTCAAAGGCATCTGTGAGTTGGTTATCGATGCGGACTTGGGAGGTCATCGATGTCATTTTCATTTTGGTAAAACGGACTTATTTGGCTGCGATACCAAAGCAAAGCATTATTTGGTACGGTACACTACGGTCAATACTGTCGTATGCTTACTTAAAGTCAACAAAAATTTGTTGTACATCTGTGTTAAACTCCCAGCATTTCTCAAGTACCTGCTTGACTTGGTCTATCGTCGATATACCTGCTCTAAAGCCACCTCGATACTCCCCAATGATGCTATTGGCGTATGAGCTAATTTGATTTTCTAAAATCTTTGAAAATGTGCTGTACGCCATACAAAGTAGTGTTACGCCTCTATAATTTTCGCACTGTAGCTTGTCACCCTTTCTGTGGATAGGGAATATAACTGATTGGCTCGACTCGTTTGGTATATGTTCTTGCTGCCAAATGTGCTGAATAGCTTTATTTGTTGGCTTTCTGAACACTGCTGCCACCATATTTAATGAACTCCACTGGAATCGCATCGAATGCCGCCTTTATTATTTTTTGGACTTTGATGATGAAGCAAATATCTTCCAGAACAGATGGGGCCAATGGAAGCTCTCCAGGAATGTCAAAATGCTATGATTTACTGCAGCTGTGCGAAGGATTAAGGACGTTTTTGAAATATGATGCCTATCTTTCTTTAATCCAGTTTTCATCAGCGATGATGTTGCTGGTGTCATTACGGCAGAGAGTAGACTTGGGCCATTAACTTCGTTTCATTACTTTGTATGCTTGGCTTGTGTTGTGACTCGCTAAACTTATATCGATACTTTTCAATTGGTCGTCATAGTATTTTCTTTTCTCAATTCTAATTATCTTATCCGCTACAATTCTGAGATTTTCATATTGTTCTCTCTTCGTACTGGTTTTTCTTCCTAAATAATGTTTGTACACCTGATTCTTTCTGTCTAACTCATTATCGAACCAATCATTTCTTTTGCACCGAGCTTGATGTTAAATTGACTGTTCTGTCACGGTCTTAATTGCCGTTTTCACTACCACCGGTAGCTCGTTGCTTGTTTTCAGCAATGTGTCTGATAGGGTGGTAGCCAACTGGTTGTCAAGGATCTCCGTGAAAGTTTTCCCCACAGGCACCGTTTAGAGTCTTTCTATGTCAAGTTTCTGTAGAAGCTGGTCTTCGCTGAATTGGCCTTGACATACTAATTCGATAGGTTCATTGTATCAAGTAATAATCCCAGTTACAATTGGCTCCTCGGTATGTACGGTTGTCAAGTACGAGTATGCTCGAGATCCATCTTTGTTGGATCAGAACATGGTCGATTTGGTTTTGTGTAATGCCATCCCGTGACACTTAGGTCATTTTATGTACGCGTCAATGTGGGAAGCAAGTCGAACAATAGTTTAGCTCTCATTTATTTGTTTAGTATATTTTTTTTTAAATTTTGCCAATAAATAAAGTAATATTGCAAACAAAAATAGAAGAGTTGAATAATAAACCTTTAAATATCTTCTGAGGAATTAAATGTTACAGGTCGCACAACTATCCACAATAGGACCATTTTCATTAAACCAGAAATTTAATTTTCTTATGAGGGTATGTTCAATTATATAATATTATCATTAGAGAAAACTACATAAAAATGAAAATATTTAGTTCCGCGTAGTTTAGTGATTAGAGTACTCGCTGCGTAAGCCAAAACTCTTTGGTTTGAATCCAGTTGGTGACATTGAGATTGGTTTCGATTGATTCTTCGGATGAAATATAAGGCCGTTCAGTTATGATACGTACTGGTTTGAAATTAGAACGTATCGCAGCTGGATGGACAGACATACGGCCGAAGCATGGTACTAGGCATATCACCTTCTCGAGTGCTAGTACATTCGATCAAGATAATGAGATACACTAAGTATCTCTAAGCGAAGGCTCGAATAAGGCTATAGTGCTATAGCAAAGAAATAAATGGAGTAATTGAAGAAAAAATGCGAAAAAACGCACCAACTATATTACAAAATTTCATATAATACAAAGAAACAAACATTTATTTTTACTTATAATTAAATTATTCTATCCTTAATTGACATGCATAATCTATTTTAAAATTTTTAACTATATCCCTAAGCTAATATATCTTAGGTTTCCAAAAATAATGCTTAACCTACCATTAGTCTCCTATAACCGAAACTACTTGTATTTAAATCTACACGTTGATAAAATACTTCCAGCTTAAACTGTTTTAAAAAACTTAACAAGAAACTTATTCAATAATTTGAAACATACGTTGAATCACTAACGTTAAATTTACTAACGACAACGAAATTCAACCTGAGAATAATGAACGTAACTAAACAAAAACAAAATAAAAAAAACCAAATCGAAGTAGCAGGAGACTGCTCCTGCTAGTGGGGTTTTGTAAATAAATTAGTTAAACAAACAATGACCTAAAAACAGCAATTTCCCTTATCTATACAATCTTTTAATTACTTTAGAAATCTAGCGGGTCCTGCAGAATTTCTCGCTCTTCTTTTTTAGGACGCTCTGGCGTTTGCATCTTTTTTTTGCTGCGCCTGAATGCCGCAGGAATCTCAGCCTGGACAAGGCTGTACATTCTTCCCTGTTTTGTCTTTGTTTTTTTTGTGGGTTCCCCTATCGAAGCCTGCGTTGTCTTTGAAGATATTTGCTTTGATTTAATTTTTGGGGTTTGCTGGCTTTTCCCACCTTCACTGGTTTTTGTATTGATAGTGTTCACGCCAACAAGCATAGTACATTTACAAAATATCCACACTCAACCTAGCCTCCGGAAAAAACTGAACACAAGCGGAAGAGCGAACCATAAATTAATCTTCAGCAGCAGTTAGGTAGGTAAATGCTGACGTGAGGATTGACGCAAATGTAAACATGTGGTTCGATGAGAGATTACAGAATTACCAGATCTCAAAAAATTAATAACTTAGCAGAAAAACAAATTCGTTCTATGCTATCTTTTAGGTTTTTATTGGGGCCTGGCAACACTGCCATGTTCTGAAACGAGCCTCGCCAGCTGATATGCCCCAGCTCAGCTGACCGGCCCTTAGGAAAGTTCAGAGTGTGCAACACAGGGTAAATGGAAGGGGATTTTCTCCATTTGGCATGGTTCACCACTTCTAGAACAGTATTGAATACTTTGGAAAATATTGATATGAAGGCGATTGAAGTGCTGTTTTTATTTTAAAATCTTCTTTTGTATAGCATGGCGATTATTTTTGGCAGTTTCCAGGCTGTCATACCACGATATTTGGAAGAACACCCAAAACTGAACGAAACTACAATATAAAAAAATTTAATTTTTCCAGGCCGTATGCGAAAGAGTTTGCTCTCCTTGAAATAGATAGAACATACATTTTAGGCAGAGTACCGGATGTTATACCTATTTTTTAATATGGAAATAACATTTAATAATATCCCGTAATTGAAATGGAATTGATTTGTTTTTTAATTTTAATTAATTAATTTGGCAAAAGATACGATAAGAATCTTGTCATCATCATCATCTATGGCTCGACAGCCAAAGCCGGGACTTGGTTTCCAGGACTAATCTCCTCCAATCATCACGGTTCTGCGACCGCGTTCGTTAGTTGATCACCCTCAGCAAGGACCTGCTGCCCGCTATCTTCCCATAGAATCCTCGGTCTTCCCGCTAGACGTCTACCTTGTGCTCTACATCATCAGCATATGCTACCAGTTGTGTGGGCTTGAAGATTAGTGCACTAGAGGTTTTAGCTGATGTCATTCTGATGACGTGTTCCAGCGCAATATTAAAGAGCATCAGGGCAAGTCCATCCTCTTGTTTTAAGCCTGATACCATTATGAAGCTGTCCGTTAGTTTACCATTAACCTTGTCATACCGAACTCATTATTTGTATGTGATTTTTACTACAGAGAGATTTCGTTTTATCGAATATTATAAGACCGCCACTTATTGGAAATACTACATGAATATTAAACGGGCCAGAAATAAAGCAAGAAAAATTAAAAAATTGATTTAACGGCACATGTGCTTTCCTGTGCATGCCAAAATGTTTCGAGGTGTTATAGACATTAATTAATTGGAGCGCCCAAGACACATATTGCGCTGTTTGCGGTGGATTTATACTTTGTATTGTAATCGAAATGCTGTTGAAAGACCAATGCAAGTAAAGATAGAGATTAAATTATTATTTGATTCCAGAAACTTGCTATCTTTGAACTTTTGTACGACACTAGTAGGCGTAGAAGCATCTCTTAAAACTTCCAGCCGCGGACTTCAAACAGACGATGGATCTTTAGATTATATAGACAAGATAGATGAAATTGACGGTAGAGTGAAGCTGTTTCATGGTGGCCATATACAACTTGTATTTATACAATGATGAAGACTTTTTCAGACCAGAATTTATCATACAAAGGTAAGACTAAATTGTCTTGACAGTAATTTAAACACATCATAGCTTCATACATAATCTATACCTACAAATAAAATGAAAACCCGTAATATCGTTCAATTTTTTTAATTTTTCATTCAAAATTCATGGACATCAAAGCTAGCACACCGTTCATATCGTTGCATAAAGATTTGTTCTAATTGATTGAAAGAAAATTCACTGAGGATAAGGGTTATTACAAAATTGAATTCTAAATGATGCTTTTATTGCATAAGTAATCAAATTTACTGACACTAATTATCGCCTTGGTAGCTTAGGGATACTTTCTATTTCTTTTATGCAAAATGGCGCTAGATTGAATTTGAACTTAGTTGTATACTTTTAGTTATCTTCATCTATATATATATATATATATATATATATATATATATATATATATATATATATATATATATATATATATATATATATATACATATATATATATATATATATATATATATATATATATATATATATATATATATATATATATTGAAATGAGTGGAATACATTGTATAGTTATGCTATTTTAAACAGCATAATCATTCAATTTTTACAGAAAACGCCAGTCTTCTATTTTGCAAACCGAGGTTGCTAACATTTTTTATAAAGTGTGTTTTTCACAGAGGCGGAAAATTTAAAAAGGGTAACACCGTTTCCGGTGACAGTCGATAGTTCTTAGTTGTTTTGAGGTTAATTCTGTTTGGAAATTCATCATGATCATTACTCTTTATATTATAATTATCTTTACATCAATTATAATATTAGTATTATTTTCTTATTCATTTATATGAAATACATTTAGTTATATGAAATATATTGAATATTCTTCTAAGATAATGAACACATATATTACAAGAATTATAATGTTAGTATCAAAATTTTTGTATTTTTTATTTTAGATCAATTATAATGTTAGTTTTATTCTAGCATTCATTTATATGATATATTTTTGTATTTTTTATTTTAGATCAATTATAATGTTAGTTTTATTCTAGCATTCCTTTATATGATATATATTGAATATTTTTCTAAGACAATAGTGAGATATATTATACGAATTATAATGTTAGTATGGAATTTTTTCAAGCTTTTATTTTAGATCAATTATAATGTTAGTTTGATTCTAACATTCATTTATATGAAATATATTGAATATTTTCCTAAGACAATAGTGAGATATATTATAGGAATTATAATGTTAGTATGAACATTTTTTAAGTTTTTATTTTAGATCAACTATAATGTAAGTTTTATTCTGACATTCATTTATATGAAACATATTGAATATCATGATCATGATCATCAGCAAATTTGCTGAATGGGCCGAAGGAAATGTTGGCATTAATTCGCAATATTATTTGAAAATTTTGTCCAGTAATGAAGCACACTTTCGGTTAAAAGACTACGTCAACGAATAGAATTGCCCGATTGGAGCGATGATAACAAGTAGCTGTCGAAACACCATTGCAGTCAGAAAAAGACATTATTTGGTGCGTTTTGTGGGTAATTCGTCCATATGCCTTCAAAAATAATTATGTTCACAATGTTACAGTCAACAGTGAGCGGTACAGAGATGTGATTACTTACTTTATAGTGTCTCAATTGGAAGCCATTAACGTTGCTGACATGTGGTTTTAGTAGATCGGCGCCACAGGCTATTAAGCTTAATTTACTGAAAGACACATTTGACGAATGATTAATTCCACGATACTGCCCTGTTAACTGGCAACCGTTCCTGTGCGATTTGACACTAGGAGTACGACGCGTTACAGACGAACTATAGCTCGATCTACTGCAGAGAATTTTTGTACGTTGGACCCCCAGATTACGCCACATACGCGCCAGCCGTAGCCGTCACATGCCCGAAATCATCATTAAATATTAATGACAAAATATATCTTTCAACTAAAGCAATTTTATGGACATAAAAACATTTTTCCTTGCTTTATTTCAATTTAAAATTCTCTGCATCGAAAAAACACCCTTTCAAATTTGAAATAAGATTAAATTCTTTCTTTACCTGATAAACACCTTCCTTAACCTACATAGTTATTGATGATTACGGTACTAAATCCAAAGACATGAATACTATTGCTGAATCTTTAATTCAGAATAGACTTTATGGTGCTTTAAAAATATTAACGTACTTCGTGGCATAATATGTAATATTTTACATAATTTTTATAAAAGACAAGACATTTTTTAATGACTTTCGCGCATGTTAGGTGATTTCCTTGGTTTTATTGTATGTTTGCTGAATATTTGCTTTTAATAGTTCTACAACTATATATATATATATATATATATATATATATATATATATATATATATATATATATATATATATATATATATATATATGTATGTATATATATATATATATATATATATATATATATATATATATATATATATATATATATATATATATATATATACATTGGGTTTACTGGTTCCCCAATAATGTAACATTATGTTAAATGTCGAGAAATGCGAATAACTGTAAATACATCTACAGCTCTGCTACTAAATCCTACTTTCACCTCCTTTGTGAGAACGTAAGAGGGTGAAGGTAAATCTTCCGCGCCTGAGAACGGAATCGACGTAATAACCATGCCGCCGGAATCGAAGTTGGGCGACGGGCTAACTCCCCGTCCCTGGAAAACCTTTAATTGTTTCGAAACCCGCAGATAGGCCTCGGAATGGATTGGACTCACGGCAACGACCTCGCAAACGACTATTGCATTGAATCCTGGAATGTCAGATCACTCAATTACCCTGGCGCTGTTAAAGACCTTCTACAACACGCCAGTCAATATCAATTAAAAATACTGGCAGTCCAGGAAACGAATCGGACTGGAAACGACATTCAAGACATGAGATCACACACAATATTCAAAAGCGGGAAGCCTACTGGAAAACGAGAATTCGGAGTGGCCTTCATTGTAGATAGGGAGCCCAAATCGCACGTTATTGATTTTAAGGCAGTCAATAAACGATTGTGTGCGATCTGTATAAAAGCAAAATTCTTCAAAATCTGGCTGATTAATGTTCACGCCCCGACCGAAGAAAAGGACGAAGAAACGAAAGAAACGTTTTACAATCACCTGGAAAGACTGGTCGATTCACAGATGACACAAAAATTATTCTGTTATTTCAACGCTAAGGTTGGCAATGAGCTATCTCATCGGGGAAAAACTGGAGGATATAGCCTCTACGATGAAACAACTGACAACGGCCAGCGCCTGATTGACTTTGCATGTAGCAGAAATCTGGTCATACGTTCGACTTGCTTCCCACATCGACGCATTCATAAAATGACCTGGGTATCACCAGATGGCAACACACAAAACCAGATCGATCATGTTCTGATCCAACAACGTTGGGCCTCGAGCATACTTGACGTCCGTACATACCCAGGAGCCAATTGTAACTCAGATCATTACTTGATCAAATTAACCTATCGATGTCGTATGTCAAAGGCATATTCAGCGTAGACCATTCCACTACAAAAATTTGACATCGAAAAGCTCCAAACGGCGTCTGTGGCCAAACATTTCACCGAGACCCTCGACAACCAGCTGGTTCTCATCTTATCAGACGCATCGTTAAATAGCTCTGGATGGAAATGAAAGCGGCCATCAGAACCGTGGCAAAACAGATGATCGGACATCAAGCCCGGCGTAAAAGAAATGATTGGCTTGATGATGAGTGCCAGAATGCGTTAGATAAAAAGAATCAGGCCTACAAAGAATACGTAGGTAGGAAAACCAGGACGAAGAGAGAACACTATGAAAATCTCAGAAGAGTAGCGAATAAGATAATTAGGATTAAGAAAAGAAAATGCTATGACGACCAATTGAGAAGTATAGATGTAAGTTTAGCGAGCAACAACACATGACAAGCATACAAAGTAGTGAAAAGCCTGAAACGTGGTTATCAGCCCAAAACCACACTCTGTCGTGATGACAGCGGCAATATAATCGCTGATGAAACCAAGATTAAGGAAAGATGGGAATCATATTTCAAGAACCTCCTTCATCCTCCGCACAGCTCCAGAACATCGGAGCCTATAGATGTCTCCGGAGAGCTCCCATTGGCCCCACCAACTCTGGATAAAGTTTGTTCCATAATCAAAGCCCAAAAGAATAATAAAGCACCGGGCATCGATGAGATTCCAGTGGAGGTCATTAAATATGGTGGCAGTAGTATTCATCAAGCTATTCACAAAGTCATCCAGTTCATTTGGCAACAAGAAAATATGCCGAAAGAGTGAGCTTAATGTGCATGTGGCGTAGAATTCGCAAATTATTGATGATTTAAGAGAATTGTGGTGCATAATTATAAATAGAGCATGCAGTAGGTTTAAAGCAGTTGGATTATCACGTTGAATAGATCTAGCAATAAAATTTTAATTAAAAGCGGAAAAACGGTTTTTTATAAAACCGAATTGTGAAAACCATAACTGGGGCTCGAGCAGTCGAATCATTGTTCCCGTGAGAACACAGTGATTGTAAACTCTGTTTTAATAGTTGTTTTGAGTGACCGGTATCTTTATACTGTCCGCGTGAGAACACAGTAGATTTTCGGTAATCCGCAAATAGTTCGCAATTCCCGTGAGAACATAGTGTTGACGGCACCCAACTCGCAAGCCATGTTAAGCGCAGTTCGTTTGAAGTCAATTTATATTCGCGCAATGAATAGTGACCAAAGGAGAAAAGGAGGAAGCTCCCACATAAGGAAAATATCCCTCAAGAAAGTGACACAAATCGTACCGCAGAGGGTGCATACCAATCATCTCAACGGCTTGCACTAAAAAGGAGACCTACGAAGTGCCCAATCTAAGGAGCTGGATACAGATGGCGATTATTTATCTAATGTAAGCTTGCCTCTATTTTTCCATTTCTGAACATATTTATATTGAAGCAAATTAATAAATTAATTAATCAATAAAACTGATTAGCGTGTACATGAATGAACTGCTGCATGCATAAATTTTTTCGTGGTTAGTAGCCCTACTTTACTCCAACAGCTATACTACTGGAATGAAAAAAAATGAAAATGCCTGCCATTTTGGGGAATTTTTCAGGGGGTATTAAGAATGAATTCCACCAGAAAAGAAATTTCCCCGATTTGGAGTTAGGGTGGAAATCACCCCTTGAAGTTTTATTTTCCGAATATCTCGGGAAATAATGCAAAAAAAGAGAAAAGTTTAAAATAAATATTGTAGATCTTTCGATTCTACACAGAAAGGCATTCTACATTTTTAACCCCTATCTGGCATAATTGAGCTAGAAAAAACCCCTAAAGATGAATTGAAATTGGAAAATAATTTCTTCTTCGCATAATTGCATTGTTTGAATCATTTCATAGTGAAATTATTCATGGTGTTTCGCCAAAAAAATGGTTTGGTACTAAGAGAGACATCATGAGAAACATTTGTTTAGGAAATTAAATTTTGAACAACTTCTATTAGAAATTGTTTTTATTTGACCCATCTTTTCACCGTAATGTTGAATATTTCTCCTTGCTAATTATTTTTATCCTAAAACTATAATACAGAATCATAGTAAAATATTTTCAGAGCGGGTCCATCAAACAACCCTGAAGAAAACTTAGAGTATTGTGTTAGAAGAAATTTTAAATTCTAGAACGACGAAATTGCCTGAAAATTGCCCTGCTGAAGATTTAATTAAAGGTGAATGTTATTATGTGCCAGAGCTTTTAACGTGCTTCTTGGAAGCATTTATTTTGGGATATGTTTCGCATTTATCAAGGAAAAAACGTGAAGTTAGAAAAAATAATAATGAACTCGCGATTTTTTCTATCGGACAAGATATGATATAGCAGCGCCATTAAATCAGTAAAAAGATTGTGTACTCGTAACAGCAAAAAATAATCAATTTGCTGTCAAAATATGGGCTCTGTTGCTCGTACACTGTTTTGGAAGAATTAGAGACAGAATTAACTTTTTTTATGGCTAACAGTACATACGTGTGTGCTGAAGATATTTACTTTGTCCGGACTTAAATACTGCAGTTGCCTTCGACAACTTCGATCGCTTCGTTGAAACACTGAATGGCAAAGATACCCTTCACGATACAAGTGGGGATAATTTTCTAAAACATAGTTCAAAATGAGGATACGATGCCTGTCATGCCTCCGACTTCTAGTGGAATTGACAATCAATCTCCTAGTGAAAATCTCCACAGCAATATTTCAGAATCTACGCTTCCCACATCAAGAAATCGAAATCGCCGAGGCCTTTGAAGAAATAACTTTCGAGATGCGTCCATTTACAAAAATATTAAAAATAGCAACTTGGAATCAGCTTGGCATTTCCGCACTCAATGAGGATCCTGAATGTTAGCGCATAAGCTCAATATACCTGATACTCCAATGTGGGTTGGATATAACAGTAAAATAGTCATTGAAAATTTATCAGTTCAGAAAATTTCATATCTGCCTCCCATAAACGAGTCTTTCACTAATCATTCCGCAGTTTCAAAGACTTTAGAATTATGATAAGACATTGCAAATGAATGCAACGCTCCATACATTCAGGTTACGTATGATATAGCAATAGCTCGAACGAGTTATTGTATTCAAATACAAGAATCTCTAAAATTCGACAACATTTTTATTCACATGGGCGCCTTCCATATCGAAATGGCTTTCTTCAAAGCAGTTGGCACGTTTATTGAAGAATGCGGACTCACCAATGTCATGACGGAATCCGACCTAATTGCTGAAGGTTCTTTTTCAGATTTATTATTAGAAAAAATTAAAATAGGTGTAAAAGACGACACTCTATTATGGCGTTATCACTTCAACAATATCACTTTAGTTCTTTTTTGGAGAAAAAAAATTTGACAGTCGAAGAATCGGTCATTGAATATCTCACTGCTTTCTCGCAACTTCAAGATAACTCGCCTCAAGTACAGCGTCCAGAAACACAAAATTTCCTCCAGTTATATGATCAATATACTAAGGAGACTTTGGGAGGCAAGCATGATAAAACCCCACAATTTTATGCTATGTACATTGATTTTATAAATCTTTATCATTTATTTATTAGAAGTACAAGAGTTGCAGATTTAGATATATACATTTATGCCCTTGGAAAAATCGGGAATTTGTTTTTTTACTTCAATCAATAAAATTACCGTCGCTGGCTAGGCTAGTGTTGTATTTAAATCAACTGGAACACATCAGCGATACACATCCAGGCCTCCGAGAGGAAGTTTCAATAGGCTCGTTTGGAATTAGGAGAACCCAAAAACCTTTCTCGCAAATCCCAGTTGGTTTGACGTTGGAGCAAACGATCAACGGTAAAGCAGCACGTCGGCTAGCGGGAATCGTAAATTTGACGAGCTCTATGGCTGCCGGACAACGTTGGGCGCGAAATCACGGAGCTCGAACTCCTACCATCTTACATGTTTTAAATCGTGCAGGCATGAGTAACAATAATGAAGACGTTGCCGCAGACCTACATGTAGATAGACTGAGAGAACATAGAAAGCAAATTGAAGCTTTCATGCATAGCATCGAACAGACCACTAGTCCATTTCTACTGGGCAGGCTACTATTCCAGAAGTTGCTAATTGCTTGTTAAGAACTGTTTCGTCTGGGATGTTTCTCCACGATCAATTCATTACAGAATGTAATCTGGATCCGGATAGATCTCACAAAGCGCTGGAGAAAAATCCAGTACTGAATTTTGCAAGTGTAAAGAAGAAGAAAACTATTAAGATTGGACAAAAAGTTCATGGTCAAACTACAGCGGGATTTATTTGGTAGGTTGTTAACTCTATCTCTAGTCACTAACTTGAATCTTGTAAAAGTACTGTGTTTCCCTATAACACCAGTTCCGTTATTACTATGCCATATAGATGGTTCCTTTAATAAAACTGCAAAATCAGTACTGGTTCAAGAATCAGAAAAAAATGAAGAAATGGAACAACCGCCACAACAGATGGATTGTCTCATTGTAGATGACTTCTTCTTTTTGAATACTTTTAAACAAATGCCGCGTAATTTTGGAGATTTATCGAAGAAGATTCTACAATCTCTTGTCAAAACTATATATTTGATCGTTACTTCACGCCTTCGAAATAAAATTGCAAACATGCTCTTCGAAGCAATACGGATGACAAAGATTTTTATATTGCTGGTCCTCAACAAAGTAGAACTTTGGATTTCTCAAAAGATTTCAAAAACATAAAGTTTAGAGAAGCTCTAGTTAAATTTCTTATTGAGCATTGGGCTGACCAAGAGATGAAATCGATAATCGGTAACAAAACAATATTTTTGATTCATGATTTGTGTTATGTATATTCAGTTATCGATAATGAAGTATCACGAATTATTGATCATGAACTGTCCTGGCCCGGAGCATGAAGAAGCGGATATAAAAGCTGTATTTTTTGCCTGTCAAATGAAAGAAGACTCCACTGTTATCTTCAGAACGTCTGATACAGATATCGTTGTAATTATGTTAGCCAACATGGAACATATTAAATCATCAGTAAAAATATGGTTTGATCTCGGGGTAGGCAATGCACGCCGATATCTCGGCATTACCGCTCTTTCTGCTAAATTGGGCCCACTTGTTTCACAAGCACTACCAGCTCTGCATGCGCTCACGGGATGTGAATACAACCCAGCTTTTTGCAGACGAGGCAAAAAAGGCCTTTTAGAGATTTTAATGGGATCTGAAACTTATCAAAAAGCATTTGCAAACTTGGGATGTAAAGCTTATGACATTGAAGAATTATCTCTCACCATAGAATCTTTCATCTGCCATTTGTATGGATTAAAGAAACTAGCTAATGTCAACAGTGGTAGGATGGAAATATTTAATAAAACATACAAAGTAACTGATATGTCTCAGCCCTTCTCATTAAATGTACATAATTACGACGCTTGTAATTTGCCACCTTGCCGATCAGAGCTACAACAACATTTATTGCGAACAAAATACATTGCATGTTTGTGAGAAATGCGCACAATCGTATTTTTACGGAGATGTCACCAAGAAACTGCGGATGGAAAAATATTTAATGAAAATTCGTCATAATACCTGACATTTTAGAAGACACTTGAATTCAGGTACGTTTCCTTTTCAACCGACTTCCAAAAGAAAGAAGGTTATCAATTCATCGCGTGTATTTTTATTTTTGCTTTTTTTTGTATGTTCACGCATAACTTTTAAACGGAGATAGATAGAAGACTCATGTTTTTGGCAAATGATACCTCTTTCTTCCAGTTAGTTCCCGTTTATAGGATAAGAAATTCAAGTAAAAGTGAAGGACTTTTACCGTTAAAACTAAAAAACTTCCGACTTTCACCCCGATTTTTCAGCATAACTGATCGACGGGTGTAAGGATTTTGATTGTAGAGGTTTCAAATGAAGGACAACATATTGATCTAAAATGTATCGGAACAGAATTGTAATCCTTTCAAGGACACTGTACATATTGACAGTTCAATATGATACATTGATGTCAAGAAATTGAATTTAAATAACCTTTAGCGCGAAGAGGATTCTTCAAGGACTTGATGGAGATACCGAGTCCATTGGTGACGGATGATAAACATGATCAGTTTCCTTAATTTTCTGCATAAACGGTATATTTTAGTCAATCATTTGTAGCGGAAATAACCAATAAATTACTTCTCTTTTTCTTCTTCTTCTTCTTCTTAGCACTACAGCCCCTTTCGGGGCTTCGCTACCTGCAAACAGCGCCTCCAACTGTCTCGGTCCGTTGACCGCGTCTTCCAATTCCGAAATCTGAGCAGCAATGAACTGTCTTTGTCGACCGAGTCAGACCAGTGTTTCCTCGGTTTCCCCACTGGCCGCTGGCCTTCAGTTCTCCCTACGAATACCTTCTTGGGTATCCGTTGTTCGTCCATACGATTCATGTCTCCAGCCCATTGCAGCTTCCGCAGTCTTACAATCCTTGAGACTTCCGGTTCGTCAAAAATTTCATACAGCTCATGGTTGTATCGAATTCGCCATTGGTCCCCGTCTAGCTTCACTCCGATTATTCGCCTCAGGACCCGTCGCTCAAAGGCGTTCAATATATTTGCGGATGCTTGGGTTAGGGTCCATGTTTCACACCCATAGCATAACACAGGTCTTATCACTAATTTTTGGAGCTTTGTCTTCCTGTGTATGCAGCTGGTCTTCAAGATCGTCAATACTGAATGAAAGATTTTATTTGCTAGCTGTATTCTTCGGTGAATTTCGTCTCTTTCATTGGCCGTTTTCGTTATTTTAACGCCTAAATACACAAATTCGCTAACATTTTCGATAATATATTCGCCAAGTGTGATATTTTGTGTATTTAGGGTATTTTTCTTCGACTGCGTCATGAACTTTGTTTTATAGTTTTGCTTCGCTGTCGAGTTTCAGGAAGAGTTCTTTGGCAGTTGTTAGTGACCGTGACAAAATGTTGATGTCGTCCGCATAGGCCACTACTTGGCTCGACTTGTATAGTAATGTGCCTCGCGTATCGACAGGTAGCTTCCGTATTACGTACTCCAGAGCCAAATTGAATAGCAATGGGGCCATCCCATCTCCCTGCTTTAGTCCGATATTTGTGTCAAAGGCATCGGTGAGTTGGTTATTGATGCGGACTTGGGAGGTTGTCGACGTCATTGTCATTTTGGTAAGACGGACTTATTTGGCTGGGATGCCAAAACCAAGCATTATTTGGTACAGTACCGTACGATCAATACTGTCGTATGCTTGTTTGAAGTCAACGAAAATTTGGTGTACGTCTTTGTTGAATTCCCAGCATTTTTCAAGTACCTGCTTGACTGTGAACAGTTGGTCTGTTGTTGATCTACCTGCCCTAAAACCACCTTGATACTCCCCAATAATACTGTTGGCGTATGATCCGATTTTATTCTCTAAGATTTTAAAAATATTTTATACGCCATACAAAGAAGTGATATGCCTCTATAATTTTCGCACTGTAGCTTGTCACCTTTTTTGTGGATAGGGAATATAATTGATTGGCTCCACTCTTTCGGCGTATGTTCTTGTTGCCAAATGAACTGGATGACTTTGTGAATAGCTTGGTGAACACTACTGCCACTATATTTGATGAGCTCCACTGGAATCTCATCAATGCCGGGCGCTTTATTATTCTTTTGGGCTTTGATGATGGAACAAACTTCATCCAGAGTTGGTGGGGCCAATGGAAGCTCTCCACAGACATCTATAGGCTCCGATGTTCTGGAGCTGTGCGCAGGATGAAGGAGGTTCTTGAAATATGATTCCCATCTTTCCTTAATCTTGGTTACAGCAGCGATTACGAGTATATTGCCGCTGTCATCACGACAGAGTGCCTGAGAGTTAACGTTTACCAATTTGGAATATACTCGTAAATGTTCGCAATCCGTGGTCTTAACGCCACTAAGTTTCAGTTCAAAATAGATCTATTCGGGTACCGCCACACATACGTAAGTACACACTTCCGAATTGACGACAGTCAACATTTACACACACTTGCGTGGACGCATTCGGGAAACGTTGGTCGTTTCTGTGACTTGAAACCGTACAATTCACCGCACTGCAGTTGCCTTTATGAAACCTCAATATTAATTCGTTCGTAAGAAAAAATATTCACTAAGACGTGATGTTAATCCACATCACACAGCACCGAATCAAATGCCCACAAAATGTATCGAATTGCAAAAGCGTTCCATCGAACAAATTCCGCCAATTCGTCAGTGATTCTTCACGATCTCCCGTCCAAACACATGCAATTTTCTTTGGGACAACTATTCCGCAGCGGAATGGTAATGTTTTGGAGTTAAAAAGGGTGAATGGGCGGAAATGGTTTTCAATTTATACTTTTGAATTTAATACCCGGTCTTTAAATGATCTTGACGGCACTTTTACCACACTTTTCACACCACACGTATTTTGCACCGCGGTCCCGTGCCCAACCCGTCTTTCTCGCCTCGCGGCTGTAAGTCGACTCCCCTGCCAAAAAATCACCGTAATTCTCCTTGACTTTGTGAAATGCAATTCCTGTAGCGGGATCGCTACTCAAACAGCGAAATTTTCCATCATTACTTCGCTTGTACGCATCATAGTCTCGCAGTCTTATGCCTCTGAGAATTTTGAGACTTAAATCAGCACTCTCATCTTTTGCAGTTATTTTGGCTTTTGTCTCCTTTGGAAGAAATGTACTTTCTAAAGATAGTGGTGTACTTGTATTTGGTAACTGATTGATATAAAAATATCTGGTATGAAAAGAAGATAATAGACAGAATGAAAATAGCCAACAACGTCATTTTAGTCTTCTGTTTGTAGAAGGCTTGTAGTACATATTTTCTCGTTTCCCCCATGTTTTTCTCATGGTCGTATGTTCGTGGCGGGCAATGGTCTAGCTGGAAATTTTGAAACTATATTGTTTGGCACCGCTCGTCGCCGACATTTAGCAAAATTTATCGTAGGTACACAAGTCACTCGTCGGTTCTTCCCCGATGGTGATAATGCACACTCGTTTCGGTTGTTTTTAAAATTAACGTCGTCTTTTGTAGATTCAATTACGTTATCAATTGAAAGCAACTTTCGTTTATAATGATTAGGCGTAATCAAGTGGGAAAAATCGGAAGAATTAGACAGGCACACGTTAATTACCGACAAACAAAACAATTTTTAATTAATATTATGGTTGGAATCGGTAAAATTTGACAAATTTTAAGGGGTTTAAATGATACAATGATTTTAGCGTTCATATAATTTAAGGGGTTAACCGTTTCGTTCTAAGCATTTGTATACCGCGTTACACCTCAATTCGTTAAATTATATTCAAAAGATATTGTAATAAAATCACTACACATTAAAAATATTAAACAGTTTTAGAATTTTGTTTCCCGGGAGTTAAGTACAAAAGACATTTTCTGGACCTATTTTTCATGCGAAAAAAAACAAACGAGTGTTGCGATGGGGAAGGTGACTGAATGGTTACTCATTGTTAAATTGAGTTTGTGCTGTGTGCTGTGGCAGCGCTGGCTTTTAGAGCCCTACTCCTCGATTACTACAATATACATATATATATATATATGTATATATATATATATATATATATATATATATATATATATATATATATATATATATATACATATATATATATATATATATATATATATATATATATATATATATATATAACTATATATATAACTATATATATATATATATATATATATATATATATATATATACATATATATATATATATATATATATATATATATATATATATATATATAGTTATATACATATATATATATATATATATATATATATATATATATATATATATATATAGTTATATATAGTTATATACATATATATATATATACATATATATATATATATATATATATATATGTATATAACTATATATAACTATATATATATATATATATATATATATATATATATATATATATATATATATATATATATATATATATGTATATAACTATATATAACTATATATATATATATATATATATATATATATATATATATATATATATATATATATATATATATATAGTTATATATATAGTTATATATATATATATATATATATATATATATATATATATATATATGTATATATATATATATATATATATATATATATATATATATATATATATATATATATATATATATATATATATATATATTGTAGTAATCGAGGAGTAGGGCTCTAAAAGCCAGCGCTGCCACAGCACACAGCACAAACTCAATTTAACAATGAGTAACCATTCAGTCACCTTCCCCATCGCAACACTCGTTTGTTTTTTTTCGCATGAAAAATAGGTCCAGAAAATGTCTTTTGTACTTAACTCCCGGGAAACAAAATTCTAAAACTGTTTAATATTTTTAATGTGTAGTGATTTTATTACAATATCTTTTGAATATAATTTAACGAATTGAGGTGTAACGCGGTATACAAATGCTTAGAACGAAACGGTTAACCCCTTAAATTATATGAACGCTAAAATCATTGTATCATTTAAACCCCTTAAAATTTGTCAAATTTTACCGATTCCAACCATAATATTAATTAAAAATTGTTTTGTTTGTCGGTAATTAACGTGTGCCTGTCTAATTCTTCCGATTTTTCCCACTTGATTACGCCTAATCATTATAAACGAAAGTTGCTTTCAATTGATAACGTAATTGAATCTACAAAAGACGACGTTAATTTTAAAAACAACCGAAACGAGTGTGCATTATCACCATCGGGGAAGAACCGACGAGTGACTTGTGTACCTACGATAAATTTTGCTAAATGTCGGCGACGAGCGGTGCCAAACAATATAGTTTCAAAATTTTCAGCTAGACCATTGCCCGCCACGCACATACGACCATGAGAAAAACATGGGGGAAACGAGAAAATATGTACTACAAGCCTTCTACAAACAGAAGACTAAAATGACGTTGTTGGCTATTTTCATTCTGTCTATTATCTTCTTTTCATACCAGATATTTTTATATCAATCAGTTACCAAATACAAGTACACCACTATCTTTAGAAAGTACATTTCTTCCAAAGGAGACAAAAGCCAAAATAACTGCAAAAGATGAGAGTGCTGATTTAAGTCTCAAAATTCTCAGAGGCATAAGACTGCGAGACTATGATGCGTACAAGCGAAGTAATGATGGAAAATTTCGCTGTTTGAGTAGCGATCCCGCTACAGGAATTGCATTTCACAAAGTCAAGGAGAATTACGGTGATTTTTTGGCAGGGGAGTCGACTTACAGCCGCGAGGCGAGAAAGACGGGTTGGGCACGGGACCGCGGTGCAAAATACGTGTGGTGTGAAAAGTGTGGTAAAAGTGCCGTCAAGATCATTTAAAGACCGGGTATTAAATTCAAAAGTATAAATTGAAAACCATTTCCGCCCATTCACCCTTTTTAACTCCAAAACATTACCATTCCGCTGCGGAATAGTTGTCCCAAAGAAAATTGCATGTGTTTGGACGGGAGATCGTGAAGAATCACTGACGAATTGGCGGAATTTGTTCGATGGAACGCTTTTGCAATTCGATACATTTTGTGGGCATTTGATTCGGTGCTGTGTGATGTGGATTAACATCACGTCTTAGTGAATATTTTTTCTTACGAACGAATTAATATTGAGGTTTCATAAAGGCAACTGCAGTGCGGTGAATTGTACGGTTTCAAGTCACAGAAACGACCAACGTTTCCCGAATGCGTCCACGCAAGTGTGTGTAAATGTTGACTGTCGTCAATTCGGAAGTGTGTACTTACGTATGTGTGGCGGTACCCGAATAGATCTATTTTGAACTGAAACTTAGTGGCGTTAAGACCACGGATTGCGAACATTTACGAGTATATTCCAAATTGGTAAACGTTAACTCTCAGGCACTCTGTCGTGATGACAGCGGCAATATACTCGTAATCGCTGCTGTAACCAAGATTAAGGAAAGATGGGAATCATATTTCAAGAACCTCCTTCATCCTGCGCACAGCTCCAGAACATCGGAGCCTATAGATGTCTGTGGAGAGCTTCCATTGGCCCCACCAACTCTGGATGAAGTTTGTTCCATCATCAAAGCCCAAAAGAATAATAAAGCGCCCGGCATTGATGAGATTCCAGTGGAGCTCATCAAATATAGTGGCAGTAGTGTTCACCAAGCTATTCACAAAGTCATCCAGTTCATTTGGCAACAAGAACATACGCCGAAAGAGTGGAGCCAATCAATTATATTCCCTATCCACAAAAAAGGTGACAAGCTACAGTGCGAAAATTATAGAGGCATATCACTTCTTTGTATGGCGTATAAAATATTTTTAAAATCTTAGAGAATAAAATCGGATCATACGCCAACAGTATTATTGGGGAGTATCAAGGTGGTTTTAGGGCAGGTAGATCAACAACAGACCAACTGTTCACAGTCAAGCAGGTACTTGAAAAATGCTGGGAATTCAACAAAGACGTACACCAAATTTTCGTTGACTTCAAACAAGCATACGACAGTATTGATCGTACGGTACTGTACCAAATAATGCTTGGTTTTGGCATCCCAGCCAAATTAGTCCGTCTTACCAAAATGACAATGACGTCGACAACCTCCCAAGTCCGCATCAATAACCAACTCACCGATGCCTTTGACACAAATATCGGACTAAAGCAGGGAGATGGGATGGCCCCATTGCTATTCAATTTGGCTCTGGAGTACGTAATACGGAAGCTACCTGTCGATACGCGAGGCACATTACTATACAAGTCGAGCCAAGTAGTGGCCTATGCGGACGACATCAACATTCTGTCACGGTCACTAACAACTGCCAAAGAACTCTTCCTGAAACTCGACAGCGAAGCAAAACTATAAAACAAAGTTCATGACGCAGTCGAAGAAAAATACCCTAAATACACAAAATATCACACTTGGCGAATATATTATCGAAAATGTTAGCGAATTTGTGTATTTAGGCGTTAAAATAACGAAAACGGCCAATGAAAGAGACGAAATTCACCGAAGAATACAGCTAGCAAATAAAATCTTTCATTCAGTATTGACGATCTTGAAGACCAGCTGCATACACAGGAAGACAAAGCTCCAAAAATTAGTGATAAGACCTGTGTTATGCTATGGGTGTGAAACATGGACCCTAACCCAAGCATCCGCAAATATATTGAACGCCTTTGAGCGACGGGTCCTGAGGCGAATAATCGGAGTGAAGCTAGACGGGGACCAATGGCGAATTCGATACAACCATGAGCTGTATGAAATTTTTGACGAACCGGAAGTCTCAAGGATTGTAAGACTGCGGAAGCTGCAATGGGCTGGAGACATGAATCGTATGGACGAACAACGGATACCCAAGAAGGTATTCGTAGGGAGAACTGAAGGCCAGCGGCCAGTGGGGAAACCGAGGAAACACTGGTCTGACTCGGTCGACAAAGACAGTTCATTGCTGCTCAGATTTCGGAATTGGAAGACGCGGTCAACGGACCGAGACAGTTGGAGGCGCTGTTTGCAGGTAGCGAAGCCCCGAAAGGGGCTGTAGTGCTAAGAAGAAGAAGAAGAAAAAGAGAAGTAATTTATTGGTTATTTCCGCTACAAATGATTGACTAAAATATACCGTTTATGCAGAAAATTAAGGAAACTGATCATGTTTATCATCCGTCACCAATGGACTCGGTATCTCCATCAAGTCCTTGAAGAATCCTCTTCGCGCTAAAGGTTATTTAAATTCAATTTCTTGACATCAATGTATCATATTGAACTGTCAATATGTACAGTGTCCTTGAAAGGATTACAATTCTGTTCCGATACATTTTAGATCAATATGTTGTCCTTCATTTGAAACCTCTACAATCAAAATCCTTACACCCGTCGATCAGTTATGCTGAAAAATCGGGGTGAAAGTCGGAAGTTTTTTAGTTTTAACGGTAAAAGTCCTTCACTTTTACTTGAATTTCTTATCCTATAAACGGGAACTAACTGGAAGAAAGAGGTATCATTTGCCAAAAACATGAGTCTTCTATCTATCTCCGTTTAAAAGTTATGCGTGAACATACAAAAAAAAGCAAAAATAAAAATACACGCGATGAATTGATAACCTTCTTTCTTTTGGAAGTCGGTTGAAAAGGAAACGTACCTGAATTCAAGTGTCTTCTAAAATGTCGGGTATTATGACGAATTTTCATTAAATATTTTTCCATCCGCAGTTTCTTGGTGACATCTCCGTAAAAATACGATTGTGCGCATTTCTCACAAACATGCAATGTATTTTGTTCGCAATAAATGTTGTTGTAGCTCTGATCGGCAAGGTGGCAAATTACAAGCGTCGTAATTATGTACATTTAATGAGAAGGGCTGAGACATATCAGTTACTTTGTATGTTTTATTAAATATTTCCATCCTACCACTGTTGACATTAGCTAGTTTCTTTAATCCATACAAATGGCAGATGAAAGATTCTATGGTGAGAGATAATTCTTCAATGTCATAAGCTTTACATCCCAAGTTTGCAAATGCTTTTTGATAAGTTTCAGATCCCATTAAAATCTCTAAAAGGCCTTTTTTGCCTCGTCTGCAAAAAGCTGGGTTGTATTCACATCCCGTGAGCGCATGCAGAGCTGGTAGTGCTTGTGAAACAAGTGGGCCCAATTTAGCAGAAAGAGCGGTAATGCCGAGATATCGGCGTGCATTGCCTACCCCGAGATCAAACCATATTTTTACTGATGATTTAATATGTTCCATGTTGGCTAACATAATTACAACGATATCTGTATCAGACGTTCTGAAGATAACAGTGGAGTCTTCTTTCATTTGACAGGCAAAAAATACAGCTTTTATATCCGCTTCTTCATGCTCCGGGCCAGGACAGTTCATGATCAATAATTCTTGATACTTCATTATCGATAACTGAATATACATAACACAAATCATGAATCAAAAATATTGTTTTGTTACCGATTATCGATTTCATCTCTTGGTCAGCCCAATGCTCAATAAGAAATTTAACTAGAGCTTCTCTAAACTTTATGTTTTTGAAATCTTTTGAGAAATCCAAAGTTCTACTTTGTTGAGGACCAGCAATATAAAAATCTTTGTCATCCGTATTGCGTCGAAGAGCATGTTTGCAATTTTATTTCGAAGGCGTGAAGTAACGATCAAATATATAGTTTTGACAAGAGATTGTAGAATCTTCTTCGATAAATCTCCAAAATTACGCGGCATTTGTTTAAAAGTATTCAAAAAGAAGAAGTCATCTACAATGAGACAATCCATCTGTTGTGGCGGTTGTTCCATTTCTTCATTTTTTTCTGATTCTTGAACCAGTACTGATTTTGCAGTTTTATTAAAGGAACCATCTATATGGCATAGTAATAACGGAACTGGTGTTATAGGGAAACACAGTACTTTTACAAGATTCAAGTTAGTGACTAGAGATAGAGTTAACAACCTACCAAATATATATATATATATATATATATATATATATATATATATATATATATATATATATATATATATATATATATATATATATATATATATATATATATATATATATATATATATATATATATATATATATATATATATATATATATATATATATATATATATATATATATATATATATATATATATATATATATATATATATATATATATATATATATATATATATATATATATATATATATATATATA
>OZ017740.1:243563536-243573536 GCA_963969285.1 Odontomyia ornata | reverse complement strand
CTGCACCTGTTCATGGAGAGGTCAACCTCCAGATACAGTTGGGAGACCTTGTGTTCCGACATAATTTTCTGGTCGCGAACATTATGGATGACTGCATTCTCGGAATGGATTTTCTGCGACCACATGGAATCACGTTAGACTTGGGCAAACGTGTGTTGAAATGGCAGAATGTCGAAGTACTGATGGAGGATCCTAGCGTCCAAATCCCCAAGATGAATGTAGTGGTATGTACTGACACTGATGTACCGAATTCCTCCGAAAGCATTGTATGGGCCAAGCTTGATGGTGATTCTGGAGACCACCGATCTTATCTGATAGAGCCAACGAAGACATCCGCATTGCGCAGCTTGATTGTAGGACGAAGCCTTGTAAGATCTTTAAGGAACGGATATGTGCCGGTTAGAGTCCTTAACACCGCAGACTCAACCACGAGCATCAAAGCGGGAGAAGTCATCGGCAGCTGCCAGCCTGTTTCCACCATCACCTCTTTGGAAGCTTCTCACAACCATCATTGGAAAAGGAGGCAAGACACAGACAAAGCCCGGGAATCCACGTCTGCAATATTGAAGCAAGTCAAATTGCCGGTGCAGCTATTCAAACGAGCCTCTGATCTGGTCACCAAGTACAGTGACATCTTCTCAACAAGCCCGGATGACCAAGGCCGAACGAGTCTGGTAACTCACGTCATAGATACACAGGGAGCCAAGCCGATTCGACAAGCACCAAGACGTCTCCCTATAGCCAAACAAGGAGAAGTGAGCGCGCTGATCTCGGACATGGAAAAGCAAGGCATTATCGAACCTTCTGTAAGTCCATGGGCCGCGCCTGTAGTTCTAGTAAAGAAAAAGGATGGTAGCACTCGCTTTTGTGTCGACTATAGGCAGCTTAACGACGTCACTAAGAAAGATAGTTACCCGCTCCCACGCATCGATGACATCATGGACACTTTAGCCGACGCAAAATGGTTTTCTACACTCGATCTCAAGAGTGGCTACTGGCAGGTAGAAATTGACAAGAAGGACCGAGAGAAGACCGCATTTTCAGTTGGGACCGGATTGTGGCAATTCGTGGTGATGCCGTTTGGGCTTTGCAATGCTCCAGCCACTTTCGAACGCTTGATGGAATACGTGCTACGTGGTCTAACCTGGGAAACCTGCTTGGTGTACCTAGATGACATCATCGTCATCGGGAGAACGTTCGAAGAGCATGTGCGGAACTTAGAAGAGGTCTTCTCCCGACTGCGACTGGCAAATTTGAAACTTAGTCCCGACAAGTGTACCCTTTTCGCAGCTGAAGTAAAATACCTGGGACATGTCGTATCAGCTGAAGGGGTCAAAACAGACCCTGAGAAAATTGAAGCCGTGAAAAGCTGGCCAACACCAAACAACAAGCGCCAACTACGAAGTTTCCTGGGCCTGGCAACCTACTATCGAAGATTCGTCAAAGACTTTGCCAAAATAGCTAAGTGTCTTCATCAGCTAACCGAGAAAAATCGTCCGTATGTCTGGAATGAACAATGCCAGACAGCCTTTGAGACCCTGAAGGAAAAGCTATGTGAATCACCCGTACTGGCGTATCCGAAACCCGGAAAAATGTTTGTGGTTGACACCGATGCAAGCAACGGCGGTATTGGAGCTGTACTCTCCCAGCAGATCAATGGCGAAGAAAGAGTCCTCTCGTATTACAGTCGAGTTCTTTCAAAAAGTGAGAGGAACTACTGTGTGACCAGGAAGGAGCTATTGGCTATAATAGAGGCCACCAAGCAGTTCCATAAGTACCTATATGGCCAGAAATTTGTTCTTCGAACGGACCATGCATCATTGAGATGGCTACTTAACTTCAAAAACCCCGAGGGACAAGTTGCGAGATGGATCGAAAGATTGCAGTCATACGACTACGAAATTGTTCATCGAAAGGGCGGAGTTCATGGAAATGCTGACGCCCTATCTCGTCGCCCATGTCCAGCTAACTGCAAGCATTGCCGACGGATTGAGGAAAAGGAACCGCCCGTTGATCTGCGACTGATAACGGCCGAATTCGATGAAGGTTGGTCATCGGAGGAGATTCGAAATGCCCAGCTAGCCGATGAAGACATCGGACCATTGCTCGTATGGAAGGAGACGACTGGGCGACCTGAGTGGAAGGACGTTTCAACGCATGGCGCAACCCTAAAAAGCTATTGGGCACAATGGAACTCCCTTCAGGTGGAGGGTGGTGTACTCAAGCGGAAATGGGAAACGGCGGATGGCAGCTCCTATAGGATGCAAACTATACTACCCAAAAGCCGAATCCACGATGTGGTAAAGGAAATGCATGAAGGATCCTCGGGAGGCCATCTTGGTGTTAACAAAACCTTAGCGAAATTGCGGGAAAGATTCTACTGGCTCCACGCTCGAGAAGACGTAGAGGACTGGTGTCGCAGATGCACCATTTGCGCTTCCGTCAAAGGCCCAAAACGACGACTGAGGGGGCAAATGCAAACCTATAACGTAGGCGTGCCATTCGAAAGGATTGCTGTTGACATCGCTGGACCCTTTCCTGAATCTGAATGGGGAAATCGATACACGCTGGTTGTAGCTGATTATTTCAGCAAGTGGCCCGAGGTCTACCCCATTCCCAACCAGGAAGCAACTACTGTAGCCGAACAGCTAGTGTTAAATTGGGTCAGCAGGTACGGCGTGCCTTGTGAACTACATTCGGATCAAGGCCGAAACTTTGAGTCACTAGTTTTTAGCGAAATGTGCGAGCAGCTGGGAATACGGAAAACGAGGACAACACCGCTGCATCCCCAATCCGATGGAATGGTCGAACGTTTCAACGGCACGCTCAATAAACACCTTGCCAAGATGGTTGACGAGAACCAAAGGGACTGGGACCGACATATCCCACTATTTTTAATGGCATATAGAGCCGCTGAACATGCGTCGACGGGCCAAGCCCCAGCCAAAGTCATTTTTGGAAAGACTATTCGTTTGCCAGCCGATATAAAGTTCGGAACATCCCCTGAGAAACCCCAAACGGTCTCGGAGTACGCAAGTGATCTAAGACAACGGTTGAACCAGATACATCGGACAGTGCGAAAACACCTCGAATCGGCTACTGACCGCATGAAGACCAGGTATGATCTAAAGGCTAATTCTACTGGCTTCCAGCAAGATGACTTGGTGTGGCTTTATAACCCGCAACGGCGAAAGGGTAGGTCTCCAAAGTTGCAACATAATTGGGAGGGACCATACCGAGTTACAAAGCGAATCAACGACGTCGTATACCGAATACAGGAACATCGTAAGCCGAGAGCTAAAATGAAAATCGTGCATCTGGACCGTCTTGCCCCATATTACACCCAGGGAGAATTGACTACAACTGGCGACGCATCTTTTCGGGGCGAAAAGAACTGAGGTGGGGGCAGTGTTACATGTACAAATAATTTTGCGAGCTACTGTCGCAATTGTTTTCACAACAATGAAGAACACGAATTCACTCGAAGCCACGAGAACGCAACAAGCATGATCAACATCTGCAAGTGACGTCACTCCATTCATTAAATTCTCTCGAATCTACCAGCTACCTCTCGGTAGAACATTCGCCAATAAACGAGAAATGGGTGAATAGGTAGAGACCCTATATAAAGGCGAGCTGAATGAATGGGGGAATCATTCATTCGACCGCGATAAGAACTGCGAAAGTGTGTGGGAAGTGTGTTTCGTAATAGTGAAGTGATTTAGAAGACAATTGCGATAAGAAATTTATGGACAAGTGTTAGATTTTATTTTAATAGTGAAAATTAAAATTAGTGAAAGTGTTAAACTGATTATTGTGCATTTTCTTGATTTAAATAAACTCTTTTAACTTAAATTAAAAGACATTGCGTTTTCACTTTCCCGGAACGTTAAAATTATTGGCCGCGAACCAATAACACGCGACAATATATATATATATTTATATAAATATATCTTTATATATATATATATATATATATATATATATATATATATATATATATATATATATATATATATATATATATATATATATATATATTTATATAAATATATATTTATATATATATGTATATATATATATATATATATATATATATATATATATATATATATATATATTATATAAATATATCTTTATATAAATATATCTTTATATATATATGTATATATATATATATATATATATATATATATATATATATATATATATATATATATATTTATATAAATATATCTTTATATATATATATGTATATATATATATATATATATATATATATATATATATATATATATATATATATATATATAAAGGGTGATTCATAACAAGTGAATACATGTGAATGGGCCTTAACTCTTATTTATCACCCATTTCAGGTCCATATACTGACAGATTATGTCAGTTTGGTCTTTTAAAATTCTAACTATGGCGTCATACACATCTGCCAAACGTTTGATTATTATTAAAACTTTTTACAAAAATAATGAATTGCCAGTGCAAATATTTCGCGCTCTACGTGAACTTTTTGGTCCACCCATAAATTGGCCGGCGAGATCGTGTGATTTGACTCCTTGTGACTTCTTCCTTTGGGGATTTCTGAAGGATCGTGTTTACGCTGATGCTCTCCAGGCTACTGAAGCATTAAAAAACAATATTCGAGGCAACATACGCCTAATAACGCCGGAAATGTGCAAAAATGTCATCAAAAATTGCAACCATCGTTTGAGCAGCACAAGGTGCACATATGCCCGAAGTAATGTCTCATATTTAATTGTAAGGGACCAAATTTTCATAATAAATAAACATTACAGCTCAATCTTCACAAAAACTATGTTTTTTTTTCGACAAAAATGTGTACACTTGTTATGAATCACCCTATATATATATATATATATATATATATATATATATATATATATATATATATGTATATATATATATATATATATATATATATATATATATATATATATATGTATGTATATAGAGATTATATTTATATATATACAGTGAGCGTCAAAAGAAAGTAAACACCTTTGATACTTGTATTAAGAATTTTATTAAAACAAGGTAATTAACACAAAATCAAAAATGTGTATAAGGAATCAAAGACTTATTTAATAAGAACTGAACACAACATAAACATTAAACAAAAGTAATACACAACAAAAATAAATTCACTTTAACCAAAAAAAGACCAAATTTCACGCGTCAAAAAAGTAAACAGCAAACAAAACATAACAGAACTCAATAGAAAAAGTCGATTATTTTTAAATTTTCAATATTTCGTTTGTTTTCCTTTGGACTTAAGCACCTCATTTCGTCTTCTAGGCATCGACGGGACAAGTTTTTTTGTAACATCGGGAGAGATTTGGCTCCACTCTTCCGTTATAACCTTCTTTAAGTCGGATTTGCTTGAAATGACCCTTTGTCTCACTTTTCTGTTAAGGTTTTCCCACAGATGCTCGATCGGGTTAAGATCTGGGGACTGCGGCGGATGATCAAGTGTCTTAGGAGGCCGATACAGTAGCCACTCTTTCACAATTTTGGACGTATGCTTTGGATCGTTGTCCTGTTGAAAGATCCAATTTCCAGACAAACCTAATTTTTCGACGCTAGAGGCAACATTGTCCCTCAAAATGGCTAAATAATCCATTTTGTCCATTGTTGAGTCAATAAAAACAAGATTACCAACACCAGTTGCCGCCATACACCCCCATACCATAACTGAACCGCCACCGTCCTTAACAGTGTTGGTAACACGCTTTTCTTTGAAGGCTTTATTCTTAGCACGCCATATTTTTGGGGGCCTTTTCGCGCCGAAAATTTCGAATTTGCTCTCATCTGTATATAATACGTTTTCCCGAAAAGATGGAACCTCGTTTTTGTATTTATTAGCGAAGTCCATACGCTTGATCTGATTCGCCTTGCATATGTATGGCTTTTTCCGTGGTATTCTTCCATGTAGACCATTTTTATGAAGCGCTCTCCTGACAGTACTCGCACTTACTGGTTTGCCTGATGCCTGCGTTATGTCTCCTGACAATTTAACTGCACCTGAGGCTGGATATGCCCTTACTTCTTTTACTACAGCTCTTACTTTGGTACCACTAAGCCGCATTGGGCATCCAGATCTTGGTAAATCTTCAACGAGATGATGTTTAGCCTACTTATCAATATTTTTTTTTATTTCACGCAAGGATTAACCTTTTGCTTTTAAGTCTATTATAATTTTCCGAGTATCAGGCGATGCTTGCTTTCCCAGAGTGAAACTATTTTCTTTTACGTCTTTATTTTTAATATTTATTAGATCAAACGTACTTAGAACGACATTTGGTGAAGTAAAGCGCGCGAACAGCACAAATTTGTCACCAAAAGCTAACGTTCTTCCCCGAATTATAAAAGAAGCGAAGTAAGTGTTACCACTGTTTCCTTTTTTTTGAAGCGTAAAATCTGATGGATTTCCACTTTGGTGAGGTGAGATGAAAAGTTGGTGTTTACTTTCTTTTGAAGCTCACAGTATATATATATATATATATATATATATATATATATATATAGATATATATATATATATATATATATATATACATATATATATATATATATACATATATATATATATATATATATATATATATATATATATATATATATATATATATATATATATATATATATATATATATATATATATATATATATACATATACATATATATACATATATATATATATATATATATATATATATATATATATATATATATATATATATATATATATATATATATATATATATATATCTATATATATATATATATATATATATATATATATATATATATATATATATATATATATGTATATATATATATATATATATATATATATATATATATATATATATATATATATGTATATATATATATATATAGATATATATATATATATATATATATATATAGATATATGTATATATATATACATATATGTACATACGTATATATACTACTTCACAAGGGCAGGATTTTCTCACTACTGACAGCTACGGGAGAACACCTGGCCATGGAGAGATCAACCTCCAGATACAGTTGGGAGACCTTGTGTTCCGACATAATTTCCTGGTCGCGAACATTATGGATGACTGTATTCTCGGAATGGAGTTTCTGCGACCACATGGAATCACGTTGGACTTGGGCAAACGGGTATTGAAATGACAGAATGTCGAAGTATTGATGGATGATCCCTGCGTCCAAATTCCCAAGATGAATGTAGTTGTATGTACCGACACTGATGTACCGAATTCTTCCGAAAGCATTGTATGGGCCAAGCTTGATGGTGATTCTGGAGACCACCGATCTTATCTGATAGAGCCAACGAAAACGTCCGCATTGCGCAGTTGGATTGTAGGACGAAGCCTTGTAAGATCTATAAGGAACGGATACGTGCCGGTTAGAGTCCTTAACACCGCAGACTCGACCACGAGCATCAAAGCGGGAGAAGTCATCGGCACTTGCCAGCCTGTTTCCACCATCACCTCTTTGGAAGCCACTCGCAGCCATCATTGGAAAAGGAGGCAAGACACAGACAAAGCCTGGGAATCCATGTCTGCAATATTGAAGCAAGTCAAATTGCCAGTGCAGCTATTCAAGCGAGCCTCTGATCTGGTCACCAAGTACAGTGACATCTTCTCAACAAGCCCGGATGACCAAGGCCGAACGAGTATGGTAACTCACGTCATAGATTCACAGGGACCAACGCCGATTCGACAAGCACCGAGACGTCTTCCTATAGCCAAACAAGGAGAAGTGAGCACACTGATCTCGGACATGGAAAAACAAGGCGTTATCGAGCCTTCTGTCAGTCCACGGGCCACGCCAGTTTTAGTAAAGAAAAAGGATGGTAGCACTCGTTTTTGGGTCGACGTCACTAAGATAGTTACCCGCTTCAACGCATCGACGACATCATCGACACTTTAGCCCACGCAAAATGGTTTTCTACACTCGATCTCAAGAGTGGCTACTGGCAGGTAGAAATCGACAAGAAGGACCGAGAGAAGACCGCATTTTCAGTTGGGACCGGATTGTGGCAGTTTGTGGTGATGCCATTTGGGCTTTGCAATGCTCCAGCTACTTTCAAACGCCTGATGGAATACGTGCTACGAGGCCTAACCTGGAAAACCTGCTTGGTGTACCTAGATGACATCATCGTCATCGGGAGAACGTTCGAAGAGCATGTGCGGAACTTAGAAGAGGTTTTCTCCCGATTGCCACTGGCGAATTTTAAACTTAGTCCCAACATATGTACCCTTTTCGCAACTGAAGTAAAATTCCTGGGACACGTCGTATCAGCAGAAGGGGTCAAAACAGACCCTGCGAAAATTGAAGCCGTGAAAAGCTGGCCAACACCAAACAACAAGCGCCAACTACGAAGTTTTCTGGGTCTGGCAACCTACTATCGAAAATTCGTCAGAGACTTTGCCAAAATAGCTAAGTGTCTCCATTAGCTAACCGAAAAAAATCGTCCGTATGTCTGGAATGAACAATGCCAGACAGCCTTTGAGATCTTGAAGGAGAAGCTGTGTGAATCACCCGTGCTGGCATATCTGAAACCCGGAAAAATGTTTGTAGTTGACACCGATGCGAGCAATGGCGGTATGGGAGCTGTACTCTCCCAGCAGATCGATGGCGAAGAAAGAGTCCTCTTGTATTACTGTCGCGTTCTCTAAACAAGTGAGAGGAACTACTGCGTGAACAGGAAGGAGCTATTGGCTATAATAGAGGCCACCAAGCAGTATCACAAGTACCTATATGGCCAGAAATTTGTTCTTCGAACGGACCATGCATCGCTGAGATGGCTACTTAACTTCAAAAACCCCGAGGGACAAGTTGCGAGATGGATCGAAAGATTGCAGTCATACGACTACGAAATTATTAAGGAAAGGTGGAGTTCATGGAAATGGTGACGCCCTATCTCGTCGTCCATATCCAGCTAACTGCAAACATTGCAGACGGGTTGAGGAAAAGGAGTCGACCCTTGATCTGCAAGTGATAACGGCTGAATTCGATGAAGGTTGGTCATCGGAAGTAATTCGAAATGCCCAGTTAGCCGATGAAGACATCGGACCTTTGCTTGTATGGAAGGAGACAACTGCGCAACCTGAGGAGAAGGACGTTTCGATGCATGGCGCCACCCTGAAAAGTTATTGGGCACAATGGAACTCCCTTCAGGTAGAGGGTGGCATACTCAAGCGGAAATGGAAAACAGCGGATGGCAGCTCCTATAGGATGCAAACTATACTTCCCAAAATCCGAATCCACGATGTGGTTAAGGAAATGAATTAGCGATTCTCGGGAGGCCACCTTGGTGTTAGCAAGACCTTAGCGAAATTGCGGGAAAGGTTCTTTTGGCTCCACGCTCGAGAAGACGGAGAGGACTGGTGTCGCAGATGCACAATTTGCGATTCCGTCAAAGGTAAATTTGGTCAGTAGGTGGGGCGTACCTTGTGAACTACATTCGGATCAAGGCCGAAACTCTGAGTAACCGGTTTTTGGTGAAATGTGCGTTTCAACGGCACACTCAATAAACACCTGGCCAAGATAGTTGACGAGAACCAAAGGAACTGAGACCGACACATCCCATTATTATCGATAGCGTACAGAGCTGCCGAACATGCATCGACGGGCCAAGCCCCAGCCAAAGTCATTTTTGGAAAGACTATTCGTTTGCCGGCTGATATAAAGTTCAAAGCACCCACTGAGAAATCCCAAACGATACATCGGACAGTGTGAAAATACCTCGAATCAGCTACTGCCCGCATGAAGACCAGGTGTGATCTAAAGGCAAATTCTACTGGCTTCCAGCAAGATGACTTGGTGTGGCTATATAGTCCACAACGGCGGAAGGGTAGTTCTCTGAAGTTGCAGCATAGTTGGGAGGGACCATCCGAAGTTACAAGGCGAATCAACGACGTCATATATCGCATACAGGAACAC
>OZ017740.1:243431036-243561036 GCA_963969285.1 Odontomyia ornata | reverse complement strand
GACCCAGCTTTTGAGCGGGCACGGGTGTTTTCAGTCTTACCTGCACAAGATCGGCAAGTCACGGTCTCCCGATTGTCGGTTTTGCCCAGGAGAGGAGGACAATGCCTGTCACACATTTTTTGCGTGTACCAAATGGGCCAGGCTGCGAAGGGAACTCTACAGGGAGACGGGAGAGCTCACCCCGGATAATATAGTTGCGGTGATGCTCCAATCGGTTGACAAATGGAACCAGGTGGCACATTATGCTCGGGCAGTCCTAAAAGATAAAAGGGACTCGCAGCAGCCGGAGGTGCTGGGGCTGGGGGATCGCTCTTCTGGCATTTCCTCTTCCCCTCTCCCCTCCCGCTAGGAAAGGGACTCCCCAGCTTGAAGGCGCCCCACGGCGTAACAAAACGAGACCTGGCCCGAAGTAATGTGTCAAACGGTTCCAGGCTAGGTTCTCAGATTGACAGGGGAGGTGTTTAGTGGGTAGTCCAAAGGTATCCTCCCTGGGAGTCCCACACTGCCAGACTCGGCGGGCATAAATGTCTTCACCTCCCTACCACAAAAAAAAAAAGATCATAATTGATGGGTATCTTATTCCACTTCTTCTTCTTCGTAGTTTTGAGAGCGGTTTTATTATTAGATGCCGTTTAACAACTTGTTTCGTTAAATGAGCCCACAAATTCTCTATGGGATTTATGTTTGGGCGTTATGGTGGTGTGTCGAGAAATTTACCGCAGTTGTACAATAGCCACATGTGTACGGCGGGCTTCTTCTGTTTTAGGGCATTGTCTCGGTAAAATTTGAACAGTGGCTTGGTGTTACCGAAAAACCCAATTTTATTTGCATTGCTAGTTAAATGGCTCTGCAGAATCCTAAAATACATTACGCGTCCCTGGTTGCATCAATAAAAAAAAAACCCACCTCCTTTACTAGAAATACACCATCAAACTATTATAGAAAGTTTTCCAAATTTTACGGTTGGATTTTCCAATGACGTTAACGACCATCTGTACACTCATTTTGGTCCATCGTTAAATACAGCCCGTTTTTCGTTTCGTTACAGAATATGACGTCATCCCAATACTCAGCCGGTTAAGCAATTTGTTTCGTTACGACGGAAAAATGCGTCACCACATTTTGTGAAGAGAGCAGTGTTTTTTCCGAGCAGCTCTTGATAAGTATTTGTTTGTAAGTATGACCTGCCAAATTGCTTCATGCGAAACAAAAATGCCTCAATCTTTCGTGAAGTCCATTGCAATTGTCCTTAATGAAATTTGAAAATTTCGATTCTCAGGCGCTTCATACGTTAGGTTATCTTTGATTTGGGGCCACCTCCATGCTTTGGCTCCGATCTATCCTAGTTTTCGGTTCGATTTATTATGTTATAGATTGTCCTACGTATTACTAAAAACGTCTTTGATATCTCCTGTACACTTTTACCCTATTGATAATTATAGTAGACCAGCCGCAAAACCTCAAACGATAGCGTCTTGCCCGGCACTTTTAAAATAAATAAATAAAGTCTAGAAAACTAATTATTCACTAATCACAACCAAGTAATACACGGCTCACTAACCAACAGCAAATAAGTAATTAGAAAGATGACGAAAATGAACATATGGAGCGAAAATAACGGTAAAATAAAGCTCATCGCTCAGTTTTTCCCAGATGTGAAAAGAGTTACTTGGCACTAAGGAAATAGGTTGGTATTGGATTGTGTCGTGTTTCTCGGCAAATTAAAGTTGTTTTTAAGTACTGTTTATAAGTGAGAAATGAAAATGTTTTGTTTATTACACTACAAGCTGAAAAGCTGAGAGAATTTTCTGTGTGAAACCTCATTCTTGACATATATGTATATATATATATATATATATATATATATATATATATATATATACATATATATACATATATATATATATATATATATATATACATATATATATATATATATATATATATATATATATATATATATATATATATATGTACATATATTTATAACATATATGTATATATATATATATATATATATATATATATATATATATATATATATATATATATATATATATATATATATATATAGTATATAGATATATATATATATATATATATATATATATATATATATATATAAAGTATATAGATATATATATATATATATATATATATATATATATATATATATATTGTAATGATTTCCAACATTTTAAGTTCGAACGCGGAACCGACCTCTCATCGGTTCTAGACGTTAAGTCTGAGTAGTGCCAACGGATGGTACCAACAGGTCAACCAATCCGTGCACCGTAACCCATTCACGCGGTGGCTGCTTGTCGGCCAGCTAGTTCGGAGAGGATTTCGGTCGCGGGTCTCCGAATGGGTTACGCTCAATTACAATATTTTCAGCCACCTGAACATGCCCGTTTTCAAAACGCGTTATCAAACAAAACCATACGGAGAAGAAACCTATTCTACGTTACTCCGTATTTCTTCATTAACCAGTCAAGAATACAAAATCTAATTTTTATTTCGCGTTCCCGAATTTCCGACGCGGTACCGAAAAGTATGCTACTCTAACTCAACCCGACGAAAACTACTCTAAATAAACGACAAAACAACAAAGGTACCGCGTACCGCGCGCGACGCGAAACCGACCTCAGCGGATTTGTCGAAACCCTACCCTCGCGACGGCATACCTACCATGCACTCACTTTCCCGCTGAAACAAGAAGAACCACTGAAAAGGAAAGTCTTTGATTAATTAGCAATTCATTTTATTATTAATTCTTAGATCCTTTTTTTTCTTAGCAAACACATGCGTTATAAGAAAGTAACACAAGTACATAAAGCCTATTCAAAAATTGAATTCAAAAAAACAAAGGTAAGCGAGGCTTATTAAATTTTCCGATTTATGAATTTTCCTTCAACATTTGAAGTATAATATATAATGACACAAAAGCAAAAATTTGGGTCGTTCAAAAAAAAAAGGATGCGCATACTTTTTCGACAAACTTGGAATAACAAGATTGTTGTAGATACATTTTTTTTTTGTTTTGTAGCCAGAAATCAACATATCTTTTATCATCAGAATTAAATTTATAAATTGTACTTGAAACGAATAACTTTTCCGCAATAAGGTAATTTGATGATTGTTAGCTATGCTTAAAATGGAAAATGAACGTTAAATCATAGCTTGCAATGCATAATAATAAATGATGCTTAAATACAAGAAAAAAGTTACGAACTTATTATCTTATCGTCTATACTAACATCATTGAACCTAATATCCAATCGACTATGATATACTTATTAAAAATATTGATATAAATGACAAACTTCTATACAAAATAACACTAGAAATAGTATTAGAAAAAAAAACTGTGACTTAATTCGAAATCCGCGACCAATTACAGTGTTTATATGAAAATCCGTTGTCAGAGAAAGACAATTAAATGAACTACATGCATTCTTCTAAAGTCTTTTTATATATATCACGCTAAAAATTCATACAGCCCTAATACACTGACACGAAACTGCGTTATTTATAATATATATTTTTTTTTTTTAGGCCCGTGCAGCAGTATTTATGCCAGCGGTTCTCAATCTTTTTTGGTGACGGAACCCTTTTGGATAGCAAAATACTTGATGGAACCCTACAATAAAACAATGGTTTTTAAGTGTATTTTTTATTAATAAGCATAATTAGAGTACCATGTAACAGTTACTTATTACTTACTTACATAACAAGTATAATAATAAATATGACATTGAAAAAGAAAAAAAATCTAACTAATGGGATGTATGAAACTGTTTTTTATTTTTCATCAATTGGTTGATATCAGGTTTCATAGAGGACAGTTGAAGTCTCATATCAGGTTCGGCGTCCAGTCTATTGCGGTATTTTGTTTTCGTGGCTGCATAGGTTGAGAATCCTGTTTCGCACAAATATGTTGTTGGAAACGGGAGAAGAATATTCAAAGCCATTTTGGCAAGCATTGGATATTCATTTCGGATTCGTCGTTTTGAACAGTGACTCCATACTTGTGTCAGATGACATTTCTAAAAGAGATTCATATATCTCGTTTGACATACTTTCGGGCTTTTGTAAGTTGGGTAAAAAAGGATTATGAATCCATGAATTCAGTTTCATTTTTGTATTCTGTTCTTCAGGAAAATACTTCTCAAAAGATGCGCGCATCGAAGTGAGATATTGGACCAATTCTTCAAATACATCATCTTGAAATATTTCTGAGTTGTTATCGCCAACAAACTCACTGAGTGACGTAAAGCTTTCTATTTCTCTATTTCCAACGCAAATAATCCAAAAATCTAATTTTCTTTTGAAGGCAGTCATTTTGTTACAGGCCTGGAACACTGTTGTCTGTTTATCTTGCAATGATAAATTTAATTCGTTCAGTTTCTGAAAGATATCCGCCATAAAAGACAGTCGGAACAACCAAATTTTATCATACAAACGGTCTTTCAAATTAAAAGAAGTATCTGAAAGAAACATTTGTAACTCGGCTCTAAGTTCAAATAGCCTTGTTAAAGTTTTACCCCGAGACAGCCATCGCACTTCTGTATGGAGCAGCAGTATTTTATGTGTGCTGCCATAATCTTCACACAATAATGAGAACAATCGGGATTGTAGTGGTCGTGATTTGATAAAATTAATTATTTTTACCGCTTCATCCATAACTAATTTTAGATTGGACGGCATTTGCTTCATCGCAAGTGCTTGTCTATGCAGGATACAATGGCTGGAACTACAATTAGGCGCTTTATTTTTTATTCGTGACACTACTCCTGCTGTTTTACCCGTCATCGCCTTGGCCCCATCTGTACAAATGTCAATGCAATCGTTCCAACTGAGATTATTTTCCTCAAAAAATATATTTATTTTATTAAAAATTTCCTCTCCGGTAGTGTTTGTGGGTAGAGGTGAACACATAAGCATGTCTTCTTCAAAAGAACTTTCACATGGATATCTCACGATAACCAGCAAGATAGCCAGACCAGCGACATCAGTCGACTCATCCATTTGCAAGACGAATTGTGTTTTTTGTAGACGTGTAACTAGTTCTTGTTTGACGTAGCTTGCTAGATCATGAATTCGCCGTAAAACAGTATCGTTAGATAGCGGCACAGTAGAAAAATGCTTTGCAGATTTTTCATCGAGCATGCATTTTTTTATGTCTAATACACATGGTTTTATTAAATTCTCAGCGATAGTGTGCGCTTCTCCTGCTTGTGCAATGCGATAGCTAACTAAATATGATGCCTCCGTGGCCTTTTCATTGATAGTTTGGGTTACATGCATCATTGTTTTTTGACTTTCCAATAACTGTTCTTTTTTACGTACAAAAAATTCTTTATTCTTGTCTTTAGACTCGGGGTGTACAGTTTCTAAATGTCGGCGCAACTTGGCAGGTGCCATGGAACTATTAGGAAGCAGTTTACTACATAACATGCAGAGAGGTGAGCCTTTGGAATCAACAAATCCAAAACTGATATATGATTCATCATACTTCCTTTTTTTCGCCTTTGAAACCGTGGAACTTGACGTCGTTGCATCATCGTCTGGATCGGTAATTGCTGTATACTCCACGCGGACTGCTTTTGAACATTCGGCTTCGTTGGAAGATGTTGTTGCGACACGTTTAACGCCTTTAAGCCAACGTTCCATTCTTTCAGGATGGTGAAGTTAAAATAATGCGTAGAAGAGTTTAGCACTTTAGTCCAAAGAAGAAATGTACAAAACTGATACAATCAGAAAACAACAGTAGAACAATACACAATTTTTTTCTAGCAGGTAGGTACTTATCGCTCCGAATGCTAATCGTCGACTGACTAGTGTCAAGGCTTGATCATCGCTTTTATAGTCCTAGCCTCAATCTCGAACATTCTCAAAAATACTCGAGTCGGCGTCTTTGATAAATAAAAAGCCGATATAAAAATAGAAATTCAAAAAATGTGGTGTAAGCAATCTCGACCAGAGAGAGGTGTTTTGATTTTTTTTTCTAACTTCTTGCGGAACCCCGACAGGGGTATTTCGGAACCCTAGGGTTCCGCGGAACACACTTAGAGTATGGCTGATTTATGCAATTAATCAACGTTAACGCTCTTACTAGTTCACTTTGCGTCCTAAAATTACGAATCGCGAAACTGGTAGGTCGTTGTAAAAAATTTTTTTTTACAAAGACCTAAAAATAAAATTAACTCGTTGGTAAAAATAAATTTTTAGTTTAACAAGAAACAATTATTGCAAGAGCATCTTATAAACACGTTTAGTCGCTACGATTGTCAGATGTAGAATTATTTATAATAATAAATGCCAAAAGTTCAACGCAGTATACCAACTTGTTTGAGAGTTAAGTATTGAATAAAAGCAACAAATGATAATTCGTGTTATACACTTTATATTTTTCCGCGACGAGTCCCGAACTGAAATCCGGATAGATAACAGGGAACATGACGAGATCAGCTTCTTGTACATTTTTACAAATCCTCATATAAACAGTGAAATCAGCAGCAAAACCCACCTCCTACATACGACTCGAAATCTTCTATAGCTCTTCACTGATTTAACCGCACGCTCATATCATCATACCCCTGTATTTTGTTAAACCAATGTGTGTCCATTTCAGAATTTATATCAAGTATATTCTCTAATCTCTCTTCGTTTGAACGTATGCTCCTTTCTTAAAGACGCAAAATGAAAGAATAATACATTCGAATTCGAACCACTTGTTGCACTTCGCCAAACAATTACAAGACCAGATGGCTGGGCCGAGAGGAGGGACTGTAATAAATAATGCGGCGCTGCAGCAGCGCTAATTTTTTTTTGCATGTATTTGCAGAAAAAGCGATATTTTCCCGGCAGGTTCTGACATAGATATTCAAGCCGCAGAAAAGATGATTCGAAATTGCTTACAGTGATACGCTAACGATTACGAATGAAGTGGTATTTAAATGTGCGAAATAAAGGTTCCATTTTTTTCGATTCTAAACAGCAGAAAGTAAAGGTTTTTGAAAACTTACAGCAGTGGGTGTACAATACACTCAGTTCTTTACCTGTGAGTTCAGTCACCTCCAGCGCCACTTCTTCACTTGTTACAATGTATTGGCGCTTGTGCACGTGGGGCCAAATATCCCCATCTGGGCTAATTTCTCAAATTCCAAAGTTACATGAATCCCTAGTCACAGCAAGGGGAGATTGGTACAATGTTGTCCTGCCCTATTGTAGCCCTTTCTACTGCTTCCTACAGCATGTGCGCACACAAGGTAAAGTTCACTTTCGCTCACAAAAGGGACGAAAGGCGCAGCGACGTGTAAAATTACTTTGCAGCTATGTAATACAGGAGCTTTCACTTATCAAATTGACTACTTTGTTTTCTCATCGGACAAAACGACTTTCGGCGACATGTTAGCACTTCGCTTTATTTTATTTCCCGCGGTTTCTCTCCCTCGTTGCGTCGGACTGTCAACCCGACAACCTCAGACAAAACAGATGTGCGGAATGGAACGCCACATGGCGGCAATGTGCATTTTTATTTGTCGCCAGTGGCATAGTGTTTTGATGGCAACGGTGGAGGGGGGCATTCCCAGATGGATATGTCTCGAAATGTGTCGGGGTTTTGATTAATATTAGGTTTCAAATATTTATATCCACAGATCTAAATATTTGGAAAGAAAAAAAATATTTTCTGTGCAACGATATCCGCACGAAAGATGAAGTCCGCTTGCACCTCGAGGTCATACCCATCTGGCCGGGTGCAAGGGTTCGGGATCGGAATCACTTCGATTCCCGGGCGTAGGCGTCACATTACAATATATATATATATATATATATATATATATATATATATATATATATATATATATATATATATATATATATATATATATATATATATATATATATATATATATATATATATATATATATATATATATATATATATATATATATATATATATATATATATATATATATATATATATATATATATATATATATATATATATATATATATATATATATATATATATATATATATATATATATATATATATATATATATATATATATATATATATATATATATATATATATATATATATATATATATATATATATATATATATATATATATATATATATATATATATATATATATATATATATATATATATATATATATATATATATATATATATATATATATATATATATATATATATATATATATATATATATATATATATATATATATATATATATATATATATATATATATATATATATATATATATATATATATATATATATATATATATATATATTATTTTAATGTTGTGGGAAAGTGAAAGCGCACTATCTTTTAAATTAAGTTAAAAGAATCATTAATTTCACTATTTTTACAAAGATTAACTCAAATAATATTTTTCACTTGTCTATAAATTTATATTTCTACTGTCTTCACTATCGCCTATAATTCGCACTCCACACTATTGCAGTTTCTACTATCGCGGTTTTACTATTCCTCCCCATTCATTCAGCTCGGCTTTATATGGGGCCCACAGTCATTCAATCCATTTCTCGTATATTGGCGATGTTCTAGCGAGTACTACCTGGAATATTCTAGCAATTCTGAATATCCCGCAGTGACGTCACTTTCATATAATGATCATGCTTGGTCGATTCTTGTGCTTTCGAGTACATTCGTTTATTGATCATGATGTTATTAATAGTTCCGACAACAATTGCAACAGTAGCTCGTAAAAATGTTTGGACATGTAACACTGCCCACATCTGAGTTCTTTTCGCCCCGAAAAGATGTGTCACCAGTTATAGTTAAATCTCCCTGGATGTAATATGGGGTAAAACGGTCCAGGTGCACGGTTTTCATTTTGGCTTTCGGCTCACGGTGTTCGTGTATGCGATATATGACGTCATTGATTTGCTTTGTAACTTGGTATGGTCCCTCCCAATTATGCCACAACGTCGGAGACCTACCCTTCCGCCGTTGTGGGTTGTATAGCCACACCAAGTCATCTTGCTGGAAGCCAGTAGAATTTGCCTTTAGATCACACCTGGTCTTCATGCGGTCAGTAGCCAATCCGAGGTGTTTTCGCACTGTCCGATGTATCTGGTTCAACCGTTGCCTTAACTCACACGTATTCTGAGATCGGTTGGGGTTTCTCAGGGGGTGGTCCGAACTTTATATCAGCTGGCAGACGAAAAGTCTTTCCAAAAATGATTTCGGCTGGGGCTTCGCCCGTTGATGCATGTTCGGTAGCTCTATGCGCAATCAAGAATAATGGGATGTGCCGGTCCCAGTCTCTTTGGTTCTCGTCAACCATCTTGGCCAGGTGTTTATTGAGTGTGCCGTTGAAACGTTCAACCATTCCATCGGATTGGGGATGCAGCGGTGTTGTCCTCGTTCTCCGTATTCCTATCAGCTCGCACATTTCACCAAAAACTAGTGACTCAAAGTTTCGGGTTTAATTCGAATGTAGTTCACAAGGTACGCCGTACCTACTGACCCAATTTAACACTAGCTGTTCGGCTACAGTAGTTGCTTCCTGGTTGGGAATGGGGTAGTATTTACAAATTCCGAAATAAGTCGTCTCGCCAAAAGATTCTATTTTGTCTGTTGGCTCCCTTTGCATACCAGAAATTGTGAACGTTATAGGACTCTCCTTATCGTCTTTAAATATTAAGCTAACCGTATCACAATAGAGAATTGACTTTCCAACTTTTTCTAACACCTCATATAGTTTGAGCCTCGCAAACGCGATTGTGTAGGCTCCAATCGGTAGATTCACAGGTTGTAAGGTATTAAGGGTTTCTTCTAAATATTTCCATTGGACCCACATTGTGTTAACACTAATGCAGAGCAGATTTCTATACCAGGGGATTAAATCAAATCAGAAAAATTCTAGAAAGTATTACATATCTTTACCCCCTAGTGAGTTTAAACAAATCTTGGCCACATTTCATCTGTCAGAGTTCTTTTGTATTTGAGTTCTGTCCAAAACAAGGTCTTCCTTCAACTTGTAAGACTGAAGAAAATTGTTTTCTTCCTCAGATGAGTGTTGCACCCCTCAACAACTGGCCTCCTGTTTAATTTTCAAGAAGGTATTGACATATTCTGTTAATAAACCGCCAGTTTTTGTATTAGAATCATGCCTAACATGATTATATTTCCAAACTTCAGATACTTTTTTTGCTTTATAACCCTTTTCAACCGCCAATGCAACTTCAGGTATAACCCATGTCCTAAGTAGACACCTCACATCTTCCGAATGATCACGTCCGTAAATGTTATTTGTAGCAGCACATTCGTTACACAATGACAAATACAATGTTTTATCATTTTTGACTAATAGTACTTAAAAATAAATCTGTTGGAGGGACAATTAAACATTTGATGAAACCAGGCAGGCAATGAACTTACCTGCCACGAGCTGCTTACCTTTTTAAAATCTAAGCAGAAAATTCCATCGATTCCACGTGATGTCTGACTATGCGTCTGTTCCAATTATTCCACAAATTAGAAATAAGCAATTTATGCAGTTTTCGATATTGTAAAGTTTAATTGATTCATAATGTTAGTGTAGTTCATCTCTTGTACTCAATTTGTAAAGACGGGTCTGAGGACCCTGAAATATATTTTTTTTAATATTAAAGGATTGTTTTCCTTAATCGGAACCCAACGTGGGGCTGTAAGCTAACAAGCACGAAGGATTCGTTCGTTAGTTCGGTCAATAATTAACAGAGGTCGGGAAATTAGTTCAAAGCGACAAACGGTAGATAAGTTTCGCAAACAGCCGTGCTACTTACAATATACGCAAATGATAACCAAGTGTGTGTGTTCACCACAAGAAAGGCGCCCTTGTAAACCTTCAAAGGATAAACCGGACAATCGGAGAAAGATTGCCTCCTTGGAATAGCTACACCAGCCACCAGCAGAACTCATACTCAACATTCATCAGGATTCAGTACTTGTCCGCATGGAGCTTAGAATAATCATATTCATGTAAGCCAAGTATCATATCCTTTGTACAAGAATGTTGAAATTTTAAATCTTTTATGAAAACCAGCATCAAATTTTTATACATATTGATGACTATATATTGAATTATTTAAATATAATAAAGAAGCTCTTTTACTATTATACTCGTATACTGAATTCATGAATATCTAGCAATAATAAAAGTGAAATAAAAATGATTTAGAGAAAGTGCTTATTGTGAAACCTCGTTGACGCTCCGTTGAAATTTGTTCCACTTTATTGCCATTCTCGATAAGCTCCTTCATTTGGTAGAAGGAATAAAGCATATTCTCAGTAAGTTCATTCACTAGCTGAAGTAATAAACAAGTTGGGTAAACAGACCTACCCTCATGTCAGAAGGGTTTTGTATTCAATTTACAAAATGCAGTCACCAGATCGAATCAAATCAAGAAACATGTCAAAGACGATTTTATTGGAGAAAATATGAAATACGAAGATCATACCATTATTAACAAAGTTGAACGAATTTCGACTTCTGAGGTTTTTGGCATTGTTATACTCATAAATATCTCCCAACAACGCTCGCTCAACGATTGGCAGCAGTCTTGGAGGAATTGCACGAAGGGAAGGTGGACTGCGCGCCTCATCCCGGATGTGAGACCGTGGCTAAATCGAAAGCATGGTGAGACTGACTTCTATCTGACCCAGCTTTTGAGCGGGCACGGGTGTTTTCAGTCTTACCTGCACAAGATCGGCAAGTCACGGTCTCCCGATTGTCGGTTTTGCCCAGGAGAGGAGGACAATGCCTGTCACACATTTTTTGCGTGTACGAAATGGGCCAGGCTGCGAAGGGAACTCTACAGGGAGACGGGAGAGCTCACCCCGGATAATATAGTTGCGGTGATGCTCGAATCGGTTGACAAATGGAACCAGGTGGCACATTATGCTCGGGCAGTCCTAAAATATAAAAGGGACTCACAGCAGCCGGAGGCGCTGGGGCTGGGGGATCGCTCTTCTGGCAATTCCTCTTCCCCCCTCCCCTCCCGCTAGGAAAGGGACTCCCCAGCTTGAAGGCGCCCCACGGCGTAACAAAACGAGACCTGGCCCGAAGTAATGTGTCAAACGGTTCCAGGCTAGGTTCTCAGATTGACAGGGGAGGTGTTTAGTGGGTAGTCCAAAGGTATCCTCCATGGGAGTCCCACACTGCCAGACTCGGCGGGCATAAATGCCTTCACCTCCCTACCACAAAAAAAAAAAAAAAAAAAAAAAAAAAAAAAATATCTCCCTTGGTAATTATTTCAGATGTCCATCCGCGACGGAGGAAACACATTTTTCATGTATTTCCCCCCTGTGCTCCCACTGAAGCAAAAACTGACAGTTTAAGAACTGTCCTGAAAAGCTCCCATGAAAATTGTCATTTCATACTCATATCGGCTACGCTTGATGAATTTTTTTTTCAGGGGCCACTCTCCTGTACTGTTATCATCGATTAATGGCCAATTTTTTCGAATCCTAGAATGCTTACAAAACCCTTTTGCTAGGAGCTCTCTCCCACCTCCTTGACTTGTTTCACTTATGAGCATTAAGTGTAGGTACTCATCTTCAGTCATTCATTAAATTGAATCAAGTGTTAAAAGCATGCACCTTAAACGTTGAAGTTGGGAAAAATAACTCAAAATTATTCAATCTTCACATTTAAAACAGCCACTATTTTGTTTTACGATTACTGATACCACTAGCAGAACCGATTCTCAAAGATATACATGACACCTATCATTCCTGAAATTTTCATGCAAATCCTAGCAAAACTGTAGTGTCTGAGTCGATAAAAAGCGCATGTTGTTCCATAGCCATTTGTTGCCATAGTAATACATGCAGCGCATATTGTTCCATAGTAATACAGGAAAATTCAAACCGCCATAACTTCGCTAAGTATGATTCAATCTTTATGAAACTTTCAGGATAGATCAATCTTATAAATAGACATCTAGGTACTGAATTTCATTGAGTTTAAGGGTACCGTTAAGATTTTATTCAAGAAAACATAAAATCGATAAATCATACTATTACTAACAAAGTTGAGTGAACTGTGACTTCTAACGTATTTATTGTTGTTGTACTCACCTAGGCCTATATTCCTGATTTTTTTTCTGATTTTTCGGATCACAGGTGTCCAATCGCGAGGGGAGGGACACACATTTTTCGTGTATTTCCCCTCCCTGTGCGCCCCTCGAAGCAAATTTTGCCAAACTAAGACCTGTTTTGAAAAGTTCTCATCAAGACCTTTCATTTGATACCGGCTACCTTCAGTGAAATTTTTTTTTCGGGGGGTCACTCTCCTATATGGGAAGACCCCCCTTAAATACCTTATAAAATGTTTTTGTAGTTGAACTTTAAAGATATCACCACTTTACACCTACACACAAAATTTGATGTTTCTAGCATAAGTAGTTTCCGAGAAAAACTGCTGTGACACACGGACGGACGGACGGACAGACGGACAGACTGGTCGCGAAACTAGTAGGGTTTTGTAAAATTATTTTACAAAACCCGAAAAAGGATATTTTTGGTGTTTCGATGATTTATAAGTTAGTGATTTTCACCATCATTTTGTCGGAAAAGTTTCTTCACCGGTCGAAAGGATAAAAACATGTTTTGGTTATTTTCAGGTTTTTCAAGTTTTTTATCTTTTCCTGGTATTTTAATCTGTATTTTGCGAATTTAAAGTTGATTTTTGAAGTGCGATTCTTGATTGATTTTTCAGGAATTCGATAGACTAAAATTTTGATGATGATTGTTAATCCCAAAATTCAATCAAGCGACAAATTAACTATCTTTTATGCCAATATAAGAAGGTTACGACACAAGCTGAGTGATATTCAAATTTATCTGCAGCAAAATCCTGAGACGGATCTGATTATACTAAACGAAGTATGGATCTATCCTGAAGAAGCAAAGTATTACAATATTCCGGGATATAGCTCCGTTTTCTCCTGCTGGCGCGGAAGAGGAGGAGGTACAATACAATTAATTTCGTGACAAACAGAGTAACTTCTGACATATATAATATAATAATTGAAATAACCTACGCAGGTAAAAAACTAAAAATCGGTACTTACTATAATCCCAATCGTCTTAATGCGCAGGACTTCTGCACAGTAATAGATTCAATTTACTCTACTGAAAAAAATCAGTTGCTGACACAAACATATACCTGATTCCAGAATCTCCAGAATCGAGAATGTACAAGAATACCCTGGAAACAAACGGAACGGTCATTGTCTTCTTCTTTGTAGCACTACAGCCCCTCTCGGGCCTTCGTTTAGAGATAGTTAGAGTATCTCATTTTCACGAACGTATTGATTTTTTCGGAAGTTGGTTTGGTCAGTACCGTGCTCCCGTGTGCCTGCTCAGCTATGATATGATCTGATTAAATCAGTACATATCACTCTGAGTGAACACTCATAGTCTGTCCGAAAAATCCCCTGAACTAAATCACGTTGCTCCTAACGAGATTTGAACCTGGGACCTTCAGCTTATGCGTTCATGCTCTAACCACTAGACCACACAGACTATTTTTAAGCGGTCATTGTCAATAAGGACAAAATTACTCGTCGGACTTCAAGTACCTGCCTAGATCACATAGCAACAAATGATAAAAAAATTGCTGAAAACATTGAATTCACACTTGCAGACTGGCCGGGCTTAGATCATCGTGTCCTAAAAATTGGCGTCCATGGTCAAAGTCTCAATAAGCGAAAACCTACTCAAGGATCTTTTCAAAACGAAGTTTCAACAGTTGCTAACAAAGCGAAAACCTGAAAACCTTATGGAGCTTAAAATATGATTACAGACTCCAAGCATGATTCTACCATTTAAAAAGATCAGATGTCGACAACATGCATGGATAACAAAGAAAGTTATTGAGGCTTGTATTAACAAAAGGAAGGCTTATAAAAAATACAAAAAGAACCCTGAAGATCAAGCAATTAAACATCTGTATAACCAAGCCCAAAAAGAATCAAAACGTCTCATAAAAGAGGCTAAATTTTCATATTACTCCAGAAGATTGAAGGCAACGGCGGACAACTCACACGAAATATGGAAAATAATAAATGAAGTAAAAGATAATTCGTCACCCTGGATCATGACATCAAATGCTGATTTTTTTTGCCTGGACTCTAACAATGCAGCACGCCCATGTGGAACAGCAAACTCGCTTAACCACTTTTTTTCAACAATTGGTGAAAAAATTACCAGGAAGCTTGGTGAAAAGTCAACTAGCTATTTCAATATCATAAATAGCCCACCTAGCAGGCCAATTGGAAAGTCCCCGGTCTGATAAACAGATGGCTGCGCTAGTATTAAATCCATATGATTTTTAGTTAGTACCAACCTTCAAACGATACGTGTCAAAATTTGACAGCAGTCCAACCATTAGTTTGTGAGATATTGCGTTGTGAGTGTAGCTACTATAGTTATTTGAAAAAAGATGGAAAAAAAAGAATTTCGTGTGCTGATAAAATACTGCTTTTTGAAGGGAAAAAATACGCAAAGCAAAATCTTGGCTTGATGAAGAGTTTCCGGGGTCTGCACCAGGAATATCAACCATAATTGATTGGTATGCTAAGTTTAAACGTGGTGAAATGAGCACCGAAGACGGCGAACGCAGTGGACGCCCAAAAGAGGCTGTCACAGATGAAAACATCAAAAAATTTCACAAAATAATGTTGAATGACCGTAAAGTGAAGTTGATTGAGATAGCAGACATTGTGAAGATATCATCTGAATATGTACATCATATCATTCACGAATATATGTACATGAGAAAGCTGTGTGCAAAATGGGTGCCGCGCGAGCTCACAATCGATCAAAAGCAGCAACGTGTTGATGATTCTGAGCAGTTTTTGAAGCTGTTTGAGCGCAATAAACCTGAATTTTTGCGTCGATAGGTGACAATGGTTGAAACATGGCTCCATCATTTCACTCCTGAGTCCAATCGACCGTCAGCTGAGTGGACTGCGCACGATGAACCGAATGCAAAGCGGGGAAAAACACAACAGTCAGCTGGCAAGGTTATGGCATCAGTATTCTGGTATGCGCAAAGTATAATATTCATTGATTACCTCCAAAAAGGCCAGACCATCAACAGCGATTATTATATAGCGTTATTGGATCGTTTAAAGGATGAAATCGTTAAAAAACGGCCCCATTTAAAGAAAAAAAGTGCTGTTTCATCAAGAAAATGCACCGTGTCACAAATCAATGAAAACAATGGCAAAATTGCATGAATTGGGCTTCGAATGGCTTCTGCATCCACCGTATTCGCCTGATCTGGCCCGCAGCGACTTTTTCCTGTTCTCAGACCTCAAAAGAATGCTCGCTGGAAAGAAATTTAGCGCCAATGAAGAAGTAATCGCCAGAACTGAGGCCTATTTTGAAGCGAAAGACAAATCGTACTACAAAAATGGTATCGAAAAGTTGAAAGATCGCTATAATCGCTGTATCGCCCTCGAAGGCAACTATGTCGAATAATAAAATCGAATTTTGCCAAAAAAATGTGTTTTACTATGGTAGACCGGGGACTTTTCAATTGGCCTGTTAAGTCCATCTTTCACATTCATCAAACGACTAAAAGAGAAGTATTAAATACAATCGAAAATTTGAAAAAAATGCAGCACCAGGTATTGACAACATCGCCACACATGAACTTATTCTAGTCAAAGAGGAGATACAATCGAAAATTTGAAAAAAATGCAGCACCAGGTATTGACAACATCGCCACACATGAACTTATTCTAGTCAAAGAGGAGATAGCTGAACATCTGGCAAATTTTATAAACGAGCATATTAGAAATGGAACATTTCTGGACGAAGAGAAACTGGCAAAAATAATTCCAATATTCAAAGGAGGAGATCACCTGGACCTGAACAATTACCGCCCTGTTGCACTTTTGACAGGCTTTAGTAAAATATACGAAAAACTTATACTTAATTCCATCATAAAACCGAAGCAGTTTGGCTTTCAAAAGAACAAGAGTACTTTCGATGCGTTTCACGTTACATCAATGAAAGGGTTGATAAAGGAGATTATATTATTGCAATTTTTGTGGACCTGAAGAAAGCTTTTGATACGTGAATCGTGTGGTATACAAGGAAAACCGAAACAACTTTTTAAAAGTTATTTGGAAGGAAGATTCCAAAAAACATCAGTTAATAATGTCTTGAGCAATCTAGCACAAATGAAATCGGGAGTTCCTCAAGGATCCATACTTAGACCAACCTTGTTTTGCTATACACTAATAATTTGAATATATGTAAACTGAAAGTTCACCACACATTATATGCTGATGATACTGTACTTCTTTATTCAGGACATGATAAAGTTGCCATGGAGAACATCGTCAACGAGGATCTAGATAAATATCGTTCATGGCTTATCAAAATCAAGCTAGCATTGAATACTACGAAGACAAAATACTTGATTTTTAAACAGAAGAATAAGGAAGACATAGATGTTGACCTAAACTTGCAAAGAGTATTTGAAATTAAATATCTGGGTCTTACCATAGATCATCGTTTGACATGGTTGCCACACATAAATAATTTGAGGAGACAACTAGCACAAATGTTAGGAGAGTTGAGAAGATATGGAGGTTTTCCAATGCATATAAAGAAACGTGTATTAAATGCATTTGTACTAACAAAGCTACATTATGCGGTGGTCATTTGGAGTCAATCGTCAGATCAAAACCTTAATATTATATCCAGGATACTAACTAAAGCCTATAAAAATATTCTAAACCTTCCGATTCTCACTCCAACAAGATTAGTGTATCAACGGACCAATGCACTCACCTTCAGTCAAATCATTACTATGGAGAAAGCAAAGTTTATCTTCAAAGGTCTAAGTTCCAGTGAATCAGAACGAAGCCCCTTTATAAAAGTATCACGAATAAATCCATATAATTTAAGAAATGCCAACAATTTTGTAATACCTTACGCTATAACTGATCGACTAAAGCACGATGGAACGAATGATGCTCTGCGTATATACAATAACCTTCCAGAAACAGTGAAAAACGTAAACTCATTATTGGTTTTTAAGAAAAGACTTAAGAAACATCTAATAAATTCAGATTAATGATAAGTCCGGAGGATTGAAAATGCAGTATCTTAGGGCATTTTAGACCGTAACGTCGAGATACTTAAAAACAGCCCATTTTTATAAACTCAGAGTTTTTTTTACTGCGTCGTATTATATTTTTTTATCTCTGAGAACATTTTACGAATCGGGCTAGATTAGCAGGAAAGGAGTACTTCACAGCATTTGGTGTGCCCCTTATACCGATGTTTTAGCATTGCCTGGAGGCACACGTAGGAATTGACGACGTGTGAAGTGCAGATCGCACGAGCGTTGTGCGACGATGAAAGAGTGATGAAGGGAGTGGTAGGGAATGGAGGTATTAAAAAAAATACCTTTAGATCTTCCTCTGAATCGTTCCTTTGACCTTTTACAAGAAACGACGTTGTATTTGACCTGAACTTAAAAATATGACAAACCCAAACAATCTACTGAGACTCTCCCGATTAGATGTCGGTGCTACAAACGCTGCTACCGCAGCAGTTGAAAACCTAAACGTTAACCTTCCTGCAAATAATCCTGCATCTCATGGCAACAACCAAACGGCGATATAGTGCAACTAATAAGGCGGCTTGTTGCACTGTTTAATTCCTTGATGAATCGTGCCGAAGACAGGAACTTGTCCGATATGGATCAGATTCCTGATGTAGTGAAAAGCTTAAGGACATTCTCAGGTGAAACTGAAGAGATCTCCTTATGAAGGAAGAGCGTAGAACGTATTTTAAAAATATACGAACATCTTCGCGGTACTGCTAAGTACTATGGGATACTCTCTGTAGTGCGGAATAAAATAGTAGGACATGCAGATATTGTACTCGAATCATACAATACTCCGCTACTCTGGGAGAAAATTTCCAGATGCCTTAAACTGCACTACGCGGATGAGAGGGATTTAGGGACCTTAGAATACCAAATGACGACGCTGGTACAAGGGTCGAACACCATTCCCGAATTTTATCAGAACGTATACCAGCATCTGTCTTTGATACTAAATAAATTTGGTTCAATGGAAATGAGCCAAGAATCTTTGGGCATAATGACACAAGCGTATCGCGATATAGCGCTGGATACGTTTGTGTGACGGTTGAGAAGCAACTTACCAAGACTGTTAAGTATCCGCGAACCCGTGGATCTTCCACAAACATTGCCTCTGTGTCTGAAATTGCAGAATATGGATTTCAGGGCGCAGCATATAAACAACTCTCAAGCTACAATACGTAAAACTCAGCACCAGAGTTCTTCTCCGATCCCACCCAGGAGAAATATCTCTCCGTGTTATAGCCAAGACCAATACCAACTCCAAGACACCAGTTCCACCCTGAAGTTCTTAACAAACAAACCCCCGCAATTTAAACAAACACAAAATCGGTGGATACTCCCCTCGAAACCACAGCCACATCCACGGCCAGAACCCATGGATGTCGACCAATCAATGAGAAAACATCACATGCATTAAGCAAACACACCAAGAAATCAACAAATTATTCAAAAGCGCCCCCAGATACAAGATTTCCAGGTTCCGAACATGCGATAACGAGTTTATTATGCCGAACCCGAAACTAATGGCGCTAAAACCCTGGACCAATACGACGATAATATTACCCGAGAAGACCAGGAGCTTGACCAGACTCTACAGGACTACGTTGATTCATCTGAAGACATGAAATTGGAAGAAACCGAAACAATGGAATATATCTATTTTTTAGATTAAGGCACTCTGCACTCCCTTATTTTGGACACGTATCCAGGACCATCTGAAATTTTTAATAGATACAGGGTCGAACAAAAATCCAAAGCCCTATACCAAACAAACGATGGTTCTATGCCAATTCGATCGATGGCAGCATTAAAATAACGCACCACGCATATATTCAACAATTCGGCCCTCTTACCGACAAATTAAATCCTTCATTCTCCCAACATTAATTTCCTTCGACGGCATATTAAGTAATGATAGTTTGAAGCAAATACAAGCGGTCATACATATACAAAGAAATGCCATGACCATCTACGGTAATACCAACATTCCATTAAAAGAACACATATCCGAAAAAGTAAACAGTATCGACATAAGAAGTAACCACTTAAATCAGGACCAGCGTAATAAACTTAAAAGTATTATCCGTCACTATGAGAACCTTTTTTCCGAACCCGATGACAGACTGACTTTTGTGACTAACATAAAAGTTGAAATTAGAGCGACCAAAAAGGACCCCGTTTATTCGAAGCTATATTTCATCCCATGGCTCTAAAAAGTGAAGTTGAGAGGCACATAAACAAGTTACTCGAGGATGGGATAATTGGCCCATCAAAATCACCGTATAATGCTCCTGTTTGGGTTGTTCAAAAAAATCGGATGCCTGAGGAGAAAAGAAGTATCGATTAATGGTAGACTACCGCAAGCTTAATTTAGTGACGATTCCCGACAGGTATCCAATACATGAAATAAACGAGGCCCTTGCCAACCACGGACGAAACGAGGTTTTCTCAGTGGCCGATCTGATAGCGGTTTCCATCTGAGTTCTTTGAAGGAATCTGACATTGAGAAAACTGCTTTCTCAGGGAATAACGGTAAATTTGACTTTACCGCTTGCCATTTTGGGCTTAAAAACGCATCCTCCATTGACGCTGTCACGTTTATCTCGACGACATTACTATCTTCGGTAAAAACGAAAAAGATCACCTCGACAAGGTATTCAAAACCCTGCAAACAGCAAATATAAAAATACAGATGGATAAATACGAGTTCTTGCGCAGTGAAGTCAAATTTCTCAGATACGTTATGAGCAAAGACGGGATTAAGACTAATCCTAAGAATGTAGAGGCAATCGTTAATCTACCACCTCCGAAAACTCTCAAGGACTTTCGATCATTCCTAGGCATGTCAGGGTACTATCGCCATTTCATTCAAGATTATGCCAAGATTGCGAAACCCTTAACATCCCTTTTACGAGGGGGTTTCAAAAAACAAAACTATCCACTTAGACCCCAAGGCACTGAAAGCGTTTAACATGCTAAAGAGTTCACTGATCTCAAAAGACGTAATGGTGGCACACCCAAAATTTGAGAAAGAATTCGAGTTAACCACCAATGCCTCTCAATACGCTTTTGATGCTGTCCTTTCTCAAGGAAGAAAGCCCATCACATTTCTTTCAAACACTTTAACGGATACTGAAGAGAACTATGGCGTTAATGAAAAAAAAAATGCAAGCGATTATACGAGGTGTGACAATTAAGTAATGAGTCTGATTTTATTGCCGCGCTTATGGTAAATCTGTGATCTTGAGATTCTCTTCCTCTTCCCCGGCATCCTTCCCCTCTCCATTGATATATTTACCATCGCTCTAGCTTATTTAGTTCGCCTGCTGTGTCGTGTTGAGTAGACGTGTGTTGGTGGTGCTCGTCACGAAAATGGAGAAACGAAATCAAGAGCAACGCGTCGCGATAAAATTTTGCGCCAGATTGGGCGAAAAAGCTTCTGTAAAATTGCATGGTGATAGTGTTCTTAGTCGTGCCCAGGTATTTCGATGGCATAAAGATTTTAAGGAGGGGCGTGAAAGCGTGGAAGACTAGGCGCGGAGCGGGAGACCAGTCGAGGTGCGGACTGACGCGAATGCACAGTTCGAATGTTGGCCTCGGAACTGGGTATGAACCATGAAACAGTCAGACAAATTTTAACCGACGATTTTGGGACGAAAAATTTGTGCGTGAAGATGGTTCCAAAGAACCTTTCTGAGGAGCAAAAGCAGCATCGAATGACCGTCGCAGAAGACTGTTTGGAACAAGTGGAAAACGATCCCACGCTGTTTGATCGAGTTATCACAGGCGATGAGAGCTGGTTTTTCCAATACGACCTGGAAACCAAACGCCAAACATCGATTATGGACATCCAGGCGGCCGTGACGAGGGTACTCGCGGACATCGCAGTCGAAGCGTTGCAGAAATGTTACGAATCATGCCCAATTGGACTATTTCGAAGGGGATGGGAGAGTTGTAGAATAATTTTAAATATACGGTTTTCATGGAATCCGTCTCATTACTTAATTGTCACACCTCGTATGGTCACTAGGCTCAGTAAGGAACTACCTTTATGGTTCCAGAAAATTGGTAATCTTTACAGACCATCAACCGTTGACATATACGCTTAGCAATAAAAACACCAATAGCAAATTAAAAATATGGAAATGAATCCTGGAGGAGTACAACTACGAGCTGAAGTGCAAACAAGTTAGAACAGACATAGTTGCTGATCCCCTCTCACGACCACCCCGATAGACGCAAGTGAACTCGATGACGCCTACAGAGCACAGCGACGAAAGTTCGTCCAACAAACTGATGGTCTCTGTACATACTCCCTTAAACACCTTCAGAAATCAGCTGTTACTAAAAATAGAAGAGGATAGCTACCAAATTGTCACGCCCTTTGATAACCACACTCGACATATTCTAGTAAAACCACAGATATCATTAATATCCTAAAAAGATAGCTTAACCCAAATACCAATAATGGGATTCTTCTTACAAGCGAGAATATAATGCGAAAAATCCAAGAAATTTGCCTGCACCACTTCAGAGGCTATCGAACTAAATTCGCTAGTAAACTTGTCGAAAAGAGCGCACCAAAATGCCGAAGAAAACAGATAACAAGTTTTAAACAACTTCTTTTTTCCAAAAATGTCGGCTAAGATTAGGAATATTATAAAGAACTGTTCGATATGCAGAGAAGAAATACGACAGGCATCCAAATTAACCCTTTTTAAATCCCACACCAATTCCATCTTATCCTGGTCACACTATCCACCTGGACATATTCTCAACAGAAGGTAATCGGGTCTCAACGGCCATCGATAAGTTTACGAAATTTGTCTAAGCCGAAATTAATTCTAAGTCCACCGAAAATATTAGGCAACTGTTATTAGACTTCTTGTTTTACTTCTGCGTGCCAAAGCACGTAGTTATAGACAATAAAGGCTCACTGCGGCCGACATCCATAACATCCCTCCTACAAGATGTATTTCATGTCACAGTTCATAAGACGCCCCCATATATAAGCGAAGTGAACGGCCAGGTCGAACGCTGGCACTCCACTCTCGTTGAAATTATGAGGTGCCTGAAAAAGGAAGGACACGGTCGAACATTCAATGAACTATTGCAACGCGCCGTAAATGAATACAACTTTATAGTTAGAAAAGCTTAAAAGGAAGCAGGAAACAGACCTTAGAAACCTCAACAAGACGAGACAGCCTACTAGACAATACGAGGTAGGGGATGTAATTTATGTCAAAATACACAATAGAAAGGGCTCCAAATTAACCCCCAAATATAAACAAGAGATTGTTAAAGAAAACAATAACTCCACTATTGTTACAGAATCAGGAAAGGTAGTGCAGGGTGCGTACGGCATTTGACGACATGCATAAATGTGACTATGACTTCGCGAATTTTTTTTTATTTTTTTTCCTTTTCAGATAAGAAATGGCGGACTACAACATCACTCAAGAAATGAAGAGACAGGCTGTCATTGTTGCTATATGCGCGAAACATACAGATTTATAGATCTTTAATTTTCTTAATTGCGTCCGTTCATTCGGGTATAAGGTTCGCCGTGAATTGGAAGCATCAGAAGGTGATACAGAATCGATTGCAAAACGCAAAAAGCGCGAACAACGTTCTGACACTGTCCGGTATGCAGAATTTTCAGAGCAAGTGCAAGCGATCATAGACGAGGACCCTTCATAATCAATGAGGGTCCTTGTGTGTTAGCTTCATGTTACTGAGCGCCTTATTCGTAGAGTTGACCACGAAAACCTTCGGTATAAGTCCTACGTGATGCGCAGAGGACAGTTCATGTCGAAACGAACACGGGAATAGAGAGTTATCCGATAAAAATGTCTTTTAAACAAAATCAAACACCGTGACGCGCCCAAAATGTTATGGTTTTTTTTCCGACGAAAAAAATTTTGACCAAGATCAAAAGACCAATCGCAGAAATGACAGATGGCTATGTTCAAATCATACGGAGGTTCCTGTTGTTATGCACACAAAATTTCCAGCCACTGTTATGGTTTTAGGTGTTTTCAGCAACGAAGGACATGTTATGCCACCACACTTTTTTACTCAAGGACTTCGAGTGAACTCTTCTCCATACATCGAGATTTTGGAGACGGTAGTGAAACTCTGAAAAGGCAATGTAAACGGAGGCAGACCATACATTTTTTAACAAGACTCTGCTCCTTCACATAAAGCGATGGCGACATAAGTTTGGATGGCCGAAAATTTTCATGACCACATAACACCGAACCTATGGCCACCTAGCTCCCCAGACCTTAATCCTTTGGAATATTACGTATGGGGCGTAGTTCATAATACCACATCTTTGTGAAGACTGCTATTAATGCCGTTATGGTCAATATGAACAAGGAGCATTTGATTCGGGCATGTAATCGTTACCGGACCCGGATCGAAGAGGTTATTGCTGCTAATGGCAATTTGATTGAATAACTTTATAGCCATATATTAATTTAACGTTGTATAAAAAATTCCTGAAAATTCATTCAATTTTGTTAAAAGTACCAGCTAATTAATTTTACTCTCAAGTTGTCCTCAAATACCGTACGCACCCTGTACATGAAAGTAACATAAAAACCTAACTCTTCATTTCAGATGTGCCTTACACACTAGCCAATCTAGTGTCAACATTTTGGATTACTCCGGCTCTCAAATAGTTACATTCCACATAAGACAGACAAGAATTACAAATGCAAACATCAAAATTATACATGTTGTTGACATCGACAGTTACGAACAACGCATTGCAAAAATCGAACTAACATTCAACCTCCCAGTTTTTCGGCACCATCCTCTCTTCCCATACCTATCACACGAGTTGCAACAAATCCGAAACCTAGTTCAGAACCTGAAACCACGAAAAGTTAGAAGATCACTAAATTTCATCAGGACTGCGTGGAAATGGGTCGCAGGAAGCCCCGATCATGAAGACTTTGTAACAATTAAGGAAAAGATGACAAATATATTAGAAAACAATAATAGACAGGTAATTATCAATAGATTTTACAATGAAAGGATAAACAATATTACGAAAGTTACCAACGAGATCCAAGAGCTTTTGAAAGAAAACAATATGATACTTGATACAAAATTTAGGCTAGCATTGATTAAAGAGGAACTGACAAACATAAACCTGGCAATTCATTGGGCCAAACTAGGTATTATAAATCTTCTTGTCCTTTCGAATCGGAAATAAAACTTGCTACCAATCTAATAAACCAAGAAATGTTACCATTTTTCACTATAGAAGAAGCGTTAGATATTGCTAAAATAAAAATCATAACAGACAGTTCCTCATTCTTGTATGTTGTTAATATCCCTGTAACAACAGAAACGATTTATCAAAGATTGTTCATAAAACCTATTAAGAGAAATCACTTTGTTAACGAAATTATGTACAACACTGTTTTGGAAAACGAAGAAGTAACTTACGGGATGGTTAAAAATTGTAAAACTATTAATCAAATTTCATTACGCAAATCTAGCAATCTCATTGATATCAAAAACACATCATGTATCCCCAACCTTCTCAAAAGTTTGTCAGCATCCTGCACACAAATAGATAGCCAAAGTGTACCAACTGTCGAAGAGATATCAACAGACGTAGTGCTTCTGATAGTTAAAAATATTCCGCCTTTAGTAGAACCTTCAAATAAAAAAAAAATGAAAGAAAGTATATACCCTTTAATTCTACTATTTATTTTAAATTTAGTATACAATTGTTTCGTACTCTACTTGAGAACTTCCTCAGTACTACTATTCCCTAAACTATAAGTGTCCTATAATTTATACTAAACTCATTAACGTATTAATATGAATCTCTAATTACATCTAATCCCTCAAAGTACTTTTACTTAATCTTTAATTACCTGATCCTTTACCATTCAAAAATTTGTTTTTCCTTAATTACTACTTAACTACTTTCATTATTTTGTAAGCTTGAATATCCAGGTGTATCCGTTACCTGGGTCGCCGTTCCAAATGTCCTGCGTCTTCCGATTGAATGTCTCCAAGCTTTCTGCTACATCAAGCTTCCATCCGTTTTTAACCGTTTTCAGCATGCTTACGTTGTCCGCAGTGATGTTATGTTTTTCAAGGAATATATGCTCGGCTACTTTTGATTTGAAGTTTTTTGCATCCTGCTTTTTGTTTTTGTTGACTGCTTCCCTTAAGTGTTCATTCCATCTGACACCTAGTGATCTCCTCGTTTATCCAATGTAACATCCATTACACTTCGTACCCGATACCTTGTAGACTCCACTCTGAACCAATTCTATGGAACACTACAAACCGAAAGAACTACTCACCTCCTCAACGGTACATTAATCGTTAAGTTCCAAAATGGCAGCATTACAGCAAACAACAAAACGTTTGTGTCTCAGGAAATAACATCTTTAAAAGAATAACCCGCAATACTCCAATCTCTCTCTCTCTCTCATTGGAAATGATACATGAAACCCACATAAATAACACGCAAAGAATCGAGCCGATTCAAACAGAAAAACAAATCCAACTATTTTCATGATTTGGAGCAATCTTGGTAATTAGCATATTACTCCTTACTCTAATCATTTGCAAAATCTTCCAGAATTGCAACAAAAAAGGTCATAAGCTTACCATCTGAGCATTGCCTATACAAGAAACAATATTGTTACATGTACAAAGAATTCTGCGAGCTACTGTTGCAATTGTTTTCACAACCATTAAGAACATCAACAAAATGAACTTACTCGAAACCACGAGAACCCACCAAGCATGATCAACATTTGGAAGTGAGTCACTGCTCTATTCATTAATCTGCTCGAATATACCAGATACCTCTCGGCAGAACATTCGCCAATGTACGAGAAATGCATTGAACGGATGGAGACCCTATATAAAGGTGAGCTGAATGAATGGGGAGATCATTCATTCGACCGTGATAAAAACTGCGATAGTGTGTGGAAAGCGATATTGTTCGAGTAATAGAAAAGTGATTTTCGTTGATTGTGAAGTATCTTAGAAGACAATTGCGATAGAAATTTATGGACAAGTGGAAGTTAGATTTTAATAGTGAAAATTAAAATTGTGAAATATACCAAATAAGTGATTGTGCATTTTTAAGTAATTGAATAAACACTTTTAACTTAAATTAAAAGACATTGCGTTTTCACTTTCCCGGAACATTAAAATTATTGGCCGCGAACCATAACACGCGACAATATCAACAACAATGACTTCACCAGAATCAACCGAAAATTCATTTAACCGGTCACAACCAACGAGGTTCAACAGCATACTATATTTTTAGCAATTGCGGAAAATCAAACTTAAGGCGGGAAGAGTTAAGCAGCACGCTATGAACTTACCAGCCACGAGCTGCTTATCTTCAGTGGCGGTGCAAAGCGTGGGCGACGTAGGAGACCGTGTACGGCCTCGCGCTTGAGAGCCTTTTCTAACTCAATAAAAGTTTGAAAGTATTGATACCAGTGAAAGCTCTGAATGATTTTACTCAAAGCTAAACAAGAAAACCATTCGAATTGCTAGCATTTGGCGTTCCGCATCAATTGTCCAGTCTATAGTATACTGAAATAGTGACCACGATCAACTCAACTACAGTAAGGCATTTAGGACGGATGAGACCATTGGCGGCGATCATCTTGGCTTACAGTATTCTTTCGCAACTGCCCCCAATGTTGTCTCTCACATCACAATTGCACTCCTATCTTCGGTGTGACATCTACAATTCTGGTGTAACTTATAATTAAATTATGCTTATTGCGTTCCTTGACCCTTTCGTAGAATGCCAGCACACATCCATGAAGCTTGAAAAAGGTATCCGATGGCATCTACTAACATGTGCATATCTCACTAAATGTTAGTACTAGGAAATTTGCATAATGGGCAAGTACATCATTCCAATAATCAATATCAACCTTAAAACGATATATAAAATGAGTTTTCTTTATCGTGGGAACACCTTTTTATCTTGACAGGATATACAATTTTTATGCAACTCATCATGGGCAAAGTTTTATGTTCTAGACATAATGAACCCACCATCATAGATCGCAGTGTATCTTAGTCACCACTTAAGAACGGACTACAGAAACCGGTCTAACCATGTAATGATTTTCCATCTAATTACACGAACGAAGTCGGAACCGACCTCTCATCGGTTCTAGACGTGAAGTCTGAGTCGTGCCAACGAATGGTACCAACCGGTCAACCAGTCCGTGCACCGTAATCCATTTTCGCGGTGGCTGCTTGTCGGCCAGCTAGATCGGAGAGGATTTCGGTCGCGGGTCTTAAAATGGATTACGCTCAATTACATGTTTCAGCCACCATTAAACGCCCGTTTCAAACGCGTCGAAAACACAAACATACGGAAAAAAAACCTACATTACTTTATTCCGTATTTCTTCATTAATCCAGTCAAGTACAAAAATCTAATTTCCATTTAACGTTCCCGAATTTTACCGACGCGGTACCGAAAAATACACTACGTTAACTTGAACCCGACGGAAACTACGCTAAAGAAAAAGACAAATCCAACAAAGGTACCGCGTACCGCACGCAACGCGAAACCGACATCAGCGGATTTTTCCAAACCCTACCCTCTCCCCGGCATACTTACCCTGCACTCTCACTGCCTCTGAAAAAAAGAAGGACCACTGGAAAGGAAAGTCTTTGTTAATTTAGCAATTCATTTTAATTAATAATTCTCTGGTCAGATTTTTATAATTTTCTTGTGTTTACATTCGACAATAAGGATAATTAGCGATCATCAATCAAATTACATACACAACATATGTTGTAACCTTTCGCTAAAAATTTGACTTCAAGTTTTGATACTTTACCTAATATGTGTTCAATAGGACTTTGGCAATTAAATTAAAAGAGAAATTTACAATTTTGACTATTTTTCCTAATTCCTTAATTGTATTGATATAAAAAAAATGTTTCTTTAAATAAAAAAATAATCTAAATATAAAGTAAAGAAGTAGTTTTTTTTTTGCAAGGTTTATAAGTACTACGCAACTCAGTTTTACAATGGATGTGAATGTATTATTGCGGTTTTATTCATAGCTTCATTGAGTTGGTAATCGTGCTCGATTTTATCATTAATTTAATTTTTATATTAACTTGAAATAACCGGAAAGATAAATGCATTTAACTTTTGGGTAATTTTCGAAGTTGGGGTGTATACGAACATTGTTTGATTTGTCGCTATTCAGTCTGATCTTTCTTTTTTACAGAAGTGTTTGCAAATATATATTTTCTTTTCAATTATTAAAAGTGTGTATGTACATTTATAGTGAACTATATTTTATTGCTTGCTAATCGAAAAAACTATTTCCTTTATTTTGGGCATCGTTTAGACAGTGATCTAATTTTAGTATAACTTAATACGTTAAACTGTAGACAGCATTACGTCGAGGAGAAATTGGCAAGAACTTCGGAATAGTTTTTTTTCTTGAAAATTACATCCTTTATTTTTTTTTCTTGCTTGCTTTTATGTGTACCTAATATCAGTTAACTTTGTTGTAATAATAATAATATAATAGTAATAATTAACTAAGTTCCTTTTTAGGGTTTTGTACTAAAATACAAAACCCTATTGCAATCACGACCTGTGTCCGTCTGTCCGTCCGTCCGTCCGTCCGTCCGTCCGTCTGTATGTCACAGCACTTTTTCTCCGAAACTATAGAGGCTACAGCCATGAAACTTTGTAGAAAGGTCAGAAGTGGTGACCTCTTGAAAATTCAAGGGTGGAAAAATTTTTCCAAGGAGTTTAAGGGGGGTCTCCCCATATAGGGAGGTGACCCCTCAAAAAAAAATTTTCATCATTGGTAGTCGAGTAGGGTGTCGTTGGAAAGGTCTCAATGAGATCTTTTCCAAACAAGTTTTAAAATTGCCTTATAAGTACCGAGGGGAGCAGGGGAAGGGGAAATGTACGAACTTTTCGCGTACCCCCCCCCCTCGCGATTGGACACCTTCCATCCGAAAAATCTGAAAAAAATCATGAATGTAGGCCTTAATGAGTACAACAACAACAAATACATGAGAAGTCGAAATTCACTCAACTTTGTTAGTAATAGTATGATTTATCGATTTTGTGTTTTCTTGAATAAAATCTAAACGGTACCCTTAAATTCGATAAAATTCAACAAACAGATGACTATTTATAAGATTGATTTTTTCTGAAAGTTTCATAAAGATCGAATGGTATTTACCGAAGTTATAGCGAGTTGAATTTTCCTGTGTTACTATGGAGCAATATGCCCTGTATTATTATGGAAACATATGGCTATGGAGCCATATGCGCTTTTTACCGACTTAGACACTACAGCTTTGCTAGAATTTGCGTGAAAATTTCAGGAGTAATAGATATCATGAAGATGAGTACATATAATTGAAACAAGTCGAAGAGGCAGGAGAGAGCTCCTAGCTAAAGGGCTTTGTAACCATTCTAGGATTCGAAAAAATAGGCCATGAATCGATGATTACAGTACAGAAGAGTGGCCCCTGAAAAAAAATTTCATGAAAGGTAGACGATTTGAGTATCAATTGAAAGTTCTCTATGAGTGCTTTTCAAAACAGTTCTTAAACTGACAGTTTTTGCTTCAGTGGGGGCACAGGGGGGGAAATACATGAAAAATGTGTTTCCTCCCTCGCGAATGGACACCCGTGATCTAAAAAATCTGAAAAAATTATCAAAGGAGATATTTATGGGTATAACTATAGCAAATACCTCAGACGTCAAAATTCGTTCAACTTTGTTAATAATAGTATGATCCTCGAATTTCACATTTTCTCCAATAAAATCGTCTTTGACATGTTTCATGATTTTATTCGTTGCTGGTTACTGCATTTTGTAAGTTAAGTACAAAACCCTTCTGACATGAGCATAGGTCTGTCTACCCAACTTGTTTAACTTTTTTACTTATGTTTAATATTTGTTTTTTTCCTTCAATATCTATTCCTTCTATTACCCAGTAAAAATTTTCTGTTTTTTAAGTGGTCTAAACTAAGCAACACAGAAATAGAAGTTGGCATTCTTTCCTTTTCACACTCCTTTCTCATTTTCTTCCTTGAGACCATTTATTTTTGCTTTTATGTAAAGTTTTTTTTTCGAATGATTTCTCATAAATTTTAATTGATTTTTATATGCATGCATTGAACTGAACAAAGGCCTACAAAAATATCTGCTGGTTCAATAAAGATACATTGATTAAATTGGCCTAAGAGCACGTTTTGTTTCCAGAAGCACTTACGAAAAAACCCACAGCTAAACTTAACATCTTTCGAATAACATGAAGAACCATTCAACTTACGCCGCGGTACTAGTAGAAGTGCGAATAATTCAAATAATCGCTACGGATTGTTTCACTGACAAGAACACTACCTTAACCTTTGGGAATCTTGTGCTCTTTCATTCTTTCAATTAATATATGTTTTCTAGCTTTCATGCTGATTTATGGCAAACATTACGGCTTTCGCTGGTGACTATTTTATGTAATCTACGATTGCAGACATTAAATACGAATAAGATAAGAATATAAAATTTACTCCATTTTTAGGGGTCCTGAAGATATTTTTAATTTACTTGTTCAGCAAGTATGAAGTTATTCTCATTCGTAATTGTCTCCAGCACAATAAAAATAGTTACTGCATAAAATTTCATGTAACAAGACTGTCGAATTGTCATAGTACGTAGGAACATTTCAAACATAGCTAGTATATAGTCTATTCTTTTACTATATTTATAACGTCCTTTCGCTTTCCATCCAAGGAATTTCGTGAATTTAAGTAAATAATGCAAATGTACGTGTTATGGCTAGTCCCAGCGAATATTTCGTAATAAAGGTGTAGATACTTTAAAATCAAATAACCCAAAACAAAGCAAATATTTATTTGTTTAACATATTTTTTTCTTGTTCGCTGTCATTAATACTGACTTAGAAAAATGATTTATAGTGCTTTCTTACTTTACTCCCAAACCTATCCATTACAAGTGATCTTCCCGTGTGAAAAACATTTAAGAACCTGTTAATTTCCCAACGCAAAACTTTCCAAAATCATATGCTAAATTTTAACTAATTGGGGATATGAGATTTTAATAAATAACTTAAAAAATCGGTTTAAACGACCTCCTAGCTGAGTTCACTCCCTTCATACAAACACTCGTAATCTTCTAGCAGCCTTAGCACTGGTGAGATATCATATGCGATTTATTTGCAATCTTAACCGTATCAATGCGCTCCTCGCGTCATCTAAAGCATTTGTTCCCATTCCGAATTCGTTGCCGCTCGACACAAACATCGACCAATTCAATCTTGTATATTTTAAAAACCGAAGTAGGTAGAGTAGAAAACAGGTTTCATTACTTGCGATATTTCACAACGCATTTATCCAAAAGTAGCTTTGAAGCAATTGTACTATCTTTTGTACAATGTTTACCCGGCCATAATTCGGAAACTCAACAGCATCTACAATCTATGTTTACTTACTACGGCATGAAGAAATCGTTATTTGGCAATTGTATATGGAGAAACGTGATAGTACAAAACCATTAGATGGTGCGACAGAGGAGCACAAACGAGAGATTGAGGAGTCCAGTATCAGTGCCGGCGATGTGGTCCGCGCTACCAACCTTGCACAAAGTATCACAGAAGGCGATGAGAGACCAAGTCTTAAGGTCCCAGTGTTGAATGTACGTTTTTGTTTCCCTGCTCAAGTTACTCTTCAGGGTCTGGCTGTAAATATAAGCATTCCTTAACAACTACTTAGAACATACACTCTTGTAGAATTTACCTTAGCTATATTTTATATTGACTCACAAAGCAGGAGGCAGGCTTTTCAAGCACCTCAACCCCTTTTTCCGTATGTAGAGACACTTCAAGAGGAGCAGCACGTTGATGTGACCATATTTCAAACGTGTCGCAAAGTTCTTTTGTCAAACTAACTTTTCCCCTGTTCACGTGCTCCTTTTTAAATCGTTCACTATATTTAATCCAACCTTTTTTTCTTTCCCAGGCACTTCGTCACTTAACCTATCTGACGACCCACTACTCACACACACCCTCCATGTGGCTGTCACTCGACTTTGACATCCCACGATAAAACTGACGTGGGATGGGAAGCCGTCACAACGAACATGAGATGGAAAGCCACATGGCAGCAAGGTGTATTGGTAGTGGTCGCCAGCGGCGTCGAATGATTCATTACAACCAGTCTATGTAAGACATACGTGATGCGCCATCTAATTTTATTCAAGGACCATGGTAAATGTCCCAAAACGGGTTTGAATCGGCTATGAGGTTATTTCCATCCCCCGCTTATTCTGAGAAAGAATCGTGAATATTTATTCACGTGGGAGGCCAAATGCTACATGGCAACGGCTATCAAGGGAGTTCCGTGCCTGCAAACGATTCTGATTTCGGTTGATTCGTGTCTACCTGCACTCTTTCTCCATGGCTCGAGAGATAAAGCAGAGTACGGTAAGCATTTCTATTATTTTATTGTGAGTGAGAATGAGTAATATTATGTTGAAGGTATGAAAATAATAACAATTAAATTAATACGCAGTGATTGTTGATCAGCTCAATTTATTCCGATAGAATTTCAGTGAGCTATTTAAGGTAATTTTTCATAAACTAATTGTAGACATGTGGAGTGACTGTAGGCATGTACGTAAAAACAAAATTATTATTATTTTTAAAAGGTTCAATATACGTTAAACGACGTTCGTCATGTCACGCCCTGGTCCCAAGAGATATCGGGAGAAAATGGCAATTTGGGTCCGCAAAAAGACAAAAGAAAGCTGAAAAGATCTTATCAGAACGGGCTGTATGTTCAGGACTGATGAATTACGTCAAAAAAAAAATACCATAGCATGACAAAATCAGATGAATTGATTTCTTCGACGTTGGATATTGAAACAGCCAATACTTCATTCAATTTGGACAGTACTTCAGATGTATTGAGTAGTAAGTTACAGTTGGAGATAGAAATAGCATTGAACTTCACCCCATCAGAATCTGAGGTGGAGAGCGGAATTCCTGAACAACAAATAAATTCTCGGTCAGTTAACGGTGATGAAAATCAAATTATCAAAAAAACGTTTATGAGTTCTGATCCAGGAATGTGGCCATATCCCCTAACCGATTCTCAGCGTCATGATATTGCGGTTTCGTTGTAGGTGATAGACACTCCTCAGGAGCTGCCACACGCTATCACCTACAGGGCAGCTCGACCGCGTGGTCCCAAGGTGGGTATTGGACCTTTTATACATGTGGGAACACACCCAACATGCAAGTTGTACCGAGCTTAAAGTTCCCACATCGACTGTGGTTGTCAACTAACAACATTATTCTTAACACTTTGTCATGATATTGCTCAAAGTGGTCCAATGCAGCTATCGATGCGATTATCCCAGCGATGATGGTTATCCCAAAAATGATGATTGTATGCACTTTCCTCATTTTGATTTTTTAAGAAAACTCAGTAATGGTGTAACAACATAGCCGCTTGCTGGTTTATTCTAGTTATCAAAACAAAGTTTTATGTTTTCCGTGTAGACTTTTTAATAATTCTCAAACTCAGATGGTTCAGGGAGGATGCTGTCACTGGAAACATTTAACAAATATTTTACAAAGAAACAAGAATACTAGACAACATATGTCCCTCCCCACAGGGGGAATGCCGGTCGACAAGAGCACTCTTGAAGGCTAGCATTCTTTGGGGAGTGCCGCCCCCACGGACCCGAGGATATGGGGGGCGCCATGAGGTTCCCTCCTTGTATGACAGGTAACGACTCTGATTGGATCTGGACTACGTTTTGGACAACGAACTGGAATTGACGCTTTGGGCTGGCGGATGTGATGGTTTGGACCTAGTTGCTTTGCACAGTAGCGCCGAGGTGAAACTCGTGTGTGAACGGCTCCAATTCAACTATCATACCGTCTCCGTCCCGGTAAAACCTTGGCAGGCCTCGGAGTACGTTCGAAGTTCGCACCATTGGGTTGGTGGAGTAGGTTCGGTTGAGAAGGACTCCCGATTAGCGCTAGTCTGGCTCTGAGCACTTGTCCCCATAAGGGCTTGTGCCAACCCTTGCATGGCCTCTCTGCTCTGCAAAGATAACCATGGGACCAAAAAGGCGACTGCACACACGAACGGAGGTAGCGGCTCGGAGGGGGGACCCAACAAGACTGGAGCAAACAAAATCAAAAGATCAAAAACATCCAAAAAACGAAACAAAAAATAACGACGACGCAACCAGCGGTTGCAGCCACGATGTCAACAGTCCATAGAGAGCGGTACTAACCGCGACAAAAACGAAGACTAACACAATGACAGTGAAGGCAGACGAAAAACGGAGAATTGCAGACAGTCTGGTTCAGACTGAGATTCCTGTGGCGTTCGGGCGCAGCAAAAAAATGATGCGAACGCCCGAGCGTCCTATTAAGGAGAAGCGGGAAACTCTGCAGGACGCTTCAGGTGTTCGAGCGGTGGGAGATAACATAAAGAGCACCGAAAATTCGATTGTCACTGCTGCGATCGTTACCGAAGCGACCGATGCAAGGGTCGCAAATCCCGACATTGCAACGAAAAATCCAGAAGCCAACGAGGAGATTACGGCACTAAAAGCAAAGAGTGACCAGACACCGCGTGATTGCACCGCCAACGTTGAAAATGTGGCGGAAGTACTGCACTCGGAAACGGAACGCGATAACCTCTCCCAAGGATGGTTGCAAGGTACAATTGCGGCCCAGCGATACGAAGAAGAAAGACTACTCCGAAAAGCGGGAGATGTTCTGAAAAGAATACAAGCTGCATGCGACTCCCCAAAAATCAGCAAAGCAGCAAAGGCAGGGCTCCTTGAACTAGAGGAGCTCCTAGATCGCATAGGGCACCATAGGAGGAGCTGGTTAAGGGCCGAAGATGAACAGAAGGCTAAAGAGGCGTTGGGGCGAAATATAAAGGCGACATGCAGATAGCTCCACATTAAAAGTCAACAAAAGAATGGCGTCTACCCCAATCGAAGGAGATCGGGATAAAAGAAGGAAGGAAGAGGCACTTGACGGGCGTGGAGCACCAGATCACAGGTTCCAGACAGTGCTTACAAAAGGAGCGAAGAAAGCCGCAAAGAAACTCCTTCAAAAAAGCCAGAAAATAAAATTCGCACGGACGCCCAAGTAGAAAAAGGACCTGATGCAAAACAGCAGAGGCAGAGGCCCCGACGAAGACCCCGGCAGCAGGCACTGCTTGTAAAGCCCCAAGATGGCCGATCCTAGGCGAAGGTACTGCGGGACATCAAGGGAAACGTAAGGCACGAAGACACCAATACGACCATTAAAGTAGTACAACCAACGCGGTCGGGCCACATACTGGTCGAATTCGCAGCAGAGGCCGGCAATAAAGAAGCATTCTGTGACGCAGTAAAGAAAGTCCTCGGCAAAAGCGCAACTATAGCCCCGCTCGAGCCGATGGCAACGATCGAAATACGGGACATTGACTGCGTGACGGATCTGGCCGAGGTAGAAGAGGCCATCAAAACGGAGTTCCCTAGCGTGAAAGGATCAAAGCGAGACTGACACCAGAAAACAACAGGGGACAACGCATGGCCATAGTCGACTTGACCGAAAAGGACGCCGAACAATTCCTGAACAAGGACAAAGTACGAATTGGGTGGGTTGTCTGTAGGATACGGCGAAGAGCAATGCCTCTTCAATGTTTTAAATGCCTTGGTTATGGTCACACCACACAAGTATGCAAAGGACCCGATAGGAGTTCCCCATGATACAAATGCGGTGAAATGGGAAATAAAAGAAAAGAGTGTACGAAGGAGGCACACTGTATTCTTTGCAAGGATGCTGATCCAAAACCTGATTTTGGACACGTCTTGGGATCAGGAAAATGCCGGGTGTTCCAGGAAGCCCTAGCCAAGGCAAAATCAGAGCTTCGATGACCCGCATCCTGCAGCTAAGCCTACACCGCAGTTCAACCGCCCAAAATCTGCCTGAGCAGTTTGCGAGGGACATGAAAACCGACTTTTTGCTGCTGAGTGAGCAACACCATAATTAAAGTCCTGCATTATGGTATTCTGATGAAACTGGTACTGCCGCCATCTGGGTTCGGAACAGTGACTTTCAAGCGGAGAGTTGTGAACGGGGAGATGGCTTCGTGTGGGTTCGGTGCTCAGGGATCACCTTCTTTAGTGTGTACCTAACGCCTAACGAGTCGATATCATTGGAAAGATGATATCGACCAAGCTTAATGCTTTGGACGGCGCTGTCTCGAATGCAGAGGGCAAAGTGCTCGTTGGGGGCGACTTTACCGCTAAAGCAATCGAATGGGGCATACTTCAGACGGATCCGCGGGGAAAACGAATCCTGGAAATGGCGGCCAGGACGGCGCTCGTCGTACTGAACTCCGGAAATACGCCGACTTTCCGTCGTATCGGCTGTGAGGGAACCATACCGGACGTGACATTCGCCTCGGAGTCCTTAGTACGGAGGATACACAACTGGAAAGTATTAGAGGACTACTCAGCCAGTGATCATCAGTGCATTCTGCTTGAGATAAGTGATGCTGTCTCCCGACGTCCGTGCTCTCGGTCTTCTACAACTGGATGGAACATCGGAAGGATGGAGGTCGAGAGGTTCGTCAAGGTTCTCACAGCAGGTGAGCCGCTGCAGGGAGCTTCGGAGGGAACGGAAAAACTGGCAGCTCAAGACGTGGTGAACTCTACTATGAGCTTGCTGCGCTTCTATGCCCCGTCGAAGACCCCGGCACGGCAAGCCCCCAGTATACTGGTGGTCAACTGAAGTTGCTGAAAAGCGAAGGGAGTGTCACAAGCTTCTACGCGAGGCTCAACGGGCGCGGAACCGTGACGAGGCATGCAACCAGGTGTGCAGCATATAAGTCGGCCAGGAAATGCCTTCGCAAGCTGACCAACAGTAACAAGGCTCGCTGCTGGCAAGACCTCGTGGACGATGTGAACAAGGATCCGTGGGGCTTTGACTACAAGCTGGTCATGGGGAAACTTGGTGCCCTACGGAAAACTTGTATACATGACGCGGAATAGATGGACGCGATAGTGCAGGGACTCTTCCCCGCCCATCCCGTCCGTGTTGACGCTGTCTATAGTGAAACAGCAGTCAAGTGCCAACTCTTCACACAGCTAGAACTGGAGGAGGCAGTCCTCTCATTGAAAACGAGGAAGGCTCCAGGTCCAGATCGTGTTCTAGCTGAGGTGTTGTGGCTCGTCTATCACCATTGTCCTGACTTGCTGCTCAGCACATTCAACGCTTGCCTACGGGACGGGGTTTTCCCGGTACGATGGAAGGTGGCGAGGCTCGTGCTGGCCAGCAAGGGGAAGGGAAATCCCGAATCGCCGTGTGCATACCGCGCGTTATGGGAAAGTGCTAGAGAAACTCATCAAGGGAAGACTCACTGACGCGATTCGTGCTGCTGGGGACCTATCTCCTCGGCAGTACGGCTTTAGAGCAGGACGTTCTACTATCGATGCGATTGCAGAGGTGGTGAACGCGGTCCAAAAGGCAGAGGCATATAGTCGCGCCAAGCGACGCATCCTCCTGTTGGTGAAACTCGACGTCAGGAATGCCTTCAACTCCGCTAGATGGGTGGATATTCTGGATACGCTGGAAAACTCTTTTCAAGTTCCAGAATATCTAATGCGGCTTTTGAGGAACTACCTAAAGGACCGAAGCCTGCTCTACGACACGACACAGGGCCAACGAAGGATGGAAATTACATCGGGTGTTGCCCAGAGATCGATCCTTGGTCCGGACCTGTGGAATGTGTCTTACGATGGGCTACTGAGCCTGGAGATGCCATATGAGTCGCGCTTGGTCGGCTATGCGGATGATGTTGCGGCTCTGGTCGCTGGACGCACCGTTGAACAAGCGCTAGGTATGCTAATGCACCGAGTGAGGGACTGGATGACTGCTCGCGGGCTCAGTTTAGCACTGGAGAAAACCGAAGTGGTCATCTTGACAAAAAAGAGAATCCCTAGAGTAAGGATGATCAGTATTGGAGACATACAAATCGAAGCCAGCGGTGAAGTACCTGGGGCTACTGGTCGACTCGAAGATGAGTTTCTCTGAGCAAATCAGGGCAACGGCTGAGAAGGCTTCTTGGGGAATATCGGCTCTGAGTTGACATGGCCACCGTAGGGCGACCCAGCCCATCAAGAAGACGCCTCTTGATGAGTGCTGTAGGGTCAGTGCTACTGTACGGAGCAGAGGAATGGGGCGACGCTCTCAGCAAGGAGGTATACCGAAAACGTTTCGCACAGGTACAGAGAAGAGGAGCACTGACAATTCCATCTTCGTATCCAACAGTCTCCGACTCGGCGGTGAGAGTTATTGCAGGCGTAATACCTGTCGCCCTCCTTGCTAGAGAGCGCCGCGCTATTTACCTGCGCCGAAACGAAGATGCGAGGGAGATGGTTGTCCGCGAGGAGAGACAGCGCTCGTTCAACTATTGACAGCAGTCTTGGGTGAATTGCACGAAAGGAAGGTGGACTGCGCGCCTCGCGCTAAATCGAAGGCATGGTGAGACTGACTTCTATCTGATCCAGCTTTTGAGCGGGCATGGGTGTTTTCAGTCTTACCTGCACAAGATCGGGTTTTGCCCAGGAGAGGAGGACAATGCCTGTCACACAGTTTTTGCGTGTACAAAATGGGTCAGGCTGCGAAGGGAACTCTACAGGGAGACGGGAGAGCTCACCCCGGATAATATAGTCGCGGTGATGCTCGAATCGGTTGACAAATGGAACCAGGTGGCACATTATGCTCGGGCAGTCCTAAAATATAAAAGGGACTCACAGCAGCCGGGGGCACTGGGGCTGGGGGATCACTCTTCTGGCATTTCCCACGCCCCACGGCGTAACAAAACGAGACCTGGCCCGAAGTAATGTGTCAAACGGTTCCAGGCTGGGTTCTCAGGTTGACAGGGGAGATGTTTAGTGGGTAGTCCAGTCGCAATGGGAGTCCCACACTCTGTGCATAAATAGCATTCACCTCCCTACCACAAAAAAAACATATGTCCCTATGTTTCAATGGCTAACATTTGAGAAGCGAACTAAGCATGGGAAAACAATAGGTAAAGAAAACGAAAGGCTAACTCATGAATCTCAAAAAAAAATTAGTATAATTAATTTCAAAGATTAATTGACATCATTAACTTTTTAGCCTTACATTATCTGGTATTCAGAGGGCATAGAGAGTCTCTTAAAAGAGACTGTAGTGAAAATTCCGGCATTTTAATAGAATTATACAATATATATATATATATATATATATATATATATATATATATATATATATATATATATATATATATATATATATATATGTGCATATGTGTATATATATGTATATATATATATATATATATATATATATATATATATATATATATATATATATATATATATATATATATATATATATATAATTTTCTTTATTAGAATATATGCGGTACAGAGGCCTTATAATACAGTAGGTGTTCTGACAAAGTCATTTCACCATCGTTTGAACATTACTTAAAACTATGCATGTTATCGTATTTCTATGTGATTATTACAATAAGCTAGAGGAAAATTAGGCAATAAGCTCTACTGAACTTATTACTAGCTTAACATAACTTAAATATCTACTTATAACTAGCTAAAATCTATGAGGCTAGGTTACGGCCAAAAGATAGGTGGTAGCAACTGCTGATTTTCAATTCGCCAGGGCATGAATTAGCGGATTGGGCGAGTCATTTGCTTTCGCGATTAATTTGTCACGGCGCGATGCAGCGAGCTTATAAATTGGACTAAGGCCAGCAAGGCTGTGTAGCTTTCCAGAAGAGAAGTAAAACGGTTTATTAAATACCATTTTCAGGTATCTATTCTGGGTGATCTGAAGCTTTGTTACTAGATGTTTAGCACATTGGATCCAGGTAGGTGAGCCGTATAGGATGATCGGTTGGATTGCCATTTTGACGTACTATTCCCTGGAGTGAGGATCTTAATTATCTTGGACTTATATTCGACAAAAAACTAACCTTCAGAAGACATATTGAGCATATTAGCTCCAAAGCGTTTAAGGCCGTGCTTTCGCTTTACCCCCTTCTTAATCGTAATTCACGTCTCTAGAATTATTCAAATTGCTTCCTAATTATGATTCAACGCTTCTAGAACACATAAAACGTATTAATGACAACAAATTGTAACACATTATCTAAGCCACGATATTCAAAATGAGTTGATAAGGCTAATGGCGAAAAGAGTGATTCGAAGAGGAAAAAAAGACGAAATATTATTCTATTTTGCTTGACTGCACAAGAGACTATAGTCGAGTTGAACAAAAGTCTGTCATAATACAATTTTGCAACATAACAACCGATAAAATAGAAGAACATTTTATTGGGTTTCTTGTTGTCGCTGAGTCAACTGGGGACTACCTAACTAATGCAATACTTGAAGAATTAGGAAAAAATGGATTAGATATTCATAATTATCGCGGCCAAGAGTACTACAATGGTGCGAATATGGTAAGCATAAAAAACGGAGTTAAAACTCGAATTTTGATTAATCCGCGGGAATTTTTTACACCTTGCGGTTGTCATAGTTGGAACCTGCTGTTAGTAGATGCAGCTAATTCTTCCTTGGCACAAAAACATTTTTTGGTTTTATTCAAAAAATTTATTTGTTATTTGCAAGGTCAAGCAAACGCTGGAAGTTTATCAAAGGCAAATTAGAACTTACTTTAAGACCTTTTTCAGACACAAGATGGGAAAGCAGGATCGAAGCAGTTAATGCCATATTATTCCAATTTGATGTTGTTGAATGTATCGAGAGCTTAAAAAATCACACCGAAGAATCCGATACAGTCAGTGACTGTGATTCAGTTCTAAATGAAATTCTCAGCTTAGAGTTTATTATACCGTTACATTTATGGTACGCAATATTATCGCGAGTGAATATCATAAGCAAATTATGGCAATCCGTAGAAGTTCATTTAAGCATTGCCCTTGATCATTTGCATACGTTATGTGACTGGATGAAAGAATATCGTCAAATTGGATTCGAATAATGCTTACCTGATGATCATTGATTTATTGAACAAATAATTATGAGTTCCCAAGAGAATTTAAAAATAAAAGGTTAGCCAAAAAGAAAACGATGTTCGCTTATGAAAGTAGTGATGAACCCATACAGTCTCCCAAAATTCGGTACGAAACAGAGTTCCTTAATACTATGATTGATTCCATAATGAGTAGTATGGATACAAGATTTACATCTTTGAATCAACATTTTACAGATTTCGGTTCCCTCTATGATTTAAGCAAACAAGAAAATATTCTAACAGAGCATTTATTAAAACATTATCAAGACTTAGACACTGTCCTACGAGTGGGTGAGAGCAGTGACATCCAATCTTATAAATTGTATGCCCGCCTACATCGGAAACGTCAAACAGCAGCTTCAATACATAACGGAGAATAGCAAAGGAATTTACCCAAACATTTATATTGTATTTCGAATTTTTATTAACATTACCTTTAAGTAAAGCTTCCGCGAATAGGAGTTTCTCTAAATTAAAGCATATTAAAAACCTTTTAAGAAATACAATGGATCAGCAAAGATTTTCAGCGTTAGAAGTTTTATCCATTGAGGCTGATATAACATCTAAGTTCGGCTACGATGCAATTATTAAGGAGTTTAGTACGGCGAAAAGTAGAAAATTTCTGTTTATTTAATTTTCACTGTTAAAGTCTAGCCAGCAAATAGTATCATCTTGAAGGAGTAGGAATAGAATAGTCAAATAATATAATTCTGTTCACCAACAGTAGTATACAGTGCCTAACTAATGATTGAGCTAAAATTAAAAAAGTTTAGCTTACATAGAGAAAACACTTGCTGACGAGACTCTGATCTATTTATGTTAAAATGAAAATGTGTGTTGTATGAATAATAACATCTGTTTAAATTGTTTGATTTCCTCGATATTCTTCCAGTTGTGTCATTGTTAGGCCTCGCGGAGCTTATCTTGCCCATATAAATTTTTGGCCTTGCGCCACCGCTACTTACCTTGTTAAAATCGAAGCAGAAAATTCCATCGATTCCACGTGATCGCTGACTATGCGTCTGTTCCAATTATTCCACAAATTAGAAATAAGCAATTTATGCAGTTTTCGATATTGTAAAGTTTAATTGATTTATAATGTTAGTTTTACAAGTAGTTCATCTCTCGTTTTTTTAAATATTAAAGGATTGTTTTCCTTAATTTATACTAGTGAAATCTAAATACCGTATAACTTCATTCGATTTGACTTGATGTTAAAGCTTGTAGACACCGGTTTTACCCCTGAAAATGGCATCACGAGGATTTAGAGGCATCGAACAACTTGCTATATATCTTTCTACCTCTTGTTTAACATCAAGTTATTCTTTCAAAAACTGTTTAAATTGAACTCAAGATTATAACTTAACTGACTCCATTTTTCTAAGTATACTTTAATATCTCTGCCCTAAGGCTCCACATTGATTGTAAGGCATTTTAATGTGCACATCTTGCACTTTAAAACATTCCTTACAACCGTGGTAAAAAAACAGCTAAAGAATTCATATAGAGTGTTTGTTTTCGGATGGTAGCCATCAACATGTATACCCCCCCTTTCCAGTTTCATTTCATCTGTATTATTAGAAGGGGTAATGGTATCTTTGATCATTGAACTTTTCCAAGAAAGCCATTTGTTCACGATAAGTGATTGGTTTTGATTTGTTATAGCCGTATTTAGGCATCACTCCCAATACATTACTTTTTAGAAAATTTTTCCTGAAAGTAAGCATACATGCTAATGCGACTGTTAATGACTTTACTAAAGGATTAACCCCAGTTATTTCAAGAAATTCTTGCATAAACTGCGTACCATAGTACTCACATAGTATCCACACTCAATCCAGCCTCCGGAAAAAATCACACACAAGCCGAAGAGCGACCATAAATCTTCGGTAGCAGTTAGGTAGGTAAATGCTGACGCGAGGATTGGAATATAAATATGTGCTTCGATCAGAGATTTCAGGATTCTCAAAAAATCAATAACTTTGCCGAAAAACAAATTCGTTCCATGCAATCTTTTAGTTTTTTATTAGGATCTAGCAGCACTCCCATGTTCTGAAATGCGTAAAAGAACACGTGCGTCGGAAATTTTATTTGCTTTGCCCCGGCTCAGCTGACCGGCCCCTGGGAAAATTAAGAAAGTGTGCAACACTTGGTGTGCATGTAATATGCTGCATACGAGTACATCCTAACCGTAAAATATTTACATCAATGATGCAATACATCTGCATCTCCTTTCTATTATCAAATGTGCCATGAGACAGTGTTATATCACTTAGAAACTTTTCTCTCTCTTCTGCCTGCATTGTGTTACAGCCATAGTTTTCTGGGGCCGGATGTTCACCTGCATAATCAACGTTTTTGAGAGGACTAAAATACGAGGATAGTACCCCTTTGCAGAAAATTTAAAAAAATTTAATTTTATCTGCATAATTTTAGTGCCATTCATTATGGGCTCTAATTACAATTTTTGATCCAAATGCTCAGAAATTACAAAATGTACGTCGTAGTACGTCATTTACATACGGCCGAGCTAATAGACAATAATCTAAAAATCTCTTCAAAACGGAGGTTTCGTTATTAAATTCAAATAAACGAGTATATTCCCATCACCACACACCTCGTATCAATCTTTTATATTCAAACTACCATAATAATTGTAACATATCTGCTGCACAACAATTAATTTCACTACATGTAAATAGTCAGTATCATTGTTTTGACAACGGTCATTTTGAGTGCTTTCACAATCGAAAAAATCAGTAGAAACATTGTTTTTCTTCCCCCTTGTATGGTTTTATGTAGCACAAATGATCGGGGACGACTGATTGTGAGCATATCTGACAATACTTATTACAGACATGCTCGAACTTTCGCTTTTCATCGGTAGTTACAAATTTAGTGCACATTGCACATATTTTAAAAGTGTCACACACCCTTGTTCTTCTGACTATATTTTTGAAATGGTTATCGCAACAATAACTACCTCTAAAATCACGGTTACAATGAATGAATTAGTTTTTGACAAAATTACATGGCGCGCTGAAATTTCAATCTACACTTCATGTGAAATTTTGCCGAGGATAATTTATTGCAAAATGCGGACGCGTACTTTTTATCGAAAAAATTTGTCAATGATTTGATTACATAAATATTCTTCAATCATTATGAATAGTACAAATTAATCTTTTTTACTGGATGGGGGGTTAAGAGTCAATCTTAAAAAGAATAGTATCGGTATCCCTTGTATCATCAATAACAATTATTTGATCTTTGAGGAAACGTTGGAATTTCTAAAGGTCCAATGAAATACAGCCATCTTTACTAAGCCTTACTTTATTTAGCATCCTTACATAATCTCGTAGTTAATCCAGCCAGTCTGCCCATAACCTCTACATGAGATTTACGTTAAAATTTGTTGAAGCCATTTCCACTGCATAACATATACTTCGGGGGAGACAACTAACATCATTCTCTAACCCCATATCTAGCACACGTTTTGTCTAAAAGATCAACCTCGTTAGAAAATTTATGATTGAGCCGATCTCCAGATAAAGGGAAATTAATTATGTTTGCATTTATTTGCATTTCGGCTAGAAAATTACTGTTGGACAGGTTTCCAGATTGACCATATAGGCTTTATGTGTGATGAATTGGGTAGCTCTATTGTGAAGCTGACTTTGCTTCCATTGACTGAATTCAATATTAAATCCTTAATTACATGATTGAAATTTTTTTCCAAATGCTCTATAGGTCCCACAGCACGATTATTGAAGTATTTTAAGCGGAAATTAATTTTGATGTCCTCTATTTGTACAATGATTTTTTTTTAAATGTAACATGTTTTGATAATAGCTCGTAACTATTTGTTGAACCACTGCCTTTTCAACTAACACATTTTGAAAATAATTTTCCTGGAAAGCTAAATTAAATTGTGAACTGCTACCGTATTTAATCTGCTACTTATCATAATAGTTAAAGCTGGGTTTGGTTATCGATTTATCGATAGTGCCCTAAGACCGGGGAACCAAACGCGTCCCCAGGGTTGCGGATAGGGGAAGACCTTTCTCGAAAGGTTCGCTGCGAATAACCAATAAGCAGCCGCGGACAATGGTCGGCAGTGAAGGGAGAGTCTCAGGACAAATACCTGAGTGTCAATGATCTTCACTGTGACATGACGAAATATATGGCATCATCAATTATCCATATATCCTGGCAGTAAGTAAAATGCTATGGGAACGGAAACCCAGACAGAAAACCAAACCATGCAGGTCCATAAGGGGAACCAAATTACGGTGCAGGGGGTCGGATCCCCAGTACCGGCGGCAGAGGGTAGTGAGCGAGCAGGCTCCCGGCCGTCATCATTCAGCGACTGCAATGTTATAGAAGTGGTGAACTTGGCTTCTGTAACAGATATAACTACAAGCAAAGAGGACGCTAGCACGGAGAACGCTTTCAGGCAAACATCGCTGTTGGCAAGAACACCGATAAAACAAGTCACCGATTGCGGGGGGAGCCAGCAAACCCCAGAAACACTGTCAAAGTCAACATCACAGGTTAAATCATCGGAGACAGACGACAGACGGACTAACGAACGAAAGAAGGCAGAGTGCGTTGTGCGACCTGGCATCATTGCGGCCTTTGGGCGCAGTAGAAGGACTATGCGTACCCCGGAGCGTCCAGTGCAAGACGGACACAATCCGGATCAAGCTGCGACACCAACAGAGGCCAGTGTAAGACTGGGGGAGGGAGAAGTTTTGCCGTTGGCCGACTGTAGTGAATAAAGGAGTTTCATAAGTCCGTGAAGGACTGCAGCGATGCTCTGCTGCCTCGGCAGAGGAAGGTGTCGGTTTCTGCCGAGAATGCCCTCGTCCGGAGACGCGTGAATGCGCTGGCAGGCTAGCATTGCGGTGTCGTAGGGCGGGTTCGTTTCCCCGGCACGAGGACCCACTACAAAACATTTCGCATTCACGAATTGCTTTCAGGTCAAAAAAAGGCGACCAAAGTCGCAAAGTTGTAGATAACCTCACCGAAGGAGACGTACTTGTTACTAGAACAAGTGAAACCTGAGAAGAAAGGCGAACTTGGGGTTGACCTCGTCATTACCCGACGAAGTTCATGGCCCACAAATGAAAGAGGGGCAACCGGGTGGTGGTGGAGCCCCTTCATACCCACAATCCATTGATAGCTTGTTGAAGTGGCCAGGTATTCCTCTTCTGAGTGGAAAACTCATACAACTTGAATTATATGAACTTTCCCATCAGAAGGGGAGTACCCCGGTGACCAATTTATGTCATAGAATTATACAATTGAATTGCATAAATCTATGCCATAAAAAGGCACTCTACTTTGGCCACTCAACCCATGACGTCACCTGAAACAGAAAGGATTATTAATTACCCGGTGGCTGGTTGTCGGCATAGAGGACAAGTCCGGCTGACTATTAAATGCTGGGTCAAACAGGCTTCGTGGAACTCGTGTCCGCACGCCAACGTTTGTACGGACGTTCCATCATTTCGCGCCTGTTGGCAGATGACGCATAATGCCGTGGGCCCTGCTTCCGAACGCAACCTGCGCTTGTCTGGCGTGCGTTCGGTCGACATTCTAACACTGTTGACGCTAATAATAATAGAATAGTAAGATGCTATAAAGGAAATAAGTATATATTAATAAGAAAAAAAAAATAATACATAAAGTGGCCGAAAGTGGCGAACTATAATCGAACCTCACAAAAAAAAAACCGCAAGGTATGACAAAAAGTTTTATTAGTTTTCAAAAAAAATACTCGGTCTTTCCTTTCCGTTCTTCCTCCCAAGTATGGACACCAATGGCACAATCCTTTTAAAACGTTTCAGGGACACTCTCTTGTGGCACCATGAAAATCAGGGTTCAGAAGTGATCCCTCATTAGCAAATTTCTCAAGTTACAACTTGTGAGCCCAGGGTTGGATTCTAATCCACAAGCAGCGCGTGTCTTGTCATGGATAGTCATGGATTAGCTAATCAGCCAATCACATGAAATCAAAATCCATGTAATTTAAGACACCTAGGCACCACTGGTTTGGGGAGCGGATCAGAATCCTCCGCAAAAAGTTGTTGGGATAATAACCTCCGAACACAAAAAGGGACTCTAATATCATTTGGCCTTACTAGTTATACAATGGTGGTAAACCACCAAAGTATAAATCAAAAGCAGGACCAAACGATATTGATGTCCAAAGACAACACACGTTCGAAAGTTATTAAGTTGCTGGGGCACGATTAGTGCAAAAACCCTCGGGAGTTATCTACCCGCCAATAATTCTAACACCTAGTGGGGACACCTAGAGACGATGGATTGTCTCGTGCTCACGACTGATGATACAGCCGGGCTTTTCGGGCCCCACGTTGGGCGCCATTTGTAGTGAATATGAGTTTTCATTGAAGTCCGTGAAGGACTGCAGCGATGGTCTGCTGCCTCGGCAGAAGAAGGTGTCGGTTTCTGCCGAGAATGCCCTCGTCCGGAGACGCGTGAATGCGCTGGCAGGCTAGCATTGCGGTGTCGTGGGGCGGGTTCGTTTCCCCGGCACGAGGACCCACTACAAAACATTTCGCATTCACGAATTGCTTTCTGGTCAAAAAAAAGGCGACCAAAGTCGCAAAGTTGTAGATAACCTCACCGAAGGAGACGTACTTGTTACTAGAACAAGTGAAACCTGAGAAGAAAGGCGAACTTGGGGTAACCTCGTCTTTACCCGACGAAGTTCATGGCCCACAAATGAAAGAGGGGCAACCGGGTGGTGGTGGAGCCCCTTCATACCCACCCAACCGGAATAAATCCATTGAAAGCTTGTTGAAGTGGCCAGGTATTCCTCTTCTGAGTGGAAAACTCATACAACTTGAATTATATGAACTTTCCCATCAGAAGGGGAGTACCCCGGTGAACAATTTATGTCATAGAATTATACAATCGGATTGCATAATTCTATGCCATAAAAAGGCACTCTGCTTGGGCCACTCAACCCATGACGTCACCTGAAACAGAAAGGATTATTAATTACCCGGTGGCTGGCTCATGTTTTGGGGTTGAAGCCTGCCACCGTACCGGGTCCTATACTCGGTTAGAAAAATCGGAAGAATTAGACAGGCACACCCCAATTACCGACAAACAAAACAATTTTTAACCAAGATTATGGTTGGAATGGGTAAAATTTGACAATTTTTGAGGGGTTTAAGTGATACAATGATTTTATCGTTCATATAATTAAAGGGGTTAACCGTTTCGTTCTAAGCATTTGTATACCGCGTTACACCGCAATTCGTTAAATTGAGTTTGGCTGTGTGCTTGTGGCAGCGCTGGCTTTCAACGCCCTAATCCTCGATTACTACACGACGCCACTTCAAACGCGACCCAAGCAATAGAAGCTGTTAATGCCCATCCACACAATCAGTGGCGTTAGACTTAAGTGAAAATTTTATTTTACAAATCGTATTTGCAAAGTTGGATAATTAACTTCGTCACCTTATGTGACTAATATTGTTTGACTTAGTTGCTAAAATCATAGATGCATGCATGTCTCATGGGGCCACATTTTGCATCGCCATAGACGCGGGTGTCAGCAGTTTCGCGTGATGTTCGAATCATTTTGTTAACTTATACGCGTCAGCGAAACGATCGGAAGACACATGCATGATGTGGCCGCATGAACGCATTGCAATGCGAAACCAAATTTCCTTTCCCGTTCCAGACGCGGGCGTCAGCGGTTTACGGGCATGGAATGCTTGTGGACGCTCAAGCGTCAGCATTTTCGTGCGTGGGAACTGCTGGCGCCTTTTGCTCGGTGTGGGAAGGAAATCATCAGTCGTCAACAGATCGTCGCGACAGCGAGAATAAATGTTTACAGTGCGCTTCGTTGTTTTCCTGTGTATTAGTGCATCCTAATTCGGGAAAATCCTTTTTGAAATTAATGTCAATATATATATATATATATATATATATATATATATATATATATATATATATATATATATATATATATATATATATATATATATATATATATATATATATAGAAATAAATGATAGAATTTCCGGCTTGACGGCTTCTATATAAGAGCGATATATGCTCCATTAATTTGTGGGTTCAAAAGGTGCGAGAAGTATATATCAGTGCACAAAAGGTTGAATCGGTTTTTTGTTTGCGGATCTATATGAATGCGGTCAGTGGCATACGGAGTTGGAACGCTTCACCATAAGATCAAAGGAAGAACAAGTGACAGGAAGAGGCCAGGACAAAGGAAACCTGGCGCAAACAGAACCAAAAGGGCTAGGAAACGGGGGCCTCTCCCAAGAGGTGGCGCCAAATAACACAATAGCCCTTGACCGCGCCGAAGAGGAGCGGCTTACTCGGAAAGCGGGGACTATTGTCAAACAACTGAGGGCTGCCTGCGAAGTGCAGAAAAACATAGGCAAGAGTGTCAAGAATGGCATTCTTGAACTGGAGGAGCTTTTTGGCCGCATAACGCACTACAGGCGGAGGTGGCTTGCAACCGAAAAGCACCAAAAAGACACGCTCTCCCTCGAGGCATCAGTGGGTCCTAGCAGCAGCAAAAGAATGGCCGGTAGCCCAATTGAAGGCGACCGTGAGAAAAGGAGGAAGGACGAGACCATAAACGAAGTTGACAGGCGAGGAGTTTCATGTGGTGCGAAACAAGGCAGCGAAAAAAGCGGCCAAAAAGCTACTCCTAGAAAAAACAGACAAAGAGCTCAACCACGAAAAGAAGAACAAAGAACCCCCCGATATACCGCAGAAAACAAAAAGCAAACCGCGGCGCAAACCCTTGCGAGAGGCACTGCTTATTAAACCCACTAAGGGCCGAACCTACGCAGATGTCCTCCGTGAAATTAAAGGAGCGGTCAAGCCAGACGACACCAAAACTGCCATCAAAGCAGTTCGACCAACCCGGACCGGTGGCCTGCTGGTGGAATTCGGGCCAGAGGCCTCAAACAAAGATGCATTCCGTGACGCGGTTCAAAAGGTTCTTGGAGATGCGGCAACGGTTGCCTCGCTCGAACCAATGGCCATCCTGGAAATCAGGGACCTCGACTGCGTCACGGATAAAGCTGAAGTAGAGGATGCCATTAGGAGGGAGTTCCCCAGCTTAAGTGAAGTCAAGGCAAGATTGACACGTGAAAACACAAGGGGGCAACGCATGGCTATTGTCGAACTAGCTGATAAAGACGCCCAGCAAATCCTCGCGAAGGGCAAAATCAAGATAGGTTGGGTGATCTGCAGGATACGGAGAAGAGCGATCCCTATCCGCTGCTTCAGATGCTTCGAATACGGATACACCGCGTATGGCTGTAGGGAACCCGACAGGAGATCTCTGTGCTACAAATGTGGTGAAACGGGGCACAAAAGGAAGGAGTGCACGAACGAGGCAAAATGCATTCTTTGCAAGGATGCTAAGCTAGCACCCGGCGACCTCAAACATGAGCCGGGGACAGGGAGATGCTGGGTTTTCAAGGAGGCCCTAACTAAAGCCAAATCGATACTCAAATGATCCGTATCCTGCACGTCAATTTGCACCGAAGCACAAACGCCCAGGACTTACTTGAGCAGTTTGCGAGGGATAAGAAAGCTGAAAGCGTGGTAGCCTGACGAATCTAGTACCTCGGCCATCTGGGTTCGAGACAGCGCCCGCCTTCAGGTGCAGGGCCATGGACGCGGGGATGGTTTTGTGTGGGTGCGGTGTTCAGGGATAACATATTTCAGTGTTTATCTGACGCCTAACGAGGCAATGCCATCTTTTCGAACCAAACTCGATGCCCTGGAGGACGCTGTCTCGAACACAGAGGGCCACATGCTGGTCGGGGGAGACTTCAACGCTAGAGCCATTGAATGGGGTATGCCACAATCCGACCCAAGGGAAAGCAAATCTTGGACATGGCGGCCAGAACAGCGCTTTTTGTCCTAAATACTAGTAACACCCCTACTTTCCGCCGCTGGGGTTGCGTAGGAACCATACCCGATGTGACACTCGCTTCGGAGTCCCTGATACCTAGAGTACACAACTGGCGAGTACTAGAGGACTACTCGGCTAGTGATCACCAGTATATAGCGGTTGAGATTCACGACTGTGCCACTCTGCGTGCATATGCCCAAACTTCAATCCTCGGAAGGAGGACTGGGAGGATGGACGTTGAGAGGTTCGCTGACGCGCTTACGGCAGGCACACCGTTGCTGCGAGCTCCGCCAGAGAGTGGAGGGCCTACAGCCAAGGACTTGGTGAACTCAACTATGAGTACCATCATAGCTGCTTGCGAGTCTTCCATGCCCCGTCAGAGACCTCGACACGGTAAGCCTCCAGTATACTGGTGGTCAAACGAGATCGCCGAACAAAGAAGCGAGTGTCACAAACTTCGGCGAGAGGCCCAGCGGGCGCGAACACGGGAGGAGGCAGACACTAGGCTAGCAGCATACAGGTCCGGCAGGAAATATCTTCGCAGGCTTATTAACAAGAGCAAGGCCCGATGCTGGCAAGACCTCGTGGACGATGTAAATAGGGATCCGTGGGGCCTTGGCTACAAGCTGGTCATGGGGAAACTTGGTGCCCTACGGAAGCCTTGTATACATGACGCGGAAAAGATGGACGCGATAGTGCGGGGACTCTTCCCCGCCCATCCCATCCGTGTTGACGCTGTCCGTGGTGAAACAGCGGTCGAGTGCCCACTCTTCACACAGCTGGAACTGGAGGAGGCAGTCCTCTCCCTGAAAGCGAGGAAGGCTCCAGGTCCAGATGGTGTTCCAGCTGAGGTTTTGCAGCTCGTCTATCACCATTGTCCTGACTTGCTGCTCAGCACATTCAACGCTTGCCTACGGGACGGGGTTTCCCGGTACGATGGAAGGTGGCGAGGCTCGTGCTGGTCAGCAAGGGGAAGGGAAGTCTCGGATCGCCGTCTGCATACCGCCCGTAATGCATGCTAGACACGGCTGGGAAAGTGCTAGAGAAACTCATCAAGGGAAGACTCACTGACGCGATTCGTGCTACTGGGGACCTATCTCCTCGGCAGTACGGCTTTAGAGCAGGACGTTCTACCATTGATACGATTGCAGAGGTGGTGAACGCGGTCCAAAAGGCAGAGGCATATAGTCGCACCAAGCGACGGATCGTCCTGTTGGTGACACTCGACGTCAGGAATGCCTTCAACTCCGCTAGATGGGTGGATATTCTGGACACGCTGGAAAACTCTTTTCAAGTTCCAGAATATCTAATGCGGCTTTTGAGGAACTACCTAAAAGACCGAAGCCTGCTCTACGACACGACACAGGGTCAACGAAGGATGGAAATTACATCGGGTGTTGCCCAGGGATCTATCCTTGGTCCGGACCTGTGGAACGTGTCTTACGACGGGCTACTGAGACTTGAGATGCCAGATGAGTCGCGCTTGGTCGGCTATGCGGATGATGTTGCGGCTCTGGTCGCCCCGTTGAACAAGCGCAACTTAGGATAGGTATGCTAATGCGCCGAGTGAGGGACTGGATGACTGCTCGCGGGCTCAGTTTAGCACTGGAGAAAACCGAAGTGGTCATCTTGACAAAAAAGAGAATCCCTAGAGTAAGGATGATCAGTATAGGAGATATACAAATCGAATCGAAGCCAGCGGTGAAGTACCTGGGGCTACTGATCGACTCGAAGATGAGTTTCTCTGAGCAAATCAGGGCAACGGCTGAGAAGGCTGCTTCGGGAATATCGGCCCTGAGTCGACTTATGGCCAACGTAGGGGGACCCAGCCCATCAAGAAGACGCCTCTTGATGAGTGCTGTAGGGTCAGTGCTACTGTACGGAGCAGAGGTATGGGGCGACGCTCTCAGCAAGGAGGTATACCGAAAACGATTGGCACAGGTACAGAGAAGAGAAGCACTGAGAATTGCATCTTCGTATCCAACAGTCTCCGACTCGGCGGTGAGAGTGATTGCAGGCGTGATACCTGTCGCCCTCCTTGCTAGAGAGCGCCGCGCTATTTACCTGCGCCGAAACGAGGATGCGAGGGAGATGGTTGTCCGCGAGGAGAGACAACGCTCGCTCAACGATTGGCAGCAGTCTTGGAGGAATTGCACGAAGGGAAGATGGACTGCGCGCCTCATCCCGGATGTGAGACCGTGGCTAAATCGAAGGCATGGTGAGACTGACTTCTATCTGACCCAGCTTTTGAGCGGGCACGGGTGTTTTCAGTCTGACCTGCACAAGATCGGCAAGTCACGGTCTCCCGATTGTCGGTTTTGCCCAGGAGAGGAGGACAATGCCTGTCACACATTTTTTGCGTGTACCAAATGGGCCAGGCTGCGAAGGGAACTCTACAGGGAGACGGGAGAGCTCACCCCGGATAATATAGTTGCGGTGATGCTCCAATCGGTTGACAAATGGAACCAGGTGGCACATTATGCTCGGGCAGTCCTAAAAGATAAAAGGGACTCGCAGCAGCCGGAGGTGCTGGGGCTGGGGGATCGCTCTTCTGGCATTTCCTCTTCCCCTCTCCCCTCCCGCTAGGAAAGGGACTCCCCAGCTTGAAGGCGCCCCACGGCGTAACAAAACGAGACCTGGCCCGAAGTAATGTGTCAAACGGTTTCAGGCTAGGTTCTCAGATTGACAGGGGAGGTGTTTAGTGGGTAGTCCAAGGATATCCTCCATGGGAGTCCCACACTGCCAGACTCGGCGGGCGTAAATGCCTTCACCTCCCTACCAAAAAAAAAAAACAAAAAAAAAAAGCTGGGTTTTTCTGTGCGTTGTGACTTTCACCACACTTGATTCCCGACGAATTCTGTCCTTTGTGTTCATGTACTCAAGGCTTGCTTGAGAAAATCGTATCAATAATGATATTAGATGAAGCCCCTTATTTTCTGAAAATAGTACATTCATTTGGTTTAATTCTTCTTCTTCTTAGTACTACAGCCCCTTTCGGGCCTACGCTTCCTGCAAACAGCGCCTCCAACTGTCTGGGTCCGTTGATCGCGTCTTCCAATTCCGAAATCCGAGCAGCGATGAACTGTTTTCGTCGACCGAGTCAGACCAGTGTTTCCTCGGTTTCCCCACCGGCCGCCGGCCTTCAGTTCTCCCTACGAATACCTCCTTGGGTATCCGTTGTTCGTCCATACGATTCATGTTTCCAGCCCATTGCAGCTTCTCCAGTCTTACAATCGTTGAGACCTCCGGTTGGTCAAAAATTTCATACAGCTCATGGTTGTATCGAATTCGCCATTGGTCCCCGTCGAGCTTCGCTCCGATTATTCGCCTCAGGACCCGTCGCTCGAAGGTGTTCAACATATTTGCGGATGCTTGGGTTAGGGTTGGTTTAATTCACGCAACATTAATGTCAAGCCAGACATAAAAAGTTGTGGCCTAAATTCAAAGCACTCTCTAAATGTTTAATAATTTCATTCTTTTTCGACATTTTTAAAAAGTCGGTTTTACCTGTAACAATAGGTTGTAAGCTTGAGTGCTCTCCTTCACAAACTGCTTTATCTACTGCACCAGATGGAGTTGTCTTCTAGTGGGCTTCTTTAAAGCTAAAAGTAGTTTGGTTATCGATTTATCGATTTATCGATAGTGCCCTCAGACCGGGGAACCAAACGCGTCCCCAGGGTTGCGGATAGGGGAAGACCTTTCTCGAAAGGTTCGCTGCGAATAACCAATAAGCAGCCGCGGGCAATGGTCGGCAGTGAAGGGAGAGTCTCAGGACAAATACCTGAGTGTCAATGATCTTCACTGTGACATGACGAAATATATGGCGTCATCAATTATCCATATATCCTGGCAGTAGGTAAAATGCTATGGGAACGGAAACCCAGACAGAAAACCAAACCATGCAGGTCCACAAGGGGAACCAAATTACGGTGCAGGGGGTCGGATCCCCAGTACCGGCGGCAGAGGGTAGTGAGCGAGCAGGCTCCCGGCCGTCGTCATCCAGCGACTGCAATGTTACAGAAGTGGTGAACTTGGCTTCTGTAACAGATATAACTAGAAGCAAACAGGACGCTAGCACGGAGAACCCTTTCAGGCAAACACCGCTGTTGGCAAGAACACCGATAAAACAAGTCACCGATTGCGGGGGGAGGCAGCAAACCCCAGAAACACTGTCAAAGTCAACATCACAGGTTAAATCATCGGAGACAGACCACAGACGGACTAACGAACGAAAGAAGGCAGAGTGCGTTGTGCAACCTGGCATCATTGCGGCCTTTGGGCGCAGTAGAAGGACTATGCGCACCCCGGAGCGTCCAGTGCAAGACGGACACAATCCGGATCAAGCTGCGACACCAACAGAGGTCAGTGTAAGACTGGGGGAGGGAGAAGTTTTGCCGTTGGCCGACGCCACTTCAAACGTCACCCAAGCGATAGAAGCAAAAGGGCTAGGAAACGGGGGCCTCTCCCAAGAGGTGGCGCCAAATAACACAATCGCCCTTGACCGCGCCGAAGAGGAGCGGCTTACTCGGAAAGCGGGGACTATCGTCAAACAACTGAGGGCTGCCTGCGAAGTACAGAAAAACATAGGCAAGAGTGTCAGGAATGGCATTCTTGAACTGGAGGAGCTTTTTGGCCGCATAACGCACTACAGGCGGAGGTGGCTTGCAACCGAAAAGCACCAAAAAGACACGCTCTCCCTCGAGGCATCAGTGGGTCCTAGCAGCAGCAAAAGAATGGCCGGTAGCCCAATTGAAGGCGACCGTGAGAAAAGGAGGAAGGACGAGATCATAAACGAAGTTGTCACTCCAGGCGAGGAGTTTCATGTGGTGCGAAACAAGGCAGCGAAAAAGCGGCCAAAAAGCTACTCCTAGAAAAAACAGACAAAGAGCTCAACCACGAAAAGAAGAACAAAGAACTGTAATGATTTAAACATTTTACGTCCGAACGCGGAACCGACCTCTCATCGGTTCTAGACGTTAAGTCTGAGTAGTGCCAACGGATGGTACCAACCGGTCAACCAATCCGTGCACCGTAACCCATTCACGCGGTGGCTGCTTGTCGGCCAGCTAGATCGGAGAGGATTTCGGTCGCGGGTCTCCGAATGGGTTACGCTCATTTACATAATTCAGCCACCTATACACGCCCGTTTTCAAATGCGTTACAAACAAAACCATACGGTTAGGAAACCTATTCTACGTTACTCCGTATTTCTTCTCATAACCAGTCAAAAAGAACAAAATCTAATTTTTATTTCGCGTTCCCGAATTCCCGACGCGGTACCGAAAAGTATACTACGTTAACTCAACCCGACGAATGCTACGTTAAGGAAAAATCAAAAACAACTAAGGTACCGCGTACCGCGCACGACGCTAAACCAACCTCAGCGGATTTTTTTTAAACCCTACCCTCGCGACGGTATACCTACCCTGCACTTCATTTCCCGCTGAAAGAAGAACCACTGAAAAGGAAAGTCGTTGTTAAGGTTAGCAATTCATTTTGATATTTAGTTTAGAATTTCTATTACAACTATTATCTTCCATTTAAAAACGAGACACTTCTATAATTTAAAAATACGAGTATGTAACGTAAAAAAATCGTGCAAATATTTATCTTAGATGCCTTTCATTATCTGACTTGATTTTAAGTGTCTATCTTTTCTTATTTTAAGCTTTAATTTTAGAAAACCCAAAAAAAACTATCTTTCATCTATGTTTTGTTTTTAAATTTTAAGTTTTTTTAAAAAAAAAAGATCACTTTTCGGGTTTTCGAACATTCTAAGCCTTAAACAAATTTGCTGTTTGCCTGTCTATTTCAAATTTAGTCATAAAGCGCGTATTTCTTATCGGAAAGGATTCTGGGGGTTGAAAAATGTTTTAGAATTTCTCAAACGTTTACATGTATCGTGTTGCAATCAAAAAGAAAAATGACAATATCTCAAATTCTGGCCAAGAAACAAAACAAATGATGGAGGTTAATAACTTATTTCATGGTGGCACGGTTATCTTGCCTCTTTTAATTTCCAGCAACACTCTTTGTTAATCATTTTAGTAGATCGTATGTAAAAAGTATCAGCAAAATCGAATACTCTATTTTCTTGTAATTATGTTTAACATTACATTATTTTGAACAACTATTTTCTATTTTACTCTTTGTTATTTCCACCCAGTTCTTTCATTAATAAATAGGTTTTACATTAGATGCGCTTACCAGGAGGACTGTGTGCAATTATTTAAATTTTACCTTAGTCAGAATTACATATATTAATAACAATTACGAGAAGGTACTGTTCACTTTTCTATGATAACCTTTTACCAATGTAAGGGACCTCATTTAAACATAACATTGAGCGAAAGGATTAATAGTAAACTCAAGATGAAGGGGGCAAAATAAAGGTGAAGAAAAATGGAACGTTCCCGTAAGAGCGGTCTTACGTTAAAAAAATTAACAAACCAACCAAACCGCAAAGAGGAAAGGAGTCTCCTTTCACTAGATGAAGTTGAATTAGGGATTGCCTTATCTTGTAGATGATACTAGTTACAAAAAATAACAGTTGAGGATGCCCAAAAAAATTGTCCAAACACTAGGCTAAATACACATATCCATGCGCCGCGAATGCTCAACTAACGAACAGGACAATTCATAGCCACTTTTGTTGGCAAAGTCAGTTCTTTTCAGCTGGGCAAGTATGCAAATGATAAACTTAGAAATCATTTCTTAATCAAAGTAGAAAATAGGAAGACAGATTGGATATAGGTTGAAACGTTCTTTTACGTTCCTCGGATTTTTTTAATAAATGGTTTTACAATTAACAGTCGTTTCATTATTAATTTTAAACTTCTTTGTATGGGTCTTTCTCTAAATGTTACAATTATATTGTTTAGTGCATGCGTGATTCTTATCAAGAGGCTTATATGTTATACTCTACGAATTTTTAACTTGGGTATTTATCACTAAGTGTTTGTTTTGCTCTAGGTGTTTATTTTAAATGGGTTTATATTTGTTGTAACTAAACGATTACGTCAGGCAATTTTGAACTTTCCATGCAAATATTTCTATTTTTATCTATCCTTATCCTGTAAGCTACTCAAAATTAAATATCCTATTTTATCTTTATTTAATATAGGTGTATATAAGTTTATATAAATAATATTTTGAGAGTTTAGTATGGGTTTCATGACTTCTGTATATAATTAATTATAAGGTATATATAAAAAAGAGACATATCAAAAGAAATGCGCTGGGTTCTTTATCTTTCAATCTTTTGTCAACTGCTAAATATCGTTCGATTTTAATAACCACATTAACCTTAGTTACCGATCCGAAGTTGTTTCTTTCTAACGCATGGATGTTGGATTTCGCTTTGAGGCTACGATTTTGATTTTGTTTTAAATTTCTGCTTGTAGGTTGCACGGTCGTGTACAATATATTGACGTGTTACGGAGTCGAAGCCGATGTTCGCGAACTTCGTCTCTCGCCTCTAATCAAACCCGCATATTTCTTAGGTATTGCTCATCGCATCTCGCAGCACAATTCATATATCTATTCTATGCTTTGTGTGTGTGTGTCTCAAAACCAAACAATCTTTGGTGTAGCCTCATTCTACCCACAACAAAGTCGTTTTGTTTTGCTTCAGCAAAATTAAATTCAAGCGCTTATTTCATGAAGCAGGGACTGTTCAGCTAATTTTAACAAACGTTTCATCGAAAACGGTCGAAATTAAATTAAAAACACAATCGGCACAATCATATCCGGTGTGTACAATATTACACGCCACACGCAAACCTAATTACCTTGATAGTTCTGAGGTGGGAACTTTCACTGGCACACTGCAGCACTGATAACACGGCTGGTACGGCACTGAAGGGGGGGGTATATTGTTTTTATTTAATTGATCTTCCATTATATCATTAAATGTAGGCTCTTACCTGGTGGCGTACAAACTCTAAGGAACCGGGTTTAGACTTTACTTGATTCTACTTTAATTGAATAATTCTATCTCACTGTATTCTAATATTAAATGTTAGGGGGATTAACCAACCCTATTTGACTTTATTTAGACTTGTAAAAGTTAAAGGATTTTGTTTTTCTCAAAAATGTGGTTTTTTGAATTTATAGGTTAAATTTTACTTCACAAACACTCACTAAGCTCTCTGTACACTTTGAAGGTTGTATGAAGAATGACACATCCAACCAGTTTCCACTTTTCTATCTATTAGACGTTTTGATGGCAAGTGTGGGAGGCATTGCCAGATAGATATGCTTCGAAATGTATCGGTGTTTAATTACAGCGGATCACATTGACAGAAAATATTTCTCCACAAATATAAATATTTGAAAAAAAATATTTTCTGCGCAATGATATCCGCACGAAAGATGAAGTCTGCTCGCACTTCGAAGTCATACATATCTGGCCGGGTGCCAGGATTCGGGATCGGAATCACTTCGATTCCCGGGCGTAGGCGTCACATTACAGAACCCCCCGATATACCGCAGAAAACAAAAAGCAAACCGCGGCGCAAACCCTTGCGAGAGGCACTGCTTATTAAACCCACTAAGGGCCGAACCTACGCAGATGTCCTCCGTGAAATTAAAGGAGCGGTCAAGCCAGACGACACCAAAACTGCCATCAAAGCAGTTCGACCAACCCGGACCGGTGGCCTGCTGGTGGAATTCGGGCCAGAGGCCTCAAACAAAGATGCATTCCGTGACGCGGTTCAAAAGGTTCTTGGAGATGCGGCAACGGTTGCCTCGCTCGAACCAATGGCCATCCTGGAAATCAGGGACCTCGACTGCGTCACGGATAAAGCTGAAGTAGAGGATGCCATTAGGAGGGAGTTCCCCAGCTTAAGTGAAGTCAAGGCAAGATTGACACGTGAAAACACAAGGGGGCAACGCATGGCTATTGTCGAACTAGCTGATAAAGACGCCCAGTAAATCCTGGCGAAGGGCAAAATCAAGATAGGTTGGGTGATCTGCAGGATACGGAGAAGAGCGATCCCTATCCGCTGCTTCAGATGCTTCGAATACGGACACACCGCGTATGGCTGTAGGGGACCCGACAGGAGATCTCTGTGCTACAAATGTGGTGAAACGGGGCACAAAAGGAAGGAGTGCACGAACGAGGCAAAATGCATTCTTTGCAAGGATGCTAAGCTAGCACCCGGCGACCTCAAACATGAGCCGGGGACAGGGAGATGCTGGGTTTTCAAGGAGGCCCTAACTAAAGCCAAATCGATACTCAAATGATCCGTATCCTGCACGTCAATTTGCACCGAAGCACAAACGCCCAGGACCTACTTGAGCAGTTTGCGAGGGATAAGAAAGCTGACCTCCTGTTGCTGAGCGAGCAACATCATAACAAGGACTCGCAAGCGTGGTACCCTGACGTATCTAGTACCTCGGCCATCTGGGTTCGAGACAGCGCCCGCCTTCAGGTGCAGGGCCATGGACGCGGGGATGGTTTTGTGTGGGTGCGGTGTTCAGGGATAACATATTTCAGTGTTTATCTGACGCCTAACGAGGCAATGCCATCTTTTCGAACCAAACTCGATACCCTGGAGGACGCTGTCTCGAACACAGAGGGCCACATGCTGGTCGGGGGAGACTTCAACGCTAGAGCCATTGAATGGGGTATCCCACAATCCGACCCAAGGGGAAGCAAATCTTGGACATGGCGGCCAGAACAGCGCTTTTTGTCCTAAATACTAGTAACACCCCTACTTTCCGCCGCTGGGGTTGCGTAGGAACCATACCCGATGTGACACTCGCTTCGGAGTCCCTGGTACCTAGAGTACACAACTGGCGAGTACTAGAGGACTACTCGGCTAGTGATCACCAGTATATAGCGGTTGAGATTCACGACAGTGCCACTCTGCGTGCATATGCCCAAACTTCAATCCTTGGAAGGAGGACTGGGAGGATGGACGTTGAGAGGTTCGCTGACGCGCTTATGGCAGGCGCATCGTTGCTGGGAGCTCCGCCAGGGAGTGGAGGGCCTACAGCCAAGGACTTGGTGAACTCAACTATGAGTACCATCATAGCTGCTTGCGAGTCTTCCATGCCCCGTCGGAGACCTCGACACGGTAAGCCTCCAGTTTACTGGTGGTCAAACGAGATCGCCGAACAAAGAAGCGAGTGTCACAAACTTCGGCGAGAGGCCCAGCGGGCGCGAACACGGGAGGAGGCAGACACTAGGCTAGCAGCATACAGGTCCGGCAGGAAATATCTTCGCAGGCTTATTAACAAGAGCAAGGCCCGATGCTGGCAAGACCTCGTGGACGATGTAAATAGGGATCCGTGGGGCCTTGGCTACAAGCTGGTCATGGGGAAACTTGGTGCCCTACGGAAGCCTTGTATACATGACGCGGAAAAGATGGACGCGATAGTGCGGGGACTCTTCCCCACCCATCCCGTCCGTGTTGACGCTGTCCGTGGTGAAACAGCGGTCGAGTGCCCACTCTTCACACAGCTGGAACTGGAGGAGGCAGTCCTCTCCCTGAAAGCGAGGAAGGCTCCAGGTCCAGATGGTGTTCCAGCTGAGGTTTTGCAGCTCGTCTATCACCATTGTCCTGACTTGCTGCTCAGCACATTCAACGCTTGCCTACGGGACGGGGTTTCCCGGTACGATGGAAGGTGGCGAGGCTCGTGCTGGTCAGCAAGGGGAAGGGAAGTCTCGGATCGCCGTCTGCATACCGCCCGTTATGCATGCTAGACACGGCTGGGAAAGTGCTAGAGAAACTCATCAAGAGAAGACTCACTGACGCGATTCGTGCTGCTGGGGACCTATCTCCTCGGCAGTACGGCTTTAGAGCAGGACGTTCTACCATTGATGCGATTGCAGAGGTGGTGAACGCGCTCCAAAAGGCAGAGGCATATAGTCGCACCAAGCGACGGATCGTCCTGTTGGTGACACTCGACGTCAGGAATGCCTTCAACTCCGCTAGATAGGTGGATATTATGGACACGCTGGAAAACTCTTTTCAAGTTCCAGAATATCTAATGCGGCTTTTGAGGAACTATCTAAAAGACCGAAGCCTGCTCTACGACACGACACAGGGTCAACGAAGGATGGAAATTACATCGGGTGTTGCCCAGGGATCTATCGTTGGTCCGGACCTGTGGAACGTGTCTTACGACGGGCTACTGAGACTTGAGATGCCAGATGAGTCGCGCTTGGTCGGCTATGCGGATGATGTTGCGGCTCTGGTCGCCCCGTTGAACAAGCGCAACTTAGGATAGGTATGCTAATGCGCCGAGTGAGGGACTGGATGACTGCTCGCGGGCTCAGTTTAGCACTGGAGAAAACCGAAGTGGTCATCTTGACAAAAAAGAGAATCCCTAGAGTAAGGATGATCAGTATAGGAGATATACAAATCGAATCGAAGCCAGCGGTGAAGTACCTGGGGCTACTGATCGACTCGAAGATGAGTTTCTCTGAGCAAATCAGGGCAACGGCTGAGAAGGCTGCTTCGGGAATATCGGCCCTGAGTCGACTTATGGCCAACGTAGGGGGACCCAGCCCATCAAGAAGACGCCTCTTGATGAGTGCTGTAGGGTCAGTGCTACTGTACGGAGCAGAGGTATGGGGCGACGCTCTCAGCAAGGAGGTATACCGAAAACGATTGGCACAGGTACAGAGAAGAGAAGCACTGAGAATTGCATCTTCGTATCCAACAGTCTCCGACTCGGCGGTGAGAGTGATTGCAGGCGTGATACCTGTCGCCCTCCTTGCTAGAGAGCGCCGCGCTATTTACCTGCGCCGAAACAAAGATGCGAGGGAGATGGTTGTCCGCGAGGAGAGACAACGCTCGCTCAACGATTGGCAGCAGTCTTGGAGGAATTGCACGAAGGGAAGGTGGACTGCGCGCCTCATCCCGGATGTGAGACCGTGGCTAAATCGAAGGCATGGTGAGACTGACTTCTATCTGACCCAGCTTTTGAGCGGGCACGGGTGTTTTCAGTCTGACCTGCACAAGATCGGCAAGTCACGGTCTCCCGATTGTCGGTTTTGCCCAGGAGAGGAGGACAATGCCTGTCACACATTTTTTGCGTGTACCAAATGGGCCAGGCTGCGAAGGGAACTCTACAGGGAGACGGGAGAGCTCACCCCGGATAATATAGTTGCGGTGATGCTCCAATCGGTTGACAAATGGAACCAGGTGGCACATTATGCTCGGGCAGTCCTAAAAGATAAAAGGGACGCGCAGCAGCCGGAGGTGCTGGGGCTGGGGGATCGCTCTTCTGGCATTTCCTCTTCCCCTCTCCCCTCCCGCTAGGAAAGGGACTCCCCAGCTTGAAGGCGCCCCACGGCGTAACAAAACGAGACCTGGCCCGAAGTAATGTGTCAAACGGTTTCAGGCTAGGTTCTCAGATTGACAGGGGAGGTGTTTAGTGGGTAGTCCAAGGATATCCTCCATGGGAGTCCCACACTGCCAGACTCGGCGGGCGTAAATGCCTTCACCTCCCTACCAAAAAAAAAAACAAAAAAAAAAGCTGGGTTTTTCTGTGCGTTGTGACTTTCACCACACTTGATTCCCGACGAATTCTGTCCTTTGTGTTCATGTACTCAAGGCTTGCTTGAGTGTCTGGTTCGAAAAATCTACCTTATATAGATACGAAAATCGTATCAATAATGATATTAGATTAAGCCCCTTATTTTCTGAAAATAGTACATTCATTTGGTTTAATTCTTCTTCTTCTTAGTACTACAGCCCCTTTCGGGCCTACGCTTCCTGCAAACAGCGCCTCCAACTGTCTGGGTCCGTTGATCGCGTCTTCCAATTCCGAAATCCGAGCAGCGATGAACTGTTTTCGTCGACCGAGTCAGACCAGTGTTTCCTCGGTTTCCCCACCGGCCGCCGGCCTTCAGTTCTCCCTACGAATACCTTCTTGGGTATCCGTTGTTCGTCCATACGATTCATGTTTCCAGCCCATTGCAGCTTCTCCAGTCTTACAATCGTTGAGACCTCCGATTGGTCAAAAATTTCATACAGCTCATGGTTGTATCGAATTCGCCATTGGTCCCCGTCGAGCTTCGCTCCGATTATTCGCCTCAGGACCCGTCGCTCAAAGGTGTTCAACATATTTGCGGATGCTTGGGTTAGGGTTGGTTTAATTCACGCAACATTAATGTCAAGCCAGACATAAAAAGTTGTGGCCTAAATTCAAAGCACTCTCTAAATGTTTAATAATTTCATTCTTTTTCGACATTTTTAAAAAGTCGGTTTTACCTGTAACAATAGGTTGTAAGCTTGAGTGCTCTCCTTCACAAACTGCTTTATCTACTGCACCAGATGGAGTTGTCTTCTAGTGGGCTTCTTTAAAGCTAAAAGTAGTTTGGTTATCGATTTATCGATAGTGCCCTCAGACCGGGGAACCAAACGCGTCCCCAGGGTTTCGGATAGGGGAAGACCTTTCTCGAAAGGTTCGCTGCGAATAACCAATAAGCAGCCGCGGGCAATGGTCGGCAGTGAAGGGAGAGTCTCAGGACAAATACCTGAGTGTCAATGATCTTCACTGTGACATGACGAAATATATGGCATCATCAATTATCCATATATCCTGGCAGTAGGTAAAATGCTATGGGAACGGAAACCCAGACAGAAAACCAAACCATGCAGGTCCACAAGGGGAACCAAATTACGGTGCAGGGGGTCGGATCCCCAGTACCGGCGGCAGAGGGTAGTGAGCGAGCAGGCTCCCGGCCGTCGTCATCCAGCGACTGCAATGTTACAGAAGTGGTGAACTTGGCTTCTGTAACAGATATAACTAGAAGCAAACAGGACGCTAGCACGGAGAACCCTTTCAGGCAAACACCGCTGTTGGCAAGAACACCGATAAAACAAGTCACCGATTGCGGGGGGAGGCAGCAAACCCCAGAAACACTGTCAAAGTCAACATCACAGGTTAAATCATCGGAGACAGACGACAGACGGACTAACGAACGAAAGAAGGCAGAGTGCGTTGTGCAACCTGGCATCATTGCGGCCTTTGGGCGCAGTAGAAGGACTATGCGCACCCCGGAGCGTCCAGTGCAAGACGGACACAATCCGGATCAAGCTGCGACACCAACAGAGGCCAGTGTAAGACTGGGGGAGGGAGAAGTTTTGCCGTTGGCCGACGCCACTTCAAACGGCACCCAAGCGATAGAAGCAAAAGGGCTAGGAAACGGGGGCCTCTCCCAAGAGGTGGCGCCAAATAACACAATCGCCCTTGACCGCGCCGAAGAGGAGCGGCTTACTCGGAAAGCGGGGACTATCGTCAAACAACTGAGGGCTGCCTGCGAAGTACAGAAAAACATAGGCAAGAGTGTCAGGAATGGCATTCTTGAACTGGAGGAGCTTTTTGGCCGCATAACGCACTACAGGCGGAGGTGGCTTGCAACCGAAAAGCACCAAAAAGACACGCTCTCCCTCGAGGCATCAGTGGGACCTAGCAGCAGCAAAAGAATGGCCGGTAGCCCAATTGAAGGCGACCGTGAGAAAAGGAGGAAGTACGAGATCATAAACGAAGTTGTCACTCCAGGCGAGGAGTTTCATGTGGTGCGAAATAAGGCAGCGAAAAAAGCGGCCAAAAAGCTACTCCAAGAAAAAACAGACAAAGAGCTCAACCAAGAAAAGAAAAACAAAGAACCCCCCGATATACCGCAGAAAACAAAAAGCAAACCGCGGCGCAAACCCTTGCGAGAGGCACTGCTTATTAAACCCACTAAGGGCCGAACCTACGCAGATGTCCTCCGTGAAATTAAAGGAGCGGTCAAGCCAGACGACACCAAAACTGCCATCAAAGCAGTTCGACCAACCCGGACCGGTGGCCTGCTGGTGGAATTCGGGCCAGAGGCCTCAAACAAAGATGCATTCCGTGACGCGGTTCAAAAGGTTCTTGGAGATGCGGCAACGGTTGCCTCGCTCGAACCAATGGCCATCCTGGAAATCAGGGACCTCGACTGTGTCACGGATAAAGCTGAAGTAGAGGATGCCATTAGGAGGAAGTTCCCCAGCTTAAGTGAAGTCAAGGCAAGATTGACACGTGAAAACGCAAGGGGGCAACGCATGGCTATTGTCGAACTAGCTGATAAAGACGCCCAGCAAATCCTCGCGAAGGGCAAAATCAAGATAGGTTGGGTGATCTGCAGGATACGGAGAAGAGCGATCCCTATCCGCTGCTTCAGATGCTTCGAATACGGACACACCGCGTATGGCTGTAGGGGACCCGACAGGAGATCTCTGTGCTACAAATGTGGTGAAACGGGGCACAAAAGGAAGGAGTGCACGAACGAGGCAAAACGCATTCTTTGCAAGGATGCTAAGCTAGCACCCGGCGACCTCAAACATGAGCCGGGGACAGGGAGATGCTGGGTTTTCAAGGAGGCCCTAACTAAAGCCAAATCGATACTCAAATGATCCGTATCCTGCACGTCAATTTGCACCGAAGCACAAACGCCCAGGACCTACTTGAGCAGTTTGCGAGGGATAAGAAAGCTGACCTCCTGTTGCTGAGCGAGCAACTTCATAACAAGGACTCGCAAGCGTGGTACCCTGACGAATCTAGTACCTCGGCCATCTGGGTTCGAGACAGCGCCCGCCTTCAGGTGCAGGGCCATGGACGCGGGGATGGTTTTGTGTGGGTGCGGTGTTCAGGGATAACATATTTCAGTGTTTATCTGACGCCTAACGAGGCAATGCCATCTTTTCGAACCAAACTTGATACCCTGGAGGACGCTGTCTCGAACACAGAGGGCCACATGCTGGTCGGGGGAGACTTCAACGCAAGAGCCATTGAATGGGGTATCCCACAATCCGACCCAAGGGAAAGCAAATCTTGGACATGGCGGCCAGAACAGCGCTTTTTGTCCTAAATACTAGTAACACCCCTACTTTCCGCCGCTGGGGTTGCGTAGGAACCATACCCGATGTGACACTCGCTTCGGAGTCCCTGGTACCTAGAGTACACAACTGGCGAGTACTAGAGGACTACTCGGCTAGTGATTACCAGTATATAGCGGTTGAGATTCACGACAGTGCCACTGCATATGCCCAAACTTCAATCCTCGGAAGGAGGACTGGGAGGATGGATGTTGAGAGGTTCGCTGACGCGCTTACGGCAGGCGCACCGTTGCTGGGAGCTCCGCCAGGGAGTGGAGGGCCTACAGCCAGAGACTTGGTGAACTCAACTATGAGTACCATCATAGCTGCTTGCGAGTCTTCCATGCCCCGTCGGAGACCTCGACACGGTAAGCCCCCAGTATACTGGTGGTCAAACGAGATCGCCGAACAAAGAAGCGAGTGTCACAAACTTCGGCGAGAGGCCCAGCGGGCGCGAACACGGGAGGAGGCAGACACTAGGCTAGCAGCATACAGGTCCGGCAGGAAATATCTTCGCAGGCTTATTAACAAGAGCAAGGCCCGATGCTGGCAAGACCTCGTGGACGATGTAAATAGGGATCCGTGGGGCCTTGGCTACAAGCTGGTCATGGGGAAACTTGGTGCTCTACGGAAGCCTTGTATACATGACGCGGAAAAGATGGACGCGATAGTGCGGGGACTCTTCCCCGCCCATCCCATCCGTGTTGACGCTGTCCGTGGTGAAACAGCAGTCGAGTGCCCACTCTTCACACAGCTGGAACTGGAGGAGGCAGTCCTCTCCCTGAAAGCGAGGAAGGCTCCAGGTCCAGATGGTGTTCCAGCTGAGGTTTTGCAGCTCGTCTATCACCATTGTCCTGACTTGCTGCTCAGCACATTCAACGCTTGCCTACGGGACGGGGTTTCCCGGTACGATGGAAGGTGGCGAGGCTCGTGCTGGTCAGCAAGGGGAAGGGAAGTCTCGGATCGCCGTCTGCATACCGCCCGTTATGCATGCTAGACACGGCTGGGAAAGTGCTAGAGAAACTCATCAAGGGAAGACTCACTGACGCGATTCGTGCTGCTGGGGACCTATCTCCTCGGCAGTACGGCTTTAGAGCAGGACGTTCTACAATTGATGCGATTGCAGAGGTGGTGAACGCGGTCCAAAAGGCAGAGGCATATAGTCGCACCAAGCGACGGATCGTCCTATTGGTGACACTCGACGTCAGGAATGCCTTCAACTCCGCTAGATGGGTAGATATTCTGGACACGCTGGAAAACTCTTTTCAAGTTCCAGAATATCTAATGCGGCTTTTGAGGAACTACCTAAACGACCGAAGCCTGCTCTACGACACGACACAGGGCCAACGAAGGATAGAAATTACATCGGGTGTTGCCCAGGGATCTATCCTTGGTCCGGACCTGTGGAACGTGTCATACGACGGGCTACTGAGACTTGAGATGCCAGATGAGTCGCGCTTGGTCGGCTATGCGGATGATGTTGCGGCTCTGGTCGCCCCGTTGAACAAGCGCAACTTAGGATAGGTATGCTAATGCGCCGAGTGAGGGACTGGATGACTGCTCGCGGGCTCAGTTTAGCACTGGAGAAAACCGAAGTGGTCATCTTGACAAAAAAGAGAATCCCTAGAGTAAGGATGATCAGTATAGGAGATATACAAATCGAATCGAAGCCAGCGGTGAAGTACCTGGGGCTACTGATCGACTCGAAGATGAGTTTCTCTGAGCAAATCAGGGCAACGGCTGAGAAGGCTGCTTCGGGAATATCGGCCCTGAGTCGACTTATGGCCAACGTAGGGGGACCCAGCCCATCAAGAAGACGCCTCTTGATGAGTGCTGTAGGGTCAGTGCTACTGTACGGAGCAGAGGTATGGGGCGACGCTCTCAGCAAGGAGGTATACCGAAAACGATTGGCACAGGTACAGAGAAGAGGAGCACTGAGAATTGCATCTTCGTATCCAACAGTCTCCGACTCGGCGGTGAGAGTGATTGCAGGCGTGATACCTGTCGCCCTCCTTGCTAGAGAGCGCCGCGCTATTTACCTGCGCCGAAACGAAGATGCGAGGGAGATGGTTGTCCGCGAGGAGAGACAACGCTCGCTCAACGATTGGCAGCAGTCTTGGAGGAATTGCACGAAGGGAAGGTGGACTGCGCGCCTCATCCCGGATGTGAGACCGTGGCTAAATCGAAGGCATGGTGAGACTGACTTCTATCTGACCCAGCTTTTGAGCGGGCACGGGTGTTTTCAGTCTGACCAGCACAAGATCGGCAAGTCACGGTCTCCCGATTGTCGGTTTTGCCCAGGAGAGGAGGACAATGCCTGTCACACATTTTTTGCGTGTACCAAATGGGCCAGGCTGCGAAGGGAACTCTACAGGGAGACGGGAGAGCTCACCCCGGATAATATAGTTGCGGTGATGCTCCAATCGGTTGACAAATGGAACCAGGTGGCACATTATGCTCGGGCAGTCCTAAAAGATAAAAGGGACTCGCAGCAGCCGGAGGTGCTGGGGCTGGGGGATCGCTCTTCTGGCATTTCCTCTTCCCCTCTCCCCTCCCGCTAGGAAAGGGACTCCCCAGCTTGAAGGCGCCCCACGGCGTAACAAAACGAGACCTGGCCCGAAGTAATGTGTCAAACGGTTTCAGGCTAGGTTCTCAGATTGACAGGGGAGGTGTTTAGTGGGTAGTCCAAGGATATCCTCCATGGGAGTCCCGCACTGCCAGACTCGGCGGGCGTAAATGCCTTCACCTCCCTACCAAAAAAAAAAACAAAAAAAAAGCTGGGTTTTTCTGTGCGTTGTGACTTTCACCACACTTGATTCCCGACGAATTCTGTCCTTTGTGTTCATGTACTCAAGGCTTGCTTGAGTGTCTGGTTCGAAAAATCTACCTTATATAGATACGAAAATCGTATCAATAATGATATTAGATTAAGCCCCTTATTTTCTGAAAATAGTACATTCATTTGGTTTAATTCTTCTTCTTCTTAGTACTACAGCCCCTTTCGGGCCTACGCTTCCTGCAAACAGCGCCTCCAACTGTCTGGGTCCGTTGATCGCGTCTTCCAATTCCAAAATCCGAGCAGCGATGAACTGTTTTCGTCGACCGAGTCAGACCAGTGTTTCCTCGGTTTCCCCACCGGCCGCCGGCCTTCAGTTCTCCCTACGAATACCTTCTTGGGTATCCATTGTTCGTCCATACGATTCATGTTTCCAGCCCATTGCAGCTTCTCCAGTCTTAGAATCGTTGAGACCTCCGATTGGTCAAAAATTTCATACAGCTCATGGTTGTATCGAATTCGCCATTGGTCCCCGTCGAGCTTCGCTCCGATTATTCGCCTCAGGACCCGTCGCTCAAAGGTGTTCAACATATTTGCGGATGCTTGGGTTAGGGTTGGTTTAATTCACGCAACATTAATGTCAAGCCAGACATAAAAAGTTGTGGCCTAAATTCAAAGCACTCTCTAAATGTTTAATAATTTCATTCTTTTTCGACATTTTTAAAAAGTCGGTTTTACCTGTAACAATAGGTTGTAAGCTTGAGTGCTCTCCTTCACAAACTGCTTTATCTACTGCACCAGATGGAGTTGTCTTCTAGTGGGCTTCTTTAAAGTTAAAAGTAGTTTGGTTATCGATTTATCGATTTATCGATAGTGCCCTCAGACCGGGGAACCAAACGCGTCCCCAGGGTTGCGGATAGGGGAAGACCTTTCTCGAAAGGTTCGCTGCGAATAACCAATAAGCAGCCGCGGGCAATGGTCGGCAGTGAAGGGAGAGTCTCAGGACAAATACCTGAGTGTCAATGATCTTCACTGTGACATGACGAAATATATGGCGTCATCAATTATCCATATATCCTGGCAGTAGGTAAAATGCTATGGGAACGGAAACCCAGACAGAAAACCAAACCATGCAGGTCCACAAGGGGAACCAAATTACGGTGCAGGGGGTCGGATCCCCAGTACCGGCGGCAGAGGGTAGTGAGCGAGCAGGCTCCCGGCCGTCGTCATCCAGCGACTGCAATGTTACAGAAGTGGTGAACTTGGCTTCTGTAACAGATATAACTAGAAGCAAACAGGACGCTAGCACGGAGAACCCTTTCAGGCAAACACCGCTGTTGGCAAGAACACCGATAAAACAAGTCACCGATTGCGGGGGGAGGCAGCAAACCCCAGAAACACTGTCAAAGTCAACATCACAGGTTAAATCATCGGAGACAGACGACAGACGGACTAACGAACGAAAGAAGGCAGAGTGCGTTGTGCAACCTGGCATCATTGCGGCCTTTGGGCGCAGTAGAAGGACTATGCGCACCCCGGAGCGTCCAGTGCAAGACGGACACAATCCGGATCAAGCTGCGACACCAACAGAGGCCAGTGTAAGACTGGGGGAGGGAGAAGTTTTGCCGTTGGCCGACGCCACTTCAAACGTCACCCAAGCGATAGAAGCAAAAGGGCTAGGAAACGGGGGCCTCTCCCAAGAGGTGGCGCCAAATAACACAATCGCCCTTGACCGCGCCGAAGAGGAGCGGCTTACTCGGAAAGCGGGGACTATCGTCAAACAACTGAGGGCTGCCTGCGAAGTACAGAAAAACATAGGCAAGAGTGTCAGGAATGGCATTCTTGAACTGGAGGAGCTTTTTGGCCGCATAACGCACTACAGGCGGAGGTGGCTTGCAACCGAAAAGCACCAAAAAGACACGCTCTCCCTCGAGGCATCAGTGGGACCTAGCAGCAGCAAAAGAATGGCCGGTAGCCCAATTGAAGGCGACCGTGAGAAAAGGAGGAAGGACGAGATCATAAACGAAGTTGTCACTCCAGGCGAGGAGTTTCATGTGGTGCGAAATAAGGCAGCGAAAAAAGCGGCCAAAAAGCTACTCCAAGAAAAAACAGACAAAGAGCTCGACCACGAAAAGAAGAACAAAGAACCCCCCGATATACCGCAGAAAACAAAAAGCAAACCGCGGCGCAAACGCTTGCGAGAGGCACTGCTTATTAAACCCACTAAGGGCCGAACCTACGCAGATGTCCTCCGTGAAATTAAAGGAGCGGTCAAGCCAGACGACACCAAAACTGCCATCAAAGCAGTTCGACCAACCCGGACCGGTGGCCTGCTGGTGGAATTCGGGCCAGAGGCCTCAAACAAAGATGCATTCCGTGACGCGGTTCAAAAGGTTCTTGGAGATGCGGCAACGGTTGCCTCGCTCGAACCAATGGCCATCCTGGAAATCAGGGACCTCGACTGTGTCACGGATAAAGCTGAAGTAGAGGATGTCATTAGGAGGGAGTTCCCCAGCTTAAGTGAAGTCAAGGCAAGATTGACACGTGAAAACGCAAGGGGGCAACGCATGGCTATTGTCGAACTAGCTGATAAAGACGCCCAGCAAATCCTCGCGAAGGGCAAAATCAAGATAGGTTGGGTGATCTGCAGGATACGGAGAAGAGCGATCCCTATCCGCTGCTTCAGATGCTTCGAATACGGACACACCGCGTATGGCTGTAGGGGACCCGACAGGAGATCTCTGTGCTACAAATGTGGTGAAACGGGGCACAAAAGGAAGGAGTGCACGAACGAGGCAAAATGCATTCTTTGCAAGGACGCTAAGCTAGCACCCGGCGACCTCAAACATGAGCCGGGGACAGGGAGATGCCGGGTTTTCAAGGAGGCCCTAACTAAAGCCAAATCGATACTCAAATGATCCGTATCCTGCACGTCAATTTGCACCGAAGCACAAACGCCCAGGACCTACTTGAGCAGTTTGCGAGGGATAAGAAAGCTGACCTCCTGTTGCTGAGCGAGCAACTTCATAACAAGGACTCGCAAGCGTGGTACCCTGACGAATCTAGTACCTCGGCCATCTGGGTTCGAGACAGCGCCCGCCTTCAGGTGCAGGGCCATGGACGCGGGGATGGTTTTGTGTGGGTGCGGTGTTCAGGGATAACATATTTCAGTGTTTATCTGACGCCTAACGAGGCAATGCCATCTTTTCGAACCAAACTCGATACCCTGGAGGACGCTGTCTCGAACACAGAGGGCCACATGCTGGTCGGGGGAGACTTCAACGCAAGAGCCATTGAATGGGGTATCCCACAATCCGACCCAAGGGAAAGCAAATCTTGGACATGGCGGCCAGAACAGCGCTTTTTGTCCTAAATACTAGTAACACCCCTACTTTCCGCCGCTGGGGTTGCGTAGGAACCATACCCGATGTGACACTCGCTTCGGAGTCCCTGGTACCTAGAGTACACAACTGGCGAGTACTAGAGGACTACTCGGCTAGTGATCACCAGTATATAGCGGTTGAGATTCACGACAGTGCCACTCTGCGTGCATATGCCCAAACTTCAATCCTCGGAAGGAGGACTGGGAGGATGGACGTTGAGAGGTTCGCTGACGCGCTTACGGCAGGCGCACCGTTGCTGGGAGCTCCGCCAGGGAGTGGAGGGCCTACAGCCAGAGACTTGGTGAACTCAACTATGAGTACCATCATAGCTGCTTGCGAGTCTTCCATGCCCCGTCGGAGACCTCGACACGGTAAGCCTCCAGTATACTGGTGGTCAAACGAGATCGCCGAACAAAGAAGCGAGTGTCACAAACTTCGGCGAGAGGCCCAGCGGGCGCGAACACGGGAGGAGGCAGACACTAGGCTAGCAGCATACAGGTCCGGCAGGAAATATCTTCGCAGGCTTATTAACAAGAGCAAGGCCCGATGCTGGCAAGACCTCGTGGACGATGTAAATAGGGATCCGTGGGGCCTTGGCTACAAGCTGGTCATGGGGAAACTTGGTGCTCTACGGAAGCCTTGTATACATGACGCGGAAAAGATGGACGCGATAGTGCGGGGACTCTTCCCCGCCCATCCCATCCGTGTTGACGCTGTCCGTGGTGAAACAGCAGTCGAGTGCCCACTCTTCACACAGCTGGAACTGGAGGAGGCAGTCCTCTCCCTGAAAGCGAGGAAGGCTCCAGGTCCAGATGGTGTTCCAGCTGAGGTTTTGCAGCTCGTCTATCACCATTGTCCTGACTTGCTGCTCAGCACATTCAACGCTTGCCTACGGGACGGGGTTTCCCGGTACGATGGAAGGTGGCGAGGCTCGTGCTGGTCAGCAAGGGGAAGGGAAGTCTCGGATCGCCGTCTGCATACCGCCCGTTATGCATGCTAGACACGGCTGGGAAAGTGCTAGAGAAACTCATCAAGGGAAGACTCACTGACGCGATTCGTGCTGCTGGGGACCTATCTCCTCGGCAGTACGGCTTTAGAGCAGGACGTTCTATAATTGATGCGATTGCAGAGGTGGTGAACGCGGTCCAAAAGGCAGAGGCATATAGTCGCACCAAGCGACGGATCGTCCTATTGGTGACACTCGACGTCAGGAATGCCTTCAACTCCGCTAGATGGGTAGATATTCTGGACACGCTGGAAAACTCTTTTCAAGTTCCAGAATATCTAATGCGGCTTTTGAGGAACTACCTAAACGACCGAAGCCTGCTCTACGACACGACACAGGGCCAACGAAGGATAGAAATTACATCGGGTGTTGCCCAGGGATCTATCCTTGGTCCGGACCTGTGGAACGTGTCATACGACGGGCTACTGAGACTTGAGATGCCAGATGAGTCGCGCTTGGTCGGCTATGCGGATGATGTTGCGGCTCTGGTCGCCCCGTTGAACAAGCGCAACTTAGGATAGGTATGCTAATGCGCCGAGTGAGGGACTGGATGACTGCTCGCGGGCTCAGTTTAGCACTGGAGAAAACCGAAGTGGTCATCTTGACAAAAAAGAGAATCCCTAGAGTAAGGATGATCAGTATAGGAGATATACAAATCGAATCGAAGCCAGCGGTGAAGTACCTGGGGCTACTGATCGACTCGAAGATGAGTTTCTCTGAGCAAATCAGGGCAACGGCTGAGAAGGCTGCTTCGGGAATATCGGCCCTGAGTCGACTTATGGCCAACGTAGGGGGACCCAGCCCATCAAGAAGACGCCTCTTGATGAGTGCTGTAGGGTCAGTGCTACTGTACGGAGCAGAGGTATGGGGCGACGCTCTCAGCAAGGAGGTATACCGAAAACGATTGGCACAGGTACAGAGAAGAGGAGCACTGAGAATTGCATCTTCGTATCCAACAGTCTCCGACTCGGCGGTGAGAGTGATTGCAGGCGTGATACCTGTCGCCCTCCTTGCTAGAGAGCGCCGCGCTATTTACCTGCGCCGAAACGAAGATGCGAGGGAGATGGTTGTCCGCGAGGAGAGACAACGCTCGCTCAACGATTGGCAGCAGTCTTGGAGGAATTGCACGAAGGGAAGGTGGACTGCGCGCCTCATCCCGGATGTGAGACCGTGGCTAAATCGAAGGCATGGTGAGACTGACTTCTATCTGACCCAGCTTTTGAGCGGGCACGGGTGTTTTCAGTCTGACCTGCACAAGATCGGCAAGTCACGGTCTCCCGATTGTCGGTTTTGCCCAGGAGAGGAGGACAATGCCTGTCACACATTTTTTGCGTGTACCAAATGGGCCAGGCTGCGAAGGGAACTCTACAGGGAGACGGGAGAGCTCACCCCGGATAATATAGTTGCGGTGATGCTCCAATCGGTTGACAAATGGAACCAGGTGGCACATTATGCTCGGGCAGTCCTAAAAGATAAAAGGGACTCGCAGCAGCCGGAGGTGCTGGGGCTGGGGGATCGCTCTTCTGGCATTTCCTCTTCCCCTCTCCCCTCCCGCTAGGAAAGGGACTCCCCAGCTTGAAGGCGCCCCACGGCGTAACAAAACGAGACCTGGCCCGAAGTAATGTGTCAAACGGTTTCAGGCTAGGTTCTCAGATTGACAGGGGAGGTGTTTAGTGGGTAGTCCAAGGATATCCTCCATGGGAGTCCCACACTGCCAGACTCGGCGGGCGTAAATGCCTTCACCTCCCTACCAAAAAAAAAAACAAAAAAAAAAAAGCTGGGTTTTTCTGTGCGTTGTGACTTTCACCACACTTGATTCCCGACGAATTTTGTCCTTTGTGTTCATGTACTCAAGGCTTGCTTGAGTGTCTGGTTCGAAAAATCTACCTTATATAGATACAAAAATCGTATCAATAATGATATTAGATTAAGCCCCTTATTTTCTGAAAATAGTACATTCATTTGGTTTAATTCTTCTTCTTCTTAGTACTACAGCCCCTTTCGGGCCTACGCTTCCTGCAAACAGCGCCTCCAACTGTCTGGGTCCGTTGATCGCGTCTTCCAATTCCGAAATCCGAGCAGCGATGAACTGTTTTCGTCGACCGAGTCAGACCAGTGTTTCCTCGGTTTCCCCACCGGCCGCCGGCCTTCAGTTCTCCCTACGAATACCTTCTTGGGTATCCGTTGTTCGTCCATACGATTCATGTTTCCAGCCCATTGCAGCTTCTCCAGTCTTACAATCGTTGAGACCTCCGATTGGTCAAAAATTTCATACAGCTCATGGTTGTATCGAATTCGCCATTGGTCCCCGTCGAGCTTCGCTCCGATTATTCGCCTCAGGACCCGTCGCTCAAAGGTGTTCAACATATTTGCGGATGCTTGGGTTAGGGTTGGTTTAATTCACGCAACATTAATGTCAAGCCAGACATAAAAAGTTGTGGCCTAAATTCAAAGCACTCTCTAAATGTTTAATAATTTCATTCTTTTTCGACATTTTTAAAAAGTCGGTTTTACCTGTAACAATAGGTTGTAAGCTTGAGTGCTCTCCTTCACAAACTGCTTTATCTACTGCACCAGATGGAGTTGTCTTCTAGTGGGCTTCTTTAAAGCTAAAAGTAGTTTGGTTATCGATTTATCGATTTATCGATAGTGCCCTCAGACCGGGGAACCAAACGCGTCCCCAGGGTTGCGGATAGGGGAAGACCTTTCTCGAAAGGTTCGCTGCGAATAACCAATAAGCAGCCGCGGGCAATGGTCGGCAGTGAAGGGAGAGTCTCAGGACAAATACCTGAGTGTCAATGATCTTCACTGTGACATGACGAAATATATGGCGTCATCAATTATCCATATATCCTGGCAGTAGGTAAAATGCTATGGGAACGGAAACCCAGACAGAAATCCAAACCATGCAGGTCCACAAGGGGAACCAAATTACGGTGCAGGGGGTCGGATCCCCAGTACCGGCGGCAGAGGGTAGTGAGCGAGCAGGCTCCCGGCCGTCGTCATCCAGCGACTGCAATGTTACAGAAGTGGTGAACTTGGCTTCTGTAACAGATATAACTAGAAGCAAACAGGACGCTAGCACGGAGAACCCTTTCAGGCAAACACCGCTGTTGGCAAGAACACCGATAAAACAAGTCACCGATTGCGGGGGGAGGCAGCAAACCCCAGAAACACTGTCAAAGTCAACATCACAGGTTAAATCATCGGAGACAGACGACAGACGGACTAACGAACGAAAGAAGGCAGAGTGCGTTGTGCAACCTGGCATCATTGCGGCCTTTGGGCGCAGTAGAAGGACTATGCGCACCCCGGAGCGTTCAGTGCAAGACGGACACAATCCGGATCAAGCTGCGACACCAACAGAGGCCAGTGTAAGACTGGGGGAGGGAGAAGTTTTGTCGTTGGCCGACGCCACTTCAAACGTCACCCAAGCGATAGAAGCAAAAGGGCTAGGAAACGGGGGCCTCTCCCAAGAGGTGGCGCCAAATAACACAATCGCCCTTGACCGCGCCGAAGAGGAGCGGCTTACTCGGAAAGCGGGGACTATCGTCAAACAACTGAGGGCTGCCTGCGAAGTACAGAAAAACATAGGCAAGAGTGTCAGGAATGGCATTCTTGAACTGGAGGAGCTTTTTGGCCGCATAACGCACTACAGGCGGAGGTGGCTTGCAACCGAAAAGCACCAAAAAGACACGCTCTCCCTCGAGGCATCAGTGGGACCTAGCAGCAGCAAAAGAATGGCCGGTAGCCCAATTGAAGGCGACCGTGAGAAAAGGAGGAAGGACGAGATCATAAACGAAGTTGTCACTCCAGGCGAGGAGTTTCATGTGGTGCGAAATAAGGCAGCGAAAAAAGCGGCCAAAAAGCTACTCCAAGAAAAAACAGACAAAGAGCTCAACCACGAAAAGAAGAACAAAGAACCCCCCGATATACCGCAGAAAACAAAAAGCAAACCGCGGCGCAAACCCTTGCGAGAGGCACTGCTTATTAAACCCACTAAGGGCCGAACCTACGCAGATGTCCTCCGTGAAATTAAAGGAGCGGTCAAGCCAGACGACACCAAAACTGCCATCAAAGCAGTTCGACCAACCCGGACCGGTGGCCTGCTGGTGGAATTCGGGCCAGAGGCCTCAAACAAAGATGCATTCCGTGACGCGGTTCAAAAGGTTCTTGGAGATGCGGCAACGGTTGCCTCGCTCGAACCAATGGCCATCCTGGAAATCAGGGACCTCGACTGTGTCACGGATAAAGCTGAAGTAGAGGATGTCATTAGGAGGGAGTTCCCCAGCTTAAGTGAAGTCAAGGCAAGATTGACACGTGAAAACGCAAGGGGGCAACGCATGGCTATTGTCGAACTAGCTGATAAAGACGCCCAGCAAATCCTCGCGAAGGGCAAAATCAAGATAGGTTGGGTGATCTGCAGGATACGGAGAAGAGCGATCCCTATCCGCTGCTTCAGATGCTTCGAATACGGACACACCGCGTATGGCTGTAGGGGACCCGACAGGAGATCTCTGTGCTACAAATGTGGTGAAACGGGGCACAAAAGGAAGGAGTGCACGAACGAGGCAAAATGCATTCTTTGCAAGGACGCTAAGCTAGCACCCGGCGACCTCAAACATGAGCCGGGGACAGGGAGATGCCGGGTTTTCAAGGAGGCCCTAACTAAAGCCAAATCGATACTCAAATGATCCGTATCCTGCACGTCAATTTGCACCGAAGCACAAACGCCCAGGACCTACTTGAGCAGTTTGCGAGGGATAAGAAAGCTGACCTCCTGTTGCTGAGCGAGCAACTTCATAACAAGGACTCGCAAGCGTGGTACCCTGACGAATCTAGTACCTCGGCCATCTGGGTTCGAGACAGCGCCCGCCTTCAGGTGCAGGGCCATGGACGCGGGGATGGTTTTGTGTGGGTGCGGTGTTCAGGGATAACATATTTCAGTGTTTATCTGACGCCTAACGAGGCAATGCCATCTTTTCGAACCAAACTCGATACCCTGGAGGACGCTGTCTCGAACACAGAGGGCCACATGCTGGTCGGGGGAGACTTCAACGCAAGAGCTATTGAATGGGGTATCCCACAATCCGACCCAAGGGAAAGCAAATCTTGGACATGGCGGCCAGAACAGCGCTTTTTGTCCTAAATACTAGTAACACCCCTACTTTCCGCCGCTGGGGTTGCGTAGGAACCATACCCGATGTGACACTCGCTTCGGAGTCCCTGGTACCTAGAGTACACAACTGGCGAGTACTAGAGGACTACTCGGCTAGTGATCACCAGTATATAGCGGTTGAGATTCACGACAGTGCCACTCTGCGTGCATATGCCCAAACTTCAATCCTCGGAAGGAGGACTGGGAGGATGGACGTTGAGAGGTTCGCTGACGCGCTTACGGCAGGCGCACCGTTGCTGGGAGCTCCGCCAGGGAGTGGAGGGCCTACAGCCAGAGACTTGGTGAACTCAACTATGAGTACCATCATAGCTGCTTGCGAGTCTTCCATGCCCCGTCGGAGACCTCGACACGGTAAGCCTCCAGTATACTGGTGGTCAAACGAGATCGCCGAACAAAGAAGCGAGTGTCACAAACTTCGGCGAGAGGCCCAGCGGGCGCGAACACGGGAGGAGGCAGACACTAGGCTAGCAGCATACAGGTCCGGCAGGAAATATCTTCGCAGGCTTATTAACAAGAGCAAGGCCCGATGCTGGCAAGACCTCGTGGACGATGTAAATAGGGATCCGTGGGGCCTTGGCTACAAGCTGGTCATGGGGAAACTTGGTGCTCTACGGAAGCCTTGTATACATGACGCGGAAAAGATGGACGCGATAGTGCGGGGACTCTTCCCCGCCCATCCCATCCGTGTTGACGCTGTCCGTGGTGAAACAGCAGTCGAGTGCCCACTCTTCACACAGCTGGAACTGGAGGAGGCAGTCCTCTCCCTGAAAGCGAGGAAGGCTCCAGGTCCAGATGGTGTTCCAGCTGAGGTTTTGCAGCTCGTCTATCACCATTGTCCTGACTTGCTGCTCAGCACATTCAACGCTTGCCTACGGGACGGGGTTTCCCGGTACGATGGAAGGTGGCGAGGCTCGTGCTGGTCAGCAAGGGGAAGGGAAGTCTCGGATCGCCGTCTGCATACCGCCCGTTATGCATGCTAGACACGGCTGGGAAAGTGCTAGAGAAACTCATCAAGGGAAGACTCACTGACGCGATTCGTGCTGCTGAGGACCTATCTCCTCGGCAGTACGGCTTTAGAGCAGGACGTTCTACCATTGATGCGATTGCAGAGGTGGTAAACGCGGTCCAAAAGGCAGAGGCATATAGTCGCACCAAGCGACGGATCGTCCTATTGGTGACACTCGACGTCAGGAATGCCTTCAACTCCGCTAGATGGGTAGATATTCTGGACACGCTGGAAAACTCTTTTCAAGTTCCAGAATATCTAATGCGGCTTTTGAGGAACTACCTAAACGACCGAAGCCTGCTCTACGACACGACACAGGGCCAACGAAGGATAGAAATTACATCGGGTGTTGCCCAGGGATCTATCCTTGGTCCGGACCTGTGGAACGTGTCTTACGACGGGCTACTGAGACTTGAGATGCCAGATGAGTCGCGCTTGGTCGGCTATGCGGATGATGTTGCGGCTCTGGTCGCCCCGTTGAACAAGCGCAACTTAGGATAGGTATGCTAATGCGCCGAGTGAGGGACTGGATGACTGCTCGCGGGCTCAGTTTAGCACTGGAGAAAACCGAAGTGGTCATCTTGACAAAAAAGAGAATCCCTAGAGTAAGGATGATCAGTATAGGAGATATACAAATCGAATCGAAGCCAGCGGTGAAGTACCTGGGGCTACTGATCGACTCGAAGATGAGTTTCTCTGAGCAAATCAGGGCAACGGCTGAGAAGGCTGCTTCGGGAATATCGGCCCTGAGTCGACTTATGGCCAACGTAGGGGGACCCAGCCCATCAAGAAGACGCCTCTTGATGAGTGCTGTAGGGTCAGTGCTACTGTACGGAGCAGAGGTATGGGGCGACGCTCTCAGCAAGGAGGTATACCGAAAACGATTGGCACAGGTACAGAGAAGAGGAGCACTGAGAATTGCATCTTCGTATCCAACAGTCTCCGACTCGGCAGTGAGAGTGATTGCAGGCGTGATACCTGTCGCCCTCCTTGCTAGAGAGCGCCGCGCTATTTACCTGCGCCGAAACGAAGATGCGAGGGAGATGGTTGTCCGCGAGGAGAGACAACGCTCGCTCAACGATTGGCAGCAGTCTTGGAGGAATTGCACGAAGGGAAGGTGGACTGCGCGCCTCATCCCGGATGTGAGACCGTGGCTAAATCGAAGGCATGGTGAGACTGACTTCTATCTGACCCAGCTTTTGAGCGGGCACGGGTGTTTTCAGTCTGACCTGCACAAGATCGGCAAGTCACGGTCTCCCGATTGTCGGTTTTGCCCAGGAGAGGAGGACAATGCCTGTCACACATTTTTTGCGTGTACCAAATGGGCCAGGCTGCGAAGGGAACTCTACAGGGAGACGGGAGAGCTCACCCCGGATAATATAGTTGCGGTGATGCTCCAATCGGTTGACAAATGGAACCAGGTGGCACATTATGCTCGGGCAGTCCTAAAAGATAAAAGGGACTCGCAGCAGCCGGAGGTGCTGGGGCTGGGGGATCGCTCTTCTGGCATTTCCTCTTCCCCTCTCCCCTCCCGCTAGGAAAGGGACTCCCCAGCTTGAAGGCGCCCCACGGCGTAACAAATCGAGACCTGGCCCGAAGTAATGTGTCAAACGGTTTCAGGCTAGGTTCTCAGATTGACAGGGGAGGTGTTTAGTGGGTAGTCCAAGGATATCCTCCATGGGAGTCCCACACTGCCAGACTCGGCGGGCGTAAATGCCTTCACCTCCCTACCAAAAAAAAAAACAAAAAAAAAAAAGCTGGGTTTTTCTGTGCGTTGTGACTTTCACCACACTTGATTCCCGACGAATTTTGTCCTTTGTGTTCATGTACTCAAGGCTTGCTTGAGTGTCTGGTTCGAAAAATCTACCTTATATAGATACAAAAATCGTATCAATAATGATATTAGATTAAGCCCCTTATTTTCTGAAAATAGTACATTCATTTGGTTTAATTCTTCTTCTTCTTAGTACTACAGCCCCTTTCGGGCCTACGCTTCCTGCAAACAGCGCCTCCAACTGTCTGGGTCCGTTGATCGCGTCTTCCAATTCCGAAATCCGAGCAGCGATGAACTGTTTTCGTCGACCGGGTCAGACCAGTGTTTCCTCGGTTTCCCCACCGGCCGCCGGCCTTCAGTTCTCCCTACGAATACCTTCTTGGGTATCCGTTGTTCGTCCATACGATTCATGTTTCCAGCCCATTGCAGCTTCTCCAGTCTTACAATCGTTGAGACCTCCGATTGGTCAAAAATTTCATACAGCTCATGGTTGTATCGAATTCGCCATTGGTCCCCGTCGAGCTTCGCTCCGATTATTCGCCTCAGGACCCGTCGCTCAAAGGTGTTCAACATATTTGCGGATGCTTGGGTTAGGGTTGGTTTAATTCACGCAACATTAATGTCAAGCCAGACATAAAAAGTTGTGGCCTAAATTCAAAGCACTCTCTAAATGTTTAATAATTTCATTCTTTTTCGACATTTTTAAAAAGTCGGTTTTACCTGTAACAATAGGTTGTAAGCTTGAGTGCTCTCCTTCACAAACTGCTTTATCTACTGCACCAGATGGAGTTGTCTTCTAGTGGGCTTCTTTAAAGCTAAAAGTAGTTTGGTTATCGATTTATCGATTTATCGATAGTGCCCTCAGACCGGGGAACCAAACGCGTCCCCAGGGTTGCGGATAGGGGAAGACCTTTCTCGAAAGGTTCGCTGCGAATAACCAATAAGCAGCCGCGGGCAATGGTCGGCAGTGAAGGGAGAGTCTCAGGACAAATACCTGAGTGTCAATGATCTTCACTGTGACATGACGAAATATATGGCGTCATCAATTATCCATATATCCTGGCAGTAGGTAAAATGCTATGGGAACGGAAACCCAGACAGAAATCCAAACCATGCAGGTCCACAAGGGGAACCAAATTACGGTGCAGGGGGTCGGATCCCCAGTACCGGCGGCAGAGGGTAGTGAGCGAGCAGGCTCCCGGCCGTCGTCATCCAGCGACTGCAATGTTACAGAAGTGGTGAACTTGGCTTCTGTAACAGATATAACTAGAAGCAAACAGGACGCTAGCACGGAGAACCCTTTCAGGCAAACACCGCTGTTGGCAAGAACACCGATAAAACAAGTCACCGATTGCGGGGGGAGGCAGCAAACCCCAGAAACACTGTCAAAGTCAACATCACAGGTTAAATCATCGGAGACAGACGACAGACGGACTAACGAACGAAAGAAGGCAGAGTGCGTTGTGCAACCTGGCATCATTGCGGCCTTTGGGCGCAGTAGAAGGACTATGCGCACCCCGGAGCGTCCAGTGCAAGACGGACACAATCCGGATCAAGCTGCGACACCAACAGAGGCCAGTGTAAGACTGGGGGAGGGAGAAGTTTTGCCGTTGGCCGACGCCACTTCAAACGTCACCCAAGCGATAGAAGCAAAAGGGCTAGGAAACGGGGGCCTCTCCCAAGAGGTGGCGCCAAATAACACAATCGCCCTTGACCGCGCCGAAGAGGAGCGGCTTACTCGGAAAGCGGGGACTATCGTCAAACAACTGAGGGCTGCCTGCGAAGTACAGAAAAACATAGGCAAGAGTGTCAGGAATGGCATTCTTGAACTGGAGGAGCTTTTTGGCCGCATAACGCACTACAGGCGGAGGTGGCTTGCAACCGAAAAGCAATAAAAAGACACGCTCTCCCTCGAGGCATTAGTGGGTCCTAGCAGCAGCAAAAGAATGGCCGGTAGCCCAATTGAAGGTGAGAAAAGGAGGAAGGACGAGATCATAAACGAAGTTGTCACTCCAGGCGAGGAGTTTCATGTGGTGCGAAATAAGGCAGCGAAAAAAGCGGCCAAAAAGCTACTCCTAGAAAAAACAGACAAAGAGCTCAACCACGAAAAGAAGAACAAAGAACCCCCCGATATACCGCAGAAAACAAAAAGCAAACCGCGGCGCAAACCCTTGCGAGAAGCACTGCTTATTAAACCCACTAAGGGCCGAACCTACGCAGATGTCCTTCGTGAAATTAAAGGAGCGGTCAAGCCAGACGACACCAAAACTGCCATCAAAGCAGTTCGACCAACCCGGACCGGTGGCCTGCTGGTGGAATTCGGGCCAGAGGCCACAAACAAAGATGCATTCCGTGACGCGGTTCAAAAGGTCCTTGGAGATGCGGCAACCGTTGCCTCGCTCGAACCAATGGCCACCCTGGAAATCAGGGACTTCGACTGCGTCACGGACAAAGCTGAAGTAGAGGATGCCATTAGGAGGAAGTTCCCCAGCTTAAGTGAAGTCAAGGCAAGATTGACACGTGAAAACACAAGGGGGCAACGCATGGCTATTGTCGAACTAGCTGATAAAGACGCCCAGCAAATCCTCGCGAAGGGCAAAATCAAGATAGGTTGGGTGATCTGCAGGATACGGAGAAGAGCGATCCCTATCCGCTGCTTCAGATGCTTCGAATACGGACACACCGCGTATGGCTGTAGGGGACCCGACAGGAGATCTCTGTGCTACAAATGTGGTGAAACGGGGCACAAAAGGAAGGAGTGCACGAACGAGGCAAAACGCATTCTTTGCAAGGATGCTAAGCTAGCACCCGGCGACCTCAAACATGAGCCGGGGACAGGGAGATGCTGGGTTTTCAAGGAGGCCCTAACTAAAGCCAAATCGATACTCAAATGATCCGTATCCTGCACGTCAATTTGCACCGAAGCACAAACGCCCAGGACCTACTTGAGCAGTTTGCGAGGGATAAGAAAGCTGACCTCCTGTTGCTGAGCGAGCAACATCATAACAAGGACTCGCAACCGTGGTACCCTGACGTATCTACTACCTCGGCCATCTGGGTTCCAGACAGCGCCCGCCTTCAGGTGCAGGGCCATGGACGCGGGGATGGTTTTGTGTGGGTGCGGTGTTCAGGGATAACATCTTTCAGTGTTTATCTGACGCCTAACGAGGCAATGCCATCTTTTCGAACCAAACTCGATACCCTGGAGGACGCTGTCTCGAACGCAGAGGGCCACATGCTGGTCGGGGGAGACTTCAACGCAAGAGCCATTGAATGGGGTATCCCACAATCCGACCCAAGGGGAAGCAAATCTTGGACATGGCGGCCAGAACAGCGCTTTTTGTCCTAAATACTAGTAACACCCCTATTTTCCGCCGCTGGGGTTGCGTAGGAACCATACCCGATGTGACACTCGTTTCGGAGTCCCTGGTACCTAGAGTACACAACTGGCGAGTACTAGAGGACAAACTTCAATCCCCGGATGGAGGACTGGGAGGATGGACGTTGAGAGGTTCGCTGACGCGCTTACGGCAGGCGCACCGTTGCTGGGAGCTCCGCCAGGGAGTGGAGGGCCTACAGCCAAGGACTTGGTGAACTCAACTATGAGTACCATCATAACTGCTTGCGAGTCTTCCATGCCCCGTCGGAGACCCCGACACGTTAAGCCTCCAGTATACTGGTGGCCAAACGAGATCGCCGAACAAAGAAGCGAGTGTCACAAACTTCGGCGAGAGGCCCAGCGGGCGCGAACACGGGAGGAGGCAGACACTAGGCTAGCAGCATACAGGTCCGGCAGGAAATATCTTCGCAGGCTTATTAACAAGAGCAAGGCCCGATGCTGGCAAGACCTCGTGGACGATGTAAATAGGGATCCGTGGGGCCTTGGCTACAAGCTGGTCATGCGAAAACTTGGTGCCCAACGGAAGCCCTGCTTACATGAAGCAGAGAAGATGGACGAGATCGTACGGGCACTATTCCCCACGCACCCTGTCTTTGTCGATTCAGCTCATGCACAAACACCATTAGAATGCTCACCTTTCACAATGATGGAACTGGAGCAGGCAGGTCTATCCATGAAAGCAAGGAAGGCACCGGGACCAGATGGCGTTCCTGCTGAGGTTTTGCAGCTTGTCTACAAGCTTTGCCCTGACTTGTTGCTCAGTATGTTCAACGCTTGCCTTTACGAAGGTGTATTTCCGGAACGCTGGAAAGTGGCGAGGCTCGTACTGATCAGCAAGGTGAAGGGAAATTCCGAGTTGACGTCTGCATACCGCCCGTTATGTATGCTAGACACGGCTGGGAAAGTGCTCGAGAAACTCATCAAGGGAAGACTCACTAACGCGGTCCGTTTTGCCGGGGACCTATCTTCACGGCAGTATGGTTTTAGAGCAGGTCGCTCCACTATTGACGCGATAGCGGAAGTAGTGAGCGCGGTCCAAAGAGCGGAGGCTCACTGCCAGTCAAACAAAAGGGTTGTGTTGCTTGTGACGCTTGACGTCAAAACGCCTTCGATTCCGCTAGATGGGCGGATATTCTGGAAGCACTGGAAAACTCTTTTCAAGTTCCAGAATATCTGATGCGGATTTTGAAGAACTACCTGACAGACCGGAGCCTGCTCTATGAGACGAAGGAGGGTCGGCGGAGGATGGAAGTTACATCGGGTGTTGCACAAGGCTCCATCCTTGGCCCAGACCTGTGGAACATCACGTACGACGGGCTACTGAGAATCGAGCTGCCGGATGAGTCGCGCTTGATCGGCTATGCAGATGATGTCGCGGCGCTAGTTGCGGGACGCACTGTTGAACAAGCGCAACTCAGACTGGGTATGCTAATGCGCCGAGTGAGGGACTGGATGACTGCTCGCGGGTTCAGCCTAGCTTTGGAGAAAACTGAAGTAGTCATCTTGACAAAGAAGAGAATCCCTAGAGTAAGGATGATCAACATTGGGGAAGCACTCGTTGAGGCTAAACTAGCAGTGAAGTTCCTGGGCATTTTGATCGACTCGAAGATGCGTTTCTCCGAGCAAATCAGGGCAATAGCTGACAAGGCTGCAGCGAGTGTTACGGCTCTCAGCCGGCTAATGGCCAACATAGGGGGTCCCACCTCATCAAGAAGGAGACTTCTGATGGGTGCAGTACAATCTGTGCTGTTGTACGGATCGGAAATATGGTGTGAGGCTCTCAACAAGGAGCTGTATCGAAAGCGCTTGGCACAGGTGCAGCGACGAGGAACCCTGCGGATTGCATCTGCATATCGGACTGTCTCGGAGTCGGCAGTGCTGGTCATCGCAGGAGTGATACCCATTGCCCTCCTTGCCAAGGAGCGCCGCAGCATCTACCTGCGGAGGAACGAATGCGACAGAGATGCTGTCGCCCACGAAAACGAGAACGCTCACTCAGTGATTGGCAACAGTCCTGGGTGAGCGATACAAAAGGTAGGTGGACCGCACGCCTTATTGGTGACCTGAGGCCGTGGCTCAATCGAAGGCATGGTGAGACTGACTTCTATCTGACTCAGCTACTGAGTGGACATGGATACTTTCGGTCTTACCTGCACAAGATTGGTAAGTCACGGTCTCCTGACTGCATATTCTGTGCTGGAGAGGTCGATGATGCCTACCACACATTTTTTGTATGCAAGAGGTGGGAAAGGCAGCGCGGTGACCTCATTGAAGAAATGGGAGATCTCTCTCCGGATGAACTCACTGGAGAGATGCTCACATCCGTTGACAAATGGAACTGTGTGGCACATTACGCTCGGGCAGTCCTTAAGATAAAAAGGAACATATTTGAGCGCCTGGAGGCGTCCAGGGCGGAGGGGTCTCTTTTCTAGAAATCCCTCTCCCTTCCCCTCCTTCCGCTGGAAAAGGGATCCCTGCAGCCCGGTGGCGCATAAACGCGTAGAGAAATGAGGCTTAGCCCGAAGTAATGTGTCAAACGGTTCCAGGCTAGGTTCTCAGATTGACAGGGGAGGTGTTTAGTGGGTAGTCCAAGGGTATCCTCCATGGGAGTCCCACACTGCCAGACACGGCGGGCGTAAATGCCTTCACCTCCCTACCACAAAAAAAGCTAAAAGTAGCGATGGGAAAAACCGATTTTTTTGGTTCAAAACCCCGTTTTTTCCGGAGGTTTTTCCTCTCAGTTTTAGGGTTTTGTAAAATAATTTTACAAAATCCTACTAAAATCGCGCCTGTCTGTCTGTCTGTCCATCCGTCCGTGTGTCACAGCACTTTTTCTCCTAAACAGTATAAGCTACAAACATAAAATTTTCGATATAGGTGTAAAGTGGTGCGCTCTTTAAAGTTTCACTACAAAAAAATTTTACATGATGCTTAAACGGGGCCTCCCCATATAGGGGAGTGGCCCCAAAAAACAAAAAAATTTCATCAAAGGTAGCCAATCAAATGTAAGGTCTCGATGATACCTTTTCAAAACAGTACTGGTATTTTTTGTCTTAGGGGGCACACAGGAAGGGGAAATACACGTAAAATTCTGAAAAAAATTATGGATGTAAGTGTTAGTGAGTACAACAACAACAAATACCTTAGAACTCAAAATTCGCGCAACTTTGTTAATAACAGTGTGAACATCGAATTTCATATTTTCCCTAATAAAATCGTACGGATACTCTTAAATTCAATGAAAATCGATAGTTAAGTAGTCTTACACAAGATCCTTATACTCGGCAAGTTCGATGAAAATCGATTCATATTCACGGAAGTTATAGCCATTTGAAATTTCTGCAATTACAACAACAATAACATAAGATTTTGGTATTTTTCGGACTTTCCATTGAACAGACACTGCAGTTTTGATTTGATCTTCTTGAAATTTTCAAATAAGATCGATAGCATAAACATTTTTGGGAATTCAAAATTTGAGTGACTTTTGTTAGTTTGCAACAAAAGAGCGACGGTTGAAAGTACAGAAGCAATGGATTTTCTTATAAACGTGCACATCTCTTTGACATGTTTCTTGCCTTGATTCGTTGGTGGTGACTGCATTTCGTACGTTGGGTTCAAAATCCTTCTGACATGAGCGTAGTTCTGTTTAACCAACTTGTTCCTTTCGAATTCAAGAACTGGATAAAAAACCGGAAAGCGGTTTCTGTGCCATCCCTACCTAGGCAGGAATAATGAACGCAGTTACCAGAGTGAAGCAAATTTCTGTGTTTGATTGGTTCTTGGTATCAATTATTTGTTTCACCTCAATGCAGAGTACTTCACTCGGAATGCGAAGTGAAGCTAGCACATGATATACAATAAATGCAAAATGGTTGGGGGCTGCACTGAAGGATCTTTCATTCTTATACTGTAAATGAACGACTTGAATTTCAATACGTTAGTCTCATATTTTTAACAAGAGAATGAAATGACCCTCAGTTCATTTTGATTTAAATAATTTTAAATGTAAAAAATCGAAAAAACCTTTATACCTAAAGTTAATAAATAGGCATAAAAATATACATTTAATTTTGATTCGAATTTTTTTATTTAAAAAATTTTCTAAGAAAAAACTGAAAAGCGGTTCTTCCAAAAACCACCTTATATGCTACACCTACACCAACACGGTTTGATACCTACTGCACCAGATGGAGATGGTTCTTGAAAGGTGGTAGGCTGCTACACTGTGTGATCTGGACTTCTAAACCGTTGATGCAGCAAAGGTGTTGTGTGATTACTGTCACCGGAAAGTACGATTTTTATATCATTTGACTTTACCCACACCATCAAGATATCAAAACAGCATTTCGTCAAAAATAGAATCTTAGACGTCTTGTCAGTTATTACTATTTGGGATGCACGGCGCACATAGCATATGAAAATAACTTTCCTGATTTGAGATTGCATCCAGGAAGCGGTCAGAATGCATTGTAAAATATTGCAAGGTGATTGATGTCTATACTTATCGACCTTTCGCACAGACGCTAGTTTGCTTTATAAAAGCCTATCAGACTTGTGAAATTTACAGTAGCTCCCAACAAATGGAAAAAATGGCAAGTGCATTAGACCAAAAGGTCTTTATTCAATACAAATTTTTCTATATTATTTTCCAAAGCGCTTTTTCTATCCTTTGTGAGGTTGGGGCAGGAGGTAATCATGTATACCTTCACATCACATCAACGGAAATCGAGAAGGAATACCCTATCAGATCGTATGCTTTGGTGAAAACCAAATTTGGGCAACGACTAATAGTGCGCTTTGCAGACGGACAATTTATCTATTTGCCACCAAGCTTTGCAAAGTAAATTAAAACGCAGCGGCAGGTGGAAAAGCTGAACAGATGCCACCTGGTATTCAACGGGGCGAATGCAAACAGGGGTGGTTTTTTAAACTTGAAGTACATCAATAAATAAAATGAAACAAAAAATAATAAACTATCAATAAATGTTTTTACTTTTGATGGTGCTTTTTTCATTGGACTTTTTAGTTTTATTCACACCCTTTCATGCATAAAAATATTCACCTTCATGCAACAATTCGCCGAACATATTTAGCGATCACATATGTTACTGCACTTCCTCTTTAATATTTGTACCAATCCAACTACATGTTACCGTCATAGCAGGTGAGCAAAAGATAAAAACAATCTCAACACATTTACATATCCAAATCACGCTCAAAGTATACCCCGAAGAATGTAATGTATGTGTCACACATATTCGCACATCAGCAAATTAAATTACCGACGACCAAATCAACATGTACTACATATCCACAATGCATTTTTCCCTCGCCAGCATCGTTTTGCGTTTCCTCTTTGATTTCTCTTTCCGCGTTGAGTTCAACAAATGACCCACAACAACTTACCATCCGAGCATGCAAGAGCACATCACAATTATCTCAAAGCTTACTTAGCAAGCCCACAAGCAATCGCGGTTACCCACCACCTTATTCACTATATTCTTTGCACAAACACCAACACACTAACACCGAAGTCACAATCTATACCCCCTTCACCAGGCCTCCAAACCCCTACAAGCTGGTGGGACCAAAAGCTGCTTCTGCTCTGACCCGCCTTCAGAATTCAAAGCCCGGACACCACACGCCAATTGACACGCCCACCCTACCTATACTTTTGCACGCAAAATCGTCTGGTGTCACTCCACACGGGAGAAGCCTGGCTGGTGTTCACAAAGCATGCTGCCACTAACGCATCCCCATGCTTATAACATGGGCTGGATCATGCGTATCATTTCATCGCTGAACGCTGTGCCCCCGAGGCCCCGTAACTTGTGATGATTTTCGGCCCCCATTACAGCTTTCTCGAGTAGTGCGTGCGGTTTATCCGCTTGCGAGGCACTGAGTTGTTTCACTAATGTGTTCTTTACGGTTGCAAACGGATTCGGCGGGCGGGGGTAAATATTGTCTTTCACTTCAATTATATACTCGTAAAGCCTACCGAGAGCTAACACTGCGTTGCTAAATTTTGCCTACTCGGTCGTAATTCTCGCCATTTTGAAATAACGTTCAAGAAGCGTGAACCACAGCACGTGAAATCCGATATTTTCACTGCCACTGCACTTTATTGGGTACTGAGGGCGGCTGCATATCCGCGCACATTAGCGCCCTGAACTTAGTTTTCGTTCGTCAGTGTTAATGGCAATTAACTGTTTTTACCCTCTATTTTATTTATTATTCGTCGTTTCCGTGTTATCACCGATTTGTGGGTTAAGGCGAATGCTAAGTGGCGAAAAAATTAACAATTTCGGTAAAATTTATACAACCTTTTTTCGAAAATAAATCCATCCGAGCGTACTACAGCGGATACAGTTCAAACGGGAACTGTGAGAATCTCTTGTGTAGCGAGAATGATTCTATTTATCCGATTGTAGGCTTATGGATTATAGATTTTCCGGTTATTCAAATGAAGTTGTATTTTCTTTTTGTGTGTAGTGAACACTGCATCCATACACACACACACACATGTATATATATATATATATATATATATATATATATATATATATATATATATATATATATATATATATATTATATATATATATATATATATATATATATATATATATATATATATATATATATATATAATATATATATATATAAATATAAACACATTATATATATATATATATATATATATATATATATATACATATATATATACATATATATATATATATATATATATATATATATATATATATATATATATATATATATATATATAATATATATATATATATATATATATATATATATATATATATATATATATAAATATAAACACATTATATATATATATATATATATATATATATATACATACATACATATATATATATATATATATATATATATAATACATATATACATATATATATATATATATATATATATATATATATATATATATATATAAATATATATATATATATATATATATATATATATATATGTATATATATGTATATTTATATATATGTATATATATATATATATATATATATATATATATATATATATATGTATATTTATATATATATATATATATATATATATATATATATATATATATATATATATATATTATATATATGTATGCATATATATATTTATATATATATATATATGTATATTTATATATATATATATATATATATATATATATATATATATATATATATATATATATATGTATGCATATATATATATATATATATATATATATATATATATATATATATATATATATATATATGTATATGTAGATCTATACATATATGTATGTGTATATATATACTCGTATATATATATATATATATATATATATATATATATATATATATATATATATATATATATATATATATACAGTCTTCCACAAAAGTCAAGGTACAGTGATAAATATCATGAAAATTGTTTGATATTTTTATTTAAAAAACCTATAGTGATAAAATTTTTTTGGTATTACTTCAACTATAATCATTACACTTTAAATTCATGTAAAACAAAACGAAAATTCTGTCGTATTAATATATTATTACGTATGATGTGTTGGAAAGTCAATGAATGAAGTCCACAAAAGTCATGGTACACCTAAAGAAAAATGATACAAATTGTAATTATAGTCTTGCATAGTTATTTGAATTATACTTTTCTTAATATTTTGTCGGATATCCTTTCATCTGAATTACTGACTTCAGTCTTTTAGGCATAGAATATACCAATTTTTTAGTAAATTCGCTGCTGATTCTGGCCCACTCCTCCAATATAGCATCCTTAAGCTGCGCCTTGCTTGATTTCACTCTTTTTCGGATTTTTGTCTCAAGCTCATTCCAAAGATGCTCTATAGGGTTCAAATCAGGGCTTTGAGGCGGTGTAGCAAGCATGCGAGTATTGTAAAATAGCCACATTCGAACTTTATGCACAGTGTGCTTAGGGTCATTGTCCTGTTGAAACAAGAAATCTTCTCGCATACCTAATTTGGCTGCACTTTGTTTCATGTTGTTTCGTAGAATCTCTAAATAAGAGTTCTGATCCATAGTACTTTCGATGAATGTCAGATTTCCAACTCCAGCAGCAGCCATGCAACCCCAAACCATAACACCACCGCCTCGATGTTTTACTGTTTTAATAGTGTTCTTGGGATTAAATGCTTCTCCTACTTTTCGCCAGACCCTCTTATGCCCATTTACACCAAATATACAAAATTTAGACTCATCCGAAAATAAAACATTATCCCAAAGTGTTATTGGTTATGCTTTTGCAAATGTTATTCTTTTTTGTTTGTTTATGGAACTTACAAGAGGTTTTCTTCTAGGCGTACGAGATGAAAATCCAGCTTCTACGACAGCTCTACGCACAGTTTCTGCGCTAACCTCCTTCTTATCATTAATTCCAAGGACATCGCAGATTTTTCTACAGCTTAGAAATGGATCTTGTTTTATCATTCGCGAAATTTTTCTCTTGTCCTTTGCACTTAGTTTAGATGGACGACCTGTTCGGGGCACATTTTCCACTCTATTTTCCTTCTTAAATCGATTTATGACTTTTTGAATGGTTGACCGACTTCGCAACACTAGTTCAGCTATTTCAGAATATGATTTGCTCTGATTTGAATGCAGATTAATAATTATTTCACGCTCCTTAATACTCAACTCCTTTCCACTCATTTTTTAAAAATTTTATTAAATAAAAGATACACCACGAATACGGACGCGATATTAAAGACAGCGGCCTACGGTTGTTAACTCACTCTGATAATATGAACTTGGGGGATTCGCCTTTTTACAAATAACAGGGCATTTTCTGCAACTGTACCAAGACTTTTGTGGAGTAGAAAAGAGACATTGCCAACAAAAAATTATTGTCTTCAATGATCATTATTGCCGAATCCCTTTAAATTTATGAAAACTTAAATTAAACAGAACTCGTATTATTACCATTTCATAACTTTTGGTTTTCAAATAAAAATATTGATTCAGTAATACAATTCTCAGTTACCGATTCTCTGTACCTTGACTTTTGTGGAAGACTGTATATATTGTACATAATCTGATAATGAACTGGAAGTGTTTACCATGCAAGGAGATAGGAGCAGATGCATCAGCCATGTCGCAACCGCATGGTACTGCTTTAGCATATGTGCCTGAAGACCAACAATATAGTCGAGTAGTATAGTCGAGTCAATCTATTTCGTTCCGTTGTTTGGTAATGGCGAGTATTTTACTCGCTACTCAACTAAAATACTATCATAGTGCGAACTAGGGTTTAGTTGCTATTAGTAACATAGTCCCCATACCTCTGCTCCGTACAGTAGCACTGACCCTACAGCACTCATCAAGAGGCGTCTTCTTGATGGGCTGGGTCCCCCTACGTTGGCCATAAGTCGACTCAGAGCCGAAATTCCCGAAGAAGCCTTCTCAGCCGTTGTCCTGATTTGCTCAGAGAAACTCATCTTCGAGTTGATCAGTAGCCCCAGGTACTTCACCGCCGGCTTCGATTCGATTCGTAAGTCGCCAATACTGTTCATCCTTACTCTAGGGATTCTCCTTTTTGTCAAGATGACCATTTCGGTTTTCTCCAGTGCTAAACTGACCCCGCGAGCAGTCATCCGGTCTCTCACCCGGTGCATTAGCATACCAAACCTAAGTTCCGCTTGTTCAATGGTGCGTCCAGCGACCAGAGCCGCAACATCATCCGCTTAGCCGGTCAAACGCGACTCATCTGGCGTCTCCAGTCTCAGTAGCCCGTTGTAAGACACGTTCCACAGGTCTGGATCAAGGATAGATCCCTGGGCAACACCCGATGTAACTCCTATCCTTCGTTGGCCCTGTGTCGTGTCGTAGGGCAGGCTTTGGTCCTTCAGGTAGTCCTTCAAAAGCCGCATTAGGTATTCTGGAACTTGAAAAGAGTTTTCCAGCGTATCCAGAATATCCACCCATCTAGCGGATTTGATGGCATTCCTGACGTCGAGTATCACCAAGAGGATAATCCGTCACTAGGCGCGACTATATGCCTCTGCCTTTTGGACCGCGCTCACTACCTCTACAATCGCATTAATGGGGAAGCGTCCTGTTCTAAAGCCGTACTGCCGAGAAGATAGGTCCCCAGTAGAACGAATCGCATCAGTGAGTCTTCCCTTGATGAGTTTCTCTAGCACTTTCCCAGCCGTGTTTAGCATGCATAACGGGCGGTATGCAGACAGCGATCCGGGATTTTCCTTCCCCTTGCTGATCAGCACGAGCCTCGCCACCTTCCATCGTACGGGGAAACCCCGTCCCGTAGGCAAGCGTTAAATTTGCTGAGCAGCAAGTCAGGACAATGGTGATAGACAAGCTGCATTACCTCAGCTGGAATGCCATCTGGATCTCGAGCCTGCCTCGCTTTCAGTGAGACGACTGCCTCTTCCAGTTCTGTGTGTGTGAAAAGTGGACGCTCAACTGCTGTTTCACTGTGGACAGCGTCAACACGGGCGGGATGGGCGGTGAAAAATACCCGCACTATCTTGTCCATCTTTTCCGCTCCATGTATGCAAGTTTTCCGTAGGGCATCTTGCAGCCAAGGCTCCATGGATCCTTATTCACATTGTCCACTAGCCTTTCTGTTGTTAATCAATTTCCGAAGGCATTTCCTGGCCGCCTTATATGCTGCCATCCGTTTGCTTGTCTCGTCACGGTTTTATGCCTATTGAGCCTCACGCCGAAGCTTGTGATACTCCCTTCCCTTTTCAGTTATTTCATTGGACCGCCAGTACACTGGGGCTTTGCCGTGCCGGGGTTTTCGACGGGGCATAGAAGCGCAGCAAGCAGTCATGATGATGCTCATAGTAGAGTTCACCACGTCTTGAGCTGCCAGTTCTTCCGTCCCTTGCGAATCTCCCTGCAGCGGGGCACCTGCTGTGAGCGCCTCGACGAACCTCTCGACGTACATCCTTCCGATGTTCCGTCCAATTGTAGCAAGCTGAGAGCACGGACGTCGGGAGACAACATCGCTTATCTCATGCAGAATGCACTGATGATCACTGCCTGAGTAGTCCTCTAAAACTCTTCAATACGTATCATCCGTACTAAGGACTCCAAAGCGAATGTCACGTCCGGTATGATTCCTTCAACAGCCGATACGGCGGAAAGTCGGCGTATTTCCGGTGCTTAGTACGACGAGAGTTGTCCTGGCTGCGATTTTTAGGATTCGTTTTCCCCACGGATCTGTTTGAGATATGCCCCATCCGATTGCTTTCGCGTTGAAGTCTCCCCCAATGAGCACATTCCCGTCTGCGCCCTCCAAAGCATTAAACTTGGCTTAGAAAGATGATCGAACCTACACAAAACCATCCCCCCGTCCACAGCTCTACGCTTGGAAATCACTATTTCGAACCCAGATGGCGACAGTACCAGTTTCATCAGGATACCATGATGCCGAACTTTTATCATGGTGTTGCTCACTCAGCAGTATAAAATCGGCTTTCATGTCCCTCACAAACTGCTCAAGCAGATTTTGGTTGGTTGAACTGCGGTGTAGGTTTAGTTGCAAGATGCCGGTCATCGATGTTCTGGTTTTGCCTTGGCTAGGGCTTCCTGGAACACCCGGCATTTTGCTGATCCTAAGACTTGTCCAAAATCAGGTCTTGATTCAGCATCCTTGCAAAGAATACAGTGTGCCTCCTCCGTACACTCTTTTCTTTTATGTCCCATTTCACCGCATTTGTAACATAGGGAACTCCTATCAGATCCTTTGCATACTTGTGCGGTGTGATCATATGTAGTAATCGAGGAGTTATGGCTCAAAATGCCAGCGCAGCAACCACAAGAACAGGCACAGCCGACACTCCGTACAAAATGGCTGCACTGTCATAAGGATTTTCAGATGTCATCGGGCTTTGGATAACAATAAAATATACGCGACCGATTGAAAAATTCCGCAAGGACCAAATTTATCAACGCGAGCGTCATTACTGTGAAATAAACTAGAAAAAGCTGTGATTTTTTTGTGCCGTAACCGTAAGAAAATTGTGCGAAAAGTCGAGCGCAGAAACTGAGAAGACGGGAGAAAAATTTCTGTCCGAGTTCGCTAAGTTCCGACGTCGTGAATTAAAAAAAAAAAAAAAAATGAAATATATCTTCCATTCTGTAAAAGCTTTCATTTATTGGTTTTAGATATAGTTCAAAAAGTTCTAGATCCAGTTGCAGTCGATCCTTCTCAGCGATATCCATATCGACCACGACAAAACTACTATGTAAACGCAAATATAAATTATTACAACGTCGCTTCAATTAACATCAATTATGAGCGTTGGTCTAACAATGACTGTACTGGGACACAACCAGCTAACTTTTTGAATACACCAGCAGCTGGTGATTCAGGGCAATATACACATGAAGAAGTTATTCTACGATCAGCAAAAAGTAATAAACATAGAAGTACGAACTTTTGGGATCAATATAGTAACACTGTAAACTATGATGATTGCTTCACTCCACACACAAACTTTAAAACGAGCAATAGAAATGTCTCTAATCCAATTCAACAACAAATACAACCACAATATTTTAACAATAAATACGCTACAAGAACCTCGTGGAGAGATATTCCATCCCATAATCAGTTCATGCCAAATATTAACCTCAGTCAGCCGCATCCGCAATATCCACATCAGCAATCACGCACCGAGAACAGTTTCTATAATCACAAGAAAAATATGCGCAAGTGTTGTTCGTTTTGCCGAAAAATGGAGAATCATTTGATTTTTATACATCGCATTCATTATATGAAAATGGAAAGCCTACATGCCCCGTTTTACGCCAATGTATTTGCAACGTTTGTGGACAAAACGGCCATACAATAAGTCATTGCAGTCTTAACGCTTCGAAGAATAGCATCTTAAAAATGATACATCGTTTTAATGCGATGAAATGAATCAACAAATCAATCACTGTAAAACTTATTACATATACAATATAATAGTGAAAAGTCGTAAAACGGTAGAGCAACAACAAATGCTTCAGGCACAGCAAATGCAACAGATGAATCGTTCGGGAAATTGGCTAAGCGGTAAAATGAAAGTGTTTCACGCGCTATCTATTGTGCATAGATTGGGATGAGTGTCAAGTGGACGTGCTAGGGGAGTCAGCGGGAGATCGTGAGACCGGGTAGTCGCGCGTGAATGCGATCTGAGTTTTTTTCGGAAGGGTTTACGGTCGGCGTTGAAGAACATGTGTGACGGTCAGTGGAAAATCCTCGAATTTCCATGTAAAATGGTTCCTAATTTGTGCGAATTCTGTCTGTAAGAATAGTTCGGAACTTTTGCAATCGGACTATTAGAAAAGACTCCAAAATCGCAGAGTGCCTTACCGTGTAATGTGCAATGGTGACTTGTGTTGCATTTCGACTTGGCAAAAGAAAGTATTTTTGTCATTGGTGCCAATTGAAATTATTTGCAATAAGCGGTAAAAATGAACTCACGGGAGATTGAGAACAGAGCTTATTGCGTTCGTTCTGCTTCGAGTTTCACCTGATTTGCACTATTTTGTCTACGAGGTACAATGGGAAAAGTGAACAGGGCGGACTGGAATATCAAAAGTAGGAAGCGACGTGCATAAAGGAATGAAAAGTGAACGGAATCTTTGATTAAAAGAGTGATTTACGATTCATCCATGAAGTTCTTTAGAGTGATTTAGATTATTTGTGGCGGGAAGAGTGTTCTGCTAATGATGTTTCGAACAGAGCAAGGGAACAAAATAAACGAATAGAATATGATAATGACACAATCCTATCAACTTTAGTTAGTTTACCATCTCAAGCCTCTTTGCACCCTATGGAAGCTAAACCTAATTTGGATTATAAATATTTCGTATCGAATAGACCGCTAAATATTAATTAGAAGCTGGAAAGATGTGATCAGAAAACTTTTATGGAAATAGTGTTGCCTCCTTTGTTATTATCGGTTAGCAGTTTAGCCAAACAAAATACAGAATTGATATATTTAATACGGGAAAAGGATATTGAAATAGAACAGTATCAGTGGATTGTGCAGCACGTTTCTTATTTCACACGCGTTTGTGCATTTTGATCGGCGCCAAAAGATTTTCCGTCTTTCCTACACTCGAATTTCGAAGTGTTTATGTTTCGTGTGGGTGCAAAAATAGAGCCACGTGCATCTTATTGGTCTTGATTCTAACCTGGCGTGTCCGAGAGAAAGGAGGTTAGAATGCTGTAACGACGGATGATAATGATGAATTGAAAGAGGAAGATAATTTTGCGCTTATAAAAAAATGAAAATGATCTAATTAGACGCTCTCTCTTATCAAAAATTTTTTTAAAGAACAGTGATTGTAATGAGAATGAATAGTGTTTAATGAGTTGAAGCAATATATAGAAATAACCAATCAATATTATTAATGAACGTTTCAGTGGACCCCCGCATTCTTCATCGAGCGCTCGGAGGACCCTGCGGGTAAGTGCCTTTTTTCTTTCTCATATCTTTGACTTGAATTAGCTTTCTTTTTCTAAATTTGTTTTTTTGTAAATTAAAATTTTTTACTATTATTTGTTCTGTCTCTATTTATAAAGAAGAGGGAGGGTTGTTAAAGTTATTATTGCATATAAAAAAAAAATCTTATTTTTGATTAGATTATATGAATACATTGATACAACGTTGAAGATTGTTCAAGTAGGAATTCAATACAGGAAAAAGGAAATGGATATTTGTGATATATATGGGGAAAAACAAATAAAATGAATTAATACCCCGTAATTTTCGGTCTTTCCTTTCCTTCCCCTCTGACCGGGTATAGGACCCGGTACGGTGGCAGGCTTCCACCTCAAAACATGAGCCAGCCACCGGGTACGCATTAATCCATCTTCTGTTTCAGGTGACGTCGTGGGTTGAGTGGCCCAAGCAGAGTGCCTCTTTGTGGCATAGAGTTATGCAATCAAATTGTATAATTCTATGGCATAAATTGGTCATCGGGGTACTCCCCTTCTGATGGGAAAGTTCATGCAATTCAAGTTGTATGAGTTTTCCACTCAGAAGAGGAATACCTGGCCACTTCAACAAGATATATATGGATTTATTCCGGTTGGGTGGGTGCGAAGGGGCTCCACCATCACCTGTTTGCCCCTCTTTCATTTGTGGGCCATGAACTTCGTCGGGCAATGACGAGGTTACCCCAAGTCCACCTTTCTTTTCAGGTTCCCCTTGTTCTAGTGACAAGCTCTAATTCCCTCGGTGTAGTTATCTACACTTTTTGCGACTTCGGTCGCCTCTTGATCTCCAGCAGTCCAATTCGTGAATGCGAAATTTTTTTGTAGTGGGTCCTCGTGCTGGGGAAATGAACCCGCCCCACGACACCGCAATGCTAGCCTGCCAGCGCATTAACGCGTCTCCAGACGAGGGCATTCTCGGCAGATATTGTCATCTTCTTCTGCCGAGGCAGCAGACCATCGCTGCAGTCCTTTACGGACTTTTTGAACATCTTAATTCACTACATATAGCCAAGGCATTTGAAACATTGAAAAGGCGCTGCTCTTTGCCGTATCCTACAGACAACCCACCCTATTCTTATTTTGCCCAGGTTCAGAAATTGTTCAGCGTCCTTTGCGGTCAAGTCAACTATGGCCAGCGTTGTCCAATTCGGTTTTTTGGTGTTAGCCTCGCTTTGATTCTAGCCACGCTAGGGAACTCCGTTTTGATGGCCTCTTCTACCTCGGCCAGATTCGTCACGCAGTCAATATCTCTTATTTCGATCGTTGCCATCGGCTCCAGTGAGGCTATAGTTGCGCTTTTGCCGAGGACTTTCTTTACTACGTCGCAGAATACTTCCTTATTGTCAGCCTCTGCTCCAAATTCGACCGGTATGCGGCCTGACCGCGTTGGTCATATTACTTTAATGGCAGTGTTGGTGTCTTCGGGCCTTACGTTTCCCCTGATATCCCGCATCACTTCCACGTAGGATCGACCATCTTGGAGTTTTACGAGCAGTAAATGCTGCCGGGGTTTTCGTCGTGGCTTCTTTTCTTCCTGTTTCGCATCAGGTCCTTTTTCTTGTTGGGCGTTTTTGATTTCTGGCACTTTTTGAAGGAGTTTCTTTGCGGCTTTCGTCGCTCCTTTTGTCAGCACTATCTGGAACCCCTGATCTGGCATTCTACGCCCATCAAGTGCCTCTCCTTACTTTCTTTTACCCCGATCTCCTTCGATTGGGCTAGTCGCCATTCACTTCAACTTCTGTATATTAGAGAAGTTTATAGGCTACCTTCATGGGACTCAAATAAATCTAACCATTGGTGATTGAGTTTTACGGCAATATTATAAACTAAAGTGGCTTTCAGATTTTATCAAAGTGGCCAAATGTGACGAGACCGGACTGGAATATCCACAAAAACAGTAGACGCAGCTTTACTCGAGGGACGAATAACATCATATGAACAAATTTCGCCTGCCACTAGGTTGAATCTGGGAAAGACAAGGGACCGAGTTAAAGAAAGAGGTTACGAGTGTATCTGGCGATGCGAGGATAACATTTTCATGCGATCCCAGGATCATACACCTGTTTTACGCATAGAATCAATTGCTGACTTAAATAAGATAAATTTATGGTAAAATATTCTTCTCTGTTTGATTTTGTTTTTCTTTTATTACATTGATGATTTAAAGTAAACTCAGCAAACTATCTGCATAAATGATCGTATTAGTATATATTTTATTTCAGATATTTCTAGTTCGATTTTTCGTATGTTCTGCCTCCCTTTAGACCTTCTGATGCATAAAATGACTTTTTTATATCAAATTCTAAAAGTTCTAATCAAGAACTTTCATTTGATACTCCACTCGAATGCATTTGATTAAAAAAGAGTCACTTTAGCAAAAGGGGGAGCCCCCCTTAAATTTTGAAATGTATGAAAAGACCTAAACTTTCTAGAGTTCACCACTTCACAACTTCTATAGTTTCTGAGAAAACTTGCTGTGATGCATGGACGGACGGACAAACAGGACGCGAAACTAGTAGGTCTTTGGAAAAACTTTTTTACAAAGCCCTAAAAATGTTGATCGATTCTGCGTCCTAATTTCTTCATTCGATGTGACTTTCGATATCATAGTTTCAACGGAAACATGGCTTGATACTTCTGATTGCTATAATTTCCCCGGGCATAAGAAAATCATCAAACATTGTAAAAATAATGCGTAAATGTGATGGCATCATAGCATACTTGTACATTAAAACTAGCATAAGTTACCAAGTTTCGGACGAAGAAATTGGCATTTGCAACTCGCTTAAGTTTATTGTTAACAATATAGTAGAAAATGATAAACTACTTTTATGGGGTTTTGTAAAATAATTTTACAAAATCCTACTAAAATTGCGTACTGTCTGTCCGTCTGTCCGTTTGTCCGTCCCTGTGTAATAGCAATTTTTCTCACAAACTACTTAAGCTAGAATCATCAAATTTTGTATGTAGGTGTAAAATGGTGCTCTCTTCAAAGTTCAACTATAAAAAAATTTTATAAGGTATTTAACGGATGTCTCCCCATATAGGGGAGTGGCCGCCGAAAAAAAAAAATTTCATCAAAGTTAGACGATATGGGTATCAAATGAAATGTCTTGATGAGAACTTTTCAAAACAGGTCTTAAACTGACATTTTTTGCTTCGAGGGGCGCACAGGGAGGGTTTGTGTCCATCCCCTTCGCGATTGGACACCTGTGATTTCAAAAATCTGAAATAAATTATGGACGTAGGTGTTTATGAGTACAACAACAAAAAATATCTTAGAAGTCAAAATTCGCTCAACTTTATTAATAATAGTATCATCTTGGAATTTCACATTTTCCTCAATAAAATCGTATATGTACCTTTAAACTCAACGAAATATATATTTAAGTAGTCTTATAAAGGGTCCTTATATTCTGTAAGTTTGACGAAAATCGAATGATATACAGAGAAGTTATAGCCATTTGAAACTTCTCCAATTACAACAACAGTAACACATGATTTTGGTATTTTATGGACTTTCCATCGAATCAGACACTGCATTTTTGATTTGATCTACTTGAAATTTTCAAATAAAATCAATAACATAAATTTTACTGGAAGCTCATGATTTGAGTAATTTTTATTATTTTAAAACAAAATGACAACGGTTGAAAAGAGAGAAACAATGGATTTTCTTTTGACATGTTTCTTGACTTTATTCGTTACTGGTAACTGCATATAGGAGAATTTGGGTACAAAACCCGCCTGACATGAGCGTAGGTCTGTCGAACCAACTTGTTTCTTGCAAGTATTGTTCAGATGCCTCATGCTTTGTGGATAGTCTAGAAACGTTTTTGGGAAAGTGTAAAGATGTCGCAAACCAAATCATGATGACGTAAACATTGATATTAAGGAAAAGAATTTAAATATCATTGGCCATGAATATCAAGAAAGTTTGCAGGAATACCTTTTTATCCACTGTACGGATGTACGGGGAAATTAGTTAGTCGGGGGTTATGCGTTAATCAATTTTTTTAAGACAAAAACAAAAAGCTCTCTTCAGTCAGCCATACATACAACATTCATCACAGATCATTTTACTATTATTAGCCAAAATGATTTATTTAACGTAGATAAAAGGAAGAAATACCTCAATGGAAGTGAAAATAAAGAAAAAATGTGACATTAGATATTCACTGGTATGGTAAAATACTTTTTGTGTTGAACTTTTGCTTAAAGACGGCAGTGCGGCCTCCTAGTAGATTAAAAAACATAACAAATGGCAACGAAAATTTCTAAGGAACCCTTTATTTTCAGTTTTAATAATTTGTTAAAAACTATAAGAATGTGTTAAAAACTTTACTAAAATCTGCAATATGTGACTAGTATAGGAATAAGTTCAATGAATGTGGCAAGGATAGTAAAAAATCTGGTATATAATTAAAGCGATTATCATCAAAATATAGCTGAACATTTCAATGGACGTTTTGTTAACATTGATAAGCATATTGCAAACAATATCAAAGCTAATGTTTCAATGGAACCTATCCAAAAGCATTTGAATGAAATTTATAATTGTAAAGAATTCTTATTTTTATCACGTCACTCAAGAAGAAGTGGAATTACAAACATCAGCACTAAAATCTAACGTCTCCCGGGGTATGGATGGTATTCCCGTAGCTAGCATTAAAGCAAATACGCAAGTACTAATTGGTCTACTCTGTCATGTTATCAATCTTTGTTTCTCATAACGATATTTCCCTATGGAGCTGAAACATGCTCTAGTCATACCTTAGCATATAGCTAACGGTAAACAAGAATTAAATTAACGTGATTATGTGTTACACAGAAATATCAGAAGGTGACAATGTTAAAACTAACGAAAGCGATCAATTACATGATTGGGAAAATTATGAAAATGATGGCAATAATGGATATCACGATGACAACGATGAGAATGAAGATGATTGATTGTAATGTAATATTAAGTACGAAAAAATATCAATTCTATAGGTCTATCAATTAATAAATATAAACTGAATTATAATTATTTTATATTATTAAATAAAAAAAGTTAATCCAACAAAGAATTTTTCTTTTATTAGCTTCATTTAACCGACCGCAGTTCGAAAATACTCCTTCAGTTCTAGCTAACCTTTATACGGTCTAAAGGGATGTACAACCCTTTAGTTATGTCTGATTGTTTAGACACATTTATAGAGTAAATTTTGAACACATACTATATTTAGAAATTTTATTTATTGTCAATTCCATTGAAAATCTCGTACACTTACTCATGTGCATGGGCAATACGCTCGTGGGGGACTCAGCCTTGTACCGCGTCTGGGGGAGTGCTAGACCCTTCGGAAAGGTCGGGCTTCTGAAATACTGACTTTAAATAGTCATTTGAAGATAATATCCAAATTCCAACTTTTGCACTTTAACTTGAGAGAGTTCATGTATTGTGCACCTTATTATCTGATACCTGGCAAAGGCACCACTAGTCAAGGTTTATAACCCCCAAACATTGTACTCTATCCTAGTGAGAATACACAGAAAAAATTTCAGCTTTTATACTTTAACGTAGGTTTGGTAGGCGCTGGCTCTTAGTCTATGTAGAGAGAAATGAAGATTTTACGTGTCCTATCCTCCCAGTGAGTCATAGTACTAAGTATCTCGGTATCATTATTGACTTTCATCTTCGCTGGAACTAACATATAATTTACTTATCCTCTAAAATAAGAAAAGTTACGAATAAATTGGGACAGTTGAGGAGTTAAGGCGTACGTACATAGCCTTACTGGAGTATGGGTCGATTACGAGGGGCAGCGTGGAGACTAAGGTTGTTAGACCATTGGTAATGGTACAAAAGAATATGTAGATCTAAACTGTTTAAATTTGTAACAGCCTGGTGAATAGAAAATAATATCATCTCGAAAAAAATATATATCTATATTACTTTTCATATTTTCGTAGTACATTTTGTTGGAAAATAAAACTTACGCACAATATTTCAAGTAAAGATATTGAATTAAACGAATGTAAGAATATGTATTCTTGTAAGCAAACCATTCCTCGACACAAGAACTGCTCAATGAGGAATGTGCTTATATGAATTTTATAATGACTTTTCTTTGCATTATTTTGATTTTATGCTTTTATTGTTCCCGAGAATTTATTATGTTATGAGCAAAATAAAGATTATTACTATTATATAAAACTACAGATATTTTTATATATTGACTGCAAATATTTATTTAAGAACAGAACAGCAATTGGAAATAATACAAAATCAGCTAGATCAGGCAACAAGCACCACGAGTCTTTGGCCTATTGAACCTAACTTGTTTGCTCTGTGGCAGTGTGTTTCACAATCTACTTGTGTTTCATATTTGTCAAATATGTCTCTTATGTGCATTTATATAACATTGTATTGACAAAAGCAATTCTTAAGTTTATTTGCGCGCCACCCAGCGTTTTTTTTTAAATCAAACAATTAAATCAGGAGGTTGGCAGCTATGCGTCCACTTCCGTTCTTTTTTTGAATCTGAGGACACATATTTTTGTATTTTCATAGCGAAGTTAACAAGCTCAATCAGGTGCTATTTTTTAGGGTTTTGTAAAATAATTTTTAAAAAACCCTACTAAAATCACGTCCTGTCTGTCCGTCCGCGTGTCACGGCACTTTTTCTCGCAAACTACCAAGGCTAGAAATTTTATATGCAGGTGTAAAGTGGTGCTCTCTTCAAAGTTCAATTTAAGAAAAAAATTATAAGGTATTTAAGGGGAGTCTCCCCATATAGGGAAGTGGCCCCCGAAAAAAAAATCATCAAAGGTAGACGATATGGGTATCAAATGAAAGGTCTTAATGAGAACTTTTCAAAACAGGTCTCAATTTGACACTTTTTGCTTCGAGGGGCACACAGCTAAGGAAAATACACGAAAAATTTGACACTATGCTATTACATCCGGCTTGTGTAAGATGTGTCAAATGAGCCTTCTGTGCACTTTGTACTTTCGAAATATTTTTGCCAATTTTCTTAAACGCCACGAAGAAGTACACATTTGGTGTAAATTTTAGTGCTATCGGCCGACTGGTTCTCGAGCTATATCTGCCGGAAATATTTTTTTAGTCTACTTGAACCCAGTTATCGGATTTTATTTTATTTTCATGTGCGCCGCCCATCGGATTTTCTTGGAACTGTGCTATTATACGAAGCACAAAAAGGAACAAATACGGTTTAAATATCAGTGCAATCGAGCGACTGGGTATTAAGTTATTATGTGCCAAAAATATTTTTTTAGTTGACTTGGGCACTACCCATCGATTTTTATTAATTCTATTACAACCGGCATAGGTGTAAATTTTATTTCAATAGGTCGAGTGGTTATCTAGATATTAATTCATTTTAACATATAAGATAGAATTTGTTTTTAGTTAAAAATGTTACAATGCAAATCATAATAGAGTTTATAAAAACAATAATGTGACTTTGAAAGCCTCAACTAGGATCATTTTATAGTTCCAGGCTGACAGTGGAGGTATTTAGTGGGGAGTCCAAAGGCAGGTCTGGGAACCCCACACTCAGCGCGTGCATAGCCTTCACCTCCTAACCACAGAAAAGAAAATTAGGAGCGTTTTAAAGTACAATATAATTACCTCTCTCAGAATAAGAAAAGGACAAACTAATATGAATAAACCATCTTTTAGGAACGCTTCCAATTAAATTCGGCATAATGAAAATAATCTAAAATCTGATTCAATCCTCATTTTACCAAGTATGTGAATATAATCTTATAATGAATAGTTGCATTATATTACAAATGGCTTAAAACATACCATAACTTACGTATAAACCATTATCTACATACCTTCTTTTCGCCTTTTGTGTTCTATCAAGGTACTATCTTCAATCCTTTCCTGTAATAGAAGTTAAAGTTTCTGTAAAACATATGGAATATAAAGAAATTAACATGAATTAAAACATGACAAATTCTGTCCTTAGATTAAGTTCGCTCAGAGTTTTTCGAGGGCACAGGTCAATTTCTGAAAAGGCAGAATATGTAATAGTATATCACATATCCGATCGATATCCTCCCGGCCGAAATGCAAAGGTTCTACCAAAGCAAGTACGTAGGGGAAAAAAGCAAAATTTACAAAAAACTAAAGAAGCAAAGTGGATTAATGGCGCAGCCCCCAGTGAAACTGCAAATTTGGGTAAAAAAATACTACTTCTATTTAGACGACTACCCACCCACCTTTCCCAATTTATTATATATACTCGTATATATACATATATATATATATATATATATATATATATATATATATATATATATATATATATATATATATATATCTATATATATATATATATATATATGTATATATATATATATATATATATATCTATATATATATACATATATATATATATATATTGTTGCGAATTCCGGCGTACCAACTTCCTCCCATTCGCAACTTCAAATTGCCGCCGTAACATTGTCCCTTTCCTTTGGGCATTCCTACCTTTTCCTCCATAAATTTATTTATTTTTTTTACATGTTTCCATTTTCCCTTTAATTTTTACTCCCCCATCATCACAATACTACCCTTTTTCCTTATTAACAACTACAAAAAAATAATACCTACTAATAATTTCAATTTTCCCACTAATAACGTTCCATTTATTAATTCCCACTAACAAAATTTCATTCTATTCATTTTCCCTAACAAAACCTAATTCCTTCCTTAACACTAACTAATTCCATTCCCACTAACAAATTTTATATTTTTATACTAACAAAAATGAATTGACTAACAAAATTCAATCCCATGCCCAAATGAATCATTGAAGTTGCTAATCTGATGAATGGGAGATCGATAAGGCATAGCTCCATTGGATACGTCGCGAGATTCGACCGTGCGACTGCTGGAACCCTGAGTTCAAGTTCCCCCGGGCGCACGGAAGCACTTTTTTTGAGGTATCGGCAAAATCAATAGTTTTCGTAATGTACTCGTATGTGTGACACTTTACATTCAATCAAGCGATTCTTGGGGATGTAAATTGCCATATATGCAAGTCAATGGAAACTATTGTGATTGTCGATACGGGAACAAAAAATGTGTGGGTAGCGGAATCGAAGTGTAATGAACTTCGATTGCGTTACCCAGATGTGGCAGCGGTAATTGGAAAAAGAATTTGGATTGCGGGATCGGAGGGGAGAAAGGTAAAAAGTGCAAGTGAGGTGGTTGGAATTAGGCAGTCAGGATTGGACGTGGAAAAGGAAGGTTGAACGCTTTGGGGAGTCAGGATTTGATTTGACAAAGAAGAGGGAGTTTTTTTTCGGTTTTTGGTGAAGTGAATATTTGGCTGTTAAAGATAAAGGAGTTTTCTGTGTGGGATATAAGTGATTTTTGGGGTTTTTAAAATTGGGAAAGAATTGAATAGACTTTTTTTTGAAGTTTTAGTGACGAAGAGTGGAAAGATTGAAAAAGTGAGGGGAGTTTTGCATTTTGGGAAGAGAGGGGATTTGACTTTGTGTAGTGTGAAGAAAAGAAAAATTTTATTAATTTGAAGTGCGGAAAACGAAAATTGTGCGAGAAAAATAAAGATTTTGCTAATTTGGATTGCGGGAAGACGAAAATTGTTGTCAAAAGCTTGGGTTGAAATTTAGTGAAAAGAAAAAAAGACAGATTGGAGGAATCAATTAATGCGGATAAAAGTGGCCCTTACGTTTTTTTTTTCTGGTTTAGTGATTCTAAATTACAATTAATTTTCAGCGACCCCACGCTTCTTTTGCTGTATTGCACCGGGCGCTCGGAGTTCTACGGGGAAAGAAGTGAGTACAATTTTAGTTTTTTTTTCCTTTTTTTAATATATTATCCAATAGTTTGATTATCATATTCTCCATAGTCTTGAATTATTTTATGTTGGTAGATTCTAATTTTTGTATATTGTTTCAAATTTCGAAAGGGGTTTTTAGTAGTTTTGTTTTAACTGATTTTCTTTTGTATACCTTGGATTTAAATTATAACTTGAAATAAAAACGGCCACAATGTTCTGAGAGAACAACTATTTTTCATTTCTCAATGTGACCTCCCCCTTTCCCGTCCTTTTCCCTATGTGCTAGTATTTATATGTAAGGTGGCTCAGCACGAGCAGAGGGTGCCCCGAAAGACCCACGACACGACTGAGCGCTAGCCGGCCTCAGTATGCCACCCCGGGCTACACACCCCTCTGCCAATATTTAATGTCTGCAACTGCGGTGACTTCCGTGGTTGCTACATATGGCGCCCAATCTTGGTTTTAGTTGATTTTATCAGTTTTTAATTATAACGTAAATTTTTCAATTTCAGATTTGTTTGGCTTGAGTACCTGGAGTGCCTGACTTGAATAGTGGTTTGAGCATTCCAGGGAAATTATTTTTTTTTTTGTTGCGTTGGAAATTTTTTATGAGTTTGGATATAATTTTTACATGATTTCATTGATGGTTTTAAGTTTAATCTGGAGTTTTGATAGTTAAATATTGAAATTTTGATCACGGGGTTCGCCGCAGTTGCAGTGGCGCCTACCGTGCTGTTTTGTGTTTGATAGTCTCCACCGGCTATGATAGTGGGCATGCTTTAGCAGTGTGGATGTTGGTTGGGATCAACCGAATTTTGAGTCGTTGGCTATATCTCCCTGCACGGGATAGTTGGACTTAGATCCATCTCTTGGAATTAGCCAACGCTTTCGGCCCTTCCATCATCTATCTGGTGGTAGCTTTGGGATATGTGCGGCTCTTGTCCGAGCCATTATGAAGTCCGTAGTATTTCATAATGGTCTCGTAGTCAGCTTTTGAGGTGACAATTGGAGCGGAGTCCGCCTACAAATTCTATTGTTATACCAGGCACTGTTGTGGTTTGTCTGCTTCGTGTTATGTCTAAATTTTAATCACCATCCCATATAATTACCTGTTCTTTTCCTTTACCTCCTAGGGGAAATCATTTTGAGAAATGATAGCAAAATCACTTTCGATAATTGAATTTAAACATAATTCCATTTGCACTCGCTTGCACTCATCCCGCTTACTTCTCGTCATATATTTTCCTTTATTTCGCCACTTCATTCAAAGTTTATTATTGATTGTAATGTAGATAGTGTTAGATTTGGGTTGACTTCAAACTCATTGAATTAAGGTTCAGATTAGTTATAGATTATTAGAGTCAATTAGGGTCTTGGGTTAGATTAGTTTTAGATAAGCGGGTTTATGGTTTTACGGATGTTAGCTTAGAGTAATTCGGTTAGTTTTAATATTAATGATTGATATTAGGTTAGTTCGTTTTGGGTTTTGAGTAATTTTTATTAGTTTTAGTTTTGATGATTGGAGATTGCGTTTAGTTTAATTATTTTTTTTGGGTTTGAATAATTGTAAGGTTGAGTTTGATAATTGATTTTAGTTTATGTTTGTTAGTTAGGTTTTGGTCAGGGTTAATTTGCACGTAGTGTGCATTATAGAGACTTTTTATTTTTATTCTAGCTAGTAAGTTTTAAAATTTTATATATAGATTTACTTGTCCGTTTGTCCGTCTGGCATTCAACTTTTAATTTATTTTTACAGAATCATTTGTTCGTCCGTCTGTGATTTATAAAATTATTTATTTTATTCATATTGTCGGTGTTGTCCGTCTGTTCATAGATTTTTATATTTCTAAATTGTTTCGATGATCTGTGGTTTTTTATCATTTTTAATTTTCATCATGTTTCCGCACACGCCGTATGATTACTTCACTTGCCCTTCACCGCGTTCTTCTCAGGATTTGCCAGAATCTCATTCACAGCATCCGTTTCGGGATAATGGCCAGACATCTGAATCGGATGAAACTTTTATTCCCATGCATAAATGGGGATTCAAGTTTGATGGAGGCTCAGGTGGAATGGATGCTCGCCAGTTTATGTTCCGTGTTAGCACCTTGGCTCAAAGCTACGGTATTTCGGAGCGTGAATTGGTGTCGACCTTGCATATTCTCCTGCAAGGATCTGCCAAAAACTGGTACTGGCAGATGCGTGAACTGTATGGAGACTTGAGTTGGAGTCAGCTGAAATGTGAACTCATTGAACGATTTGGATCTCGGCTTGATGATGCACATATTTGGGAAAATATGTTCGCCCGCAAGCAGAGATCTCACGAGCCGTTCATAGAGTTCTTCGAATCCATTGAAGCGATGTCTCTCCAACTCAGGACTCCGATGAGGGACACGGATCTGCGAGAACTAGTCTTTAAGAACATGAATCTCCGATTGCAGGAGCATCTGGCTGGACATGAGTTCTCAACCACCCGAGATCTCGTCAGGATGTGTCGCCGAATTGAAATCACATGGCAACGGCTGGAAATGGATAACCTTCGATATCCAGTTCAGACATGTGAAGTCAATTCTGTGCAACTGCATGACGAATTTTCGGCTGGTTATGATTCATGTCTCCGGTCCGGTGCCCTCCCTGCTGAAGCGCATCCTACTATTCCCCTGCAATCATTTTCTCGGGGAATTGGAATTCAGTCACCGAGGTCTGTAGATGTTTCTACACAGACGTCGCTGCCTGAGGTCCAATTTCACCAAAGCAATTCCCTGGACGTGGCTTGTGACTTTGATTCTGACTGCAAGCCTAACCGCAAGCGGCGAGGATCGAAGTCACGATTCCACAGATCATGGAAATATTTTGTCACGCGACGGTTTCTCAAGCGAGCGTGCATTGAGTCAATCGTGGCATCGCACGAAGACAAGCGGCCTTATGCTGAGATCAGCATTAAGGGACGCAAATTGAAAGGTCTGTTAGACAGTGGTGCAAGCGTTAGCATCCTGGGAGCGGGAGCCCTTGACCTCGTCCGGGACCTTGGTTTGTATCTTCATTCGATGCATGCCGATGTCAAAACGGCATCAGGTCATAGGGCTGACGTGTTGGGATACGTTACTGCATTGGTTCAATTCAATAATCGAACTCGGTTGATTCGGTTTTTGATTGTTCCGGCATTAACGTATTCTATTTATCTCGGGATTGATTTTTGGGACGCTTTTAACATCGCGCCAGTTGTATTGCCCCTGTCTGCAGAATCTTTTATGTCTACTTCAGTCCCCTTGAGTCGTTCTTCTCTTGCGGCCGGTGACCCATCCGAAGTTGTTGACCACCACCTATCGTCCATCGATAAGGTGAAGCTGAGCAAAAGCATCCCGATTTCTAAACGTCATTATTCGGGTACTGCTCATTGCACGGTCGATACTCATTACAGTGGTGAAATCGTACTGCTGAATGAGGTGCACAATGATTCGGATGGAGCATTGTCTGCCGGGAGGAGCGAGTTAAGTGACGGATACTGGGGCTCGCCAATCACCTAAACAGAAACCAGACAGAATATTTCCATGGTGTGAAGTCCAGTGAATGTCTACTTTTTTTGTTTTTTTTTCCGGTTACCTCTGCCGACATTCTTTCTTTGCCCGGCTGAATGAGACACTCAGGGTCTGGGTCGTCCCCACGATTGTTGCGAATTCCGGCGTACCAACTTCCTCCCATTCGCAACTTCAAATTGCCGCCGTAACATTGTCCCTTTCCTTTGGGCATTCCTACCTTTTCCTCCATAAATTTATTTATTTTTTTTACATGTTTCCATTTTCCCTTTAATTTTTACTCCCCCATCATCACAATACTACCCTTTTTCCTTATTAACAACTACAAAAAAATAATACCTACTAATAATTTCAATTTTCCCACTAATAACGTTCCATTTATTAATTCCCACTAACAAAATTTCATTCTATTCATTTTCCCTAACAAAACCTAATTCCTTCCTTAACACTAACTAATTCCATTCCCACTAACAAATTTTATATTTTTATACTAACAAAAATGAATTGACTAACAAAATTCAATCCCATGCCCAAATGAATCATTGAAGTTGCTAATCTGATGAATGGGAGATCGATAAGGCATAGCTCCATTGGATACGTCGCGAGATTCGACCGTGCGACTGCTGGAACCCTGAGTTCAAGTTCCCCCGGGCGCACGGAAGCACTTTTTTTGAGGTATCGGCAAAATCAATAGTTTTCGTAATGTACTCGTATGTGTGACACTTTACATTCAATCAAGCGATTCTTGGGGATGTAAATTGCCATATATGCAAGTCAATGGAAACTATTGTGATTGTCGATACGGGAACAAAAAATGTGTGGGTAGCGGAATCGAAGTGTAATGAACTTCGATTGCGTTACCCAGATGTGGCAGCGGTAATTGGAAAAAGAATTTGGATTGCGGGATCGGAGGGGAGAAAGGTAAAAAGTGCAAGTGAGGTGGTTGGAATTAGGCAGTCAGGATTGGACGTGGAAAAGGAAGGTTGAACGCTTTGGGGAGTCAGGATTTGATTTGACAAAGAAGAGGGAGTTTTTTTTTCGGTTTTTGGTGAAGTGAATATTTGGCTGTTAAAGATAAAGGAGTTTTCTGTGTGGGATATAAGTGATTTTTGGGGTTTTTAAAATTGGGAAAGAATTGAATAGACTTTTTTTTGAAGTTTTAGTGACGAAGAGTGGAAAGATTGAAAAAGTGAGGGGAGTTTTGCATTTTGGGAAGAGAGGGGATTTGACTTTGTGTAGTGTGAAGAAAAGAAAAATTTTATTAATTTGAAGTGCGGAAAACGAAAATTGTGCGAGAAAAATAAAGATTTTGCTAATTTGGATTGCGGGAAGACGAAAATTGTTGTCAAAAGCTTGGGTTGAAATTTAGTGAAAAGAAAAAAAGACAGATTGGAGGAATCAATTAATGCGGATAAAAGTGGCCCTTACGTTTTTTTTTCTGGTTTAGTGATTCTAAATTACAATTAATTTTCAGCGACCCCACGCTTCTTTTGCTGTATTGCACCGGGCGCTCGGAGTTCTACGGGGAAAGAAGTGAGTACAATTTTAGTTTTTTTTTCCTTTTTTTAATATATTATCCAATAGTTTGATTATCATATTCTCCATAGTCTTGAATTATTTTATGTTGGTAGATTCTAATTTTTGTATATTGTTTCAAATTTCGAAAGGGGTTTTTAGTAGTTTTGTTTTAACTGATTTTCTTTTGTATACCTTGGATTTAAATTATAACTTGAAATAAAAACGGCCACAATGTTCTGAGAGAACAACTATTTTTCATTTCTCAATGTGACCTCCCCCTTTCCCGTCCTTTTCCCTATGTGCTAGTATTTATATGTAAGGTGGCTCAGCACGAGCAGAGGGTGCCCCGAAAGACCCACGACACGACTGAGCGCTAGCCGGCCTCAGTATGCCACCCCGGGCTACACACCCCTCTGCCAATATTTAATGTCTGCAACTGCGGTGACTTCCGTGGTTGCTACATATGGCGCCCAATCTTGGTTTTAGTTGATTTTATCAGTTTTTAATTATAACGTAAATTTTTCAATTTCAGATTTGTTTGGCTTGAGTACCTGGAGTGCCTGACTTGAATAGTGGTTTGAGCATTCCAGGGAAATTATTTTTTTTTTTTGTTGCGTTGGAAATTTTTTATGAGTTTGGATATAATTTTTACATGATTTCATTGATGGTTTTAAGTTTAATCTGGAGTTTTGATAGTTAAATATTGAAATTTTGATCACGGGGTTCGCCGCAGTTGCAGTGGCGCCTACCGTGCTGTTTTGTGTTTGATAGTCTCCACCGGCTATGATAGTGGGCATGCTTTAGCAGTGTGGATGTTGGTTGGGATCAACCGAATTTTGAGTCGTTGGCTATATCTCCCTGCACGGGATAGTTGGACTTAGATCCATCTCTTGGAATTAGCCAACGCTTTCGGCCCTTCCATCATCTATCTGGTGGTAGCTTTGGGATATGTGCGGCTCTTGTCCGAGCCATTATGAAGTCCGTAGTATTTCATAATGGTCTCGTAGTCAGCTTTTGAGGTGACAATTGGAGCGGAGTCCGCCTACAAATTCTATTGTTATACCAGGCACTGTTGTGGTTTGTCTGCTTCGTGTTATGTCTAAATTTTAATCACCATCCCATATAATTACCTGTTCTTTTCCTTTACCTCCTAGGGGAAATCATTTTGAGAAATGATAGCAAAATCACTTTCGATAATTGAATTTAAACATAATTCCATTTGCACTCGCTTGCACTCATCCCGCTTACTTCTCGTCATATATTTTCCTTTATTTCGCCACTTCATTCAAAGTTTATTATTGATTGTAATGTAGATAGTGTTAGATTTGGGTTGACTTCAAACTCATTGAATTAAGGTTCAGATTAGTTATAGATTATTAGAGTCAATTAGGGTCTTGGGTTAGATTAGTTTTAGATAAGCGGGTTTATGGTTTTACGGATGTTAGCTTAGAGTAATTCGGTTAGTTTTAATATTAATGATTGAGATTAGGTTAGTTCGTTTTGGGTTTTGAGTAATTTTTATTAGTTTTAGTTTTGATGATTGGAGATTGCGTTTAGTTTAATTATTTTTTTTGGGTTTGAATAATTGTAAGGTTGAGTTTGATAATTGATTTTAGTTTATGTTTGTTAGTTAGGTTTTGGTCAGGGTTAATTTGCACGTAGTGTGCATTATAGAGACTTTTTATTTTTATTCTAGCTAGTAAGTTTTAAAATTTTATATATAGATTTACTTGTCCGTTTGTCCGTCTGGCATTCAACTTTTAATTTATTTTTACAGAATCATTTGTTCGTCCGTCTGTGATTTATAAAATTATTTATTTTATTCATATTGTCGGTGTTGTCCGTCTGTTCATAGATTTTTATATTTCTAAATTGTTTCGATGATCTGTGGTTTTTTATCATTTTTAATTTTCATCATGTTTCCGCACACGCCGTATGATTACTTCGCTTGCCCTTCACCGCGTTCTTCTCAGGATTTGCCAGAATCTCATTCACAGCATCCGTTTCGGGATAATGGCCAGACATCTAAATCGGATGAAACTTTTATTCCCATGCATAAATGGGGATTCAAGTTTGATGGAGGCTCAGGTGGAATGGATGCTCGCCAGTTTATGTTCCGTGTTAGCACCTTGGCTCAAAGCTACGGTATTTCGGAGCGTGAATTGGTGTCGACCTTACATATTCTCCTGCAAGGATCTGCCAAAAACTGGTACTGGCAGATGCGTGAACTGTATGGAGACTTGAGTTGGAGTCAGCTGAAATGTGAACTCATTGAACGATTTGGATCTCGGCTTGATGATGCACATATTTGGGAAAATATGTTCGCCCGCAAGCAGAGATCTCACGAGCCGTTCATAGAGTTCTTCGAATCCATTGAAGCGATGTCTCTCCAACTCAGGACTCCGATGAGGGACACGGATCTGCGAGAACTAGTCTTTAAGAACATGAATCTCCGATTGCAGGAGCATCTGGCTGGACATGAGTTCTCAACCACCCGAGATCTCGTCAGGATGTGTCGCCGAATTGAAATCACATGGCAACGGCTGGAAATGGATAACCTTCGATATCCAGTTCAGACATGTGAAGTCAATTCTGTGCAACTGCATGACGAATTTTCGGCTGGTTATGATTCATGTCTCCGGTCCGGTGCCCTCCCTGCTGAAGCGCATCCTACTATTCCCCTGCAATCATTTTCTCGGGGAATTGGAATTCAGTCACCGAGGTCTGTAGATGTTTCTACACAGACGTCGCTGCCTGAGGTCCAATTTCACCAAAGCAATTCCCTGGACGTGGCTTGTGACTTTGATTCTGACTGCAAGCCTAACCGCAAGCGGCGAGGATCGAAGTCACGATTCCACAGATCATGGAAATATTTTGTCACGCGACGGTTTCTCAAGCGAGCGTGCATTGAGTCAATCGTGGCATCGCACGAAGACAAGCGGCCTTATGCTGAGATCAGCATTAAGGGACGCAAATTGAAAGGTCTGTTAGACAGTGGTGCAAGCGTTAGCATCCTGGGAGCGGGAGCCCTTGACCTCGTCCGGGACCTTGGTTTGTATCTTCATTCGATGCATGCCGATGTCAAAACGGCATCAGGTCATAGGGCTGACGTGTTGGGATACGTTACTGCATTGGTTCAATTCAATAATCGAACTCGGTTGATTCGGTTTTTGATTGTTCCGGCATTAACGTATTCTATTTATCTCGGGATTGATTTTTGGGACGCTTTTAACATCGCGCCAGTTGTATTGCCCCTGTCTGCAGAATCTTTTATGTCTACTTCAGTCCCCTTGAGTCGTTCTTCTCTTGCGGCCGGTGACCCATCCGAAGTTGTTGACCACCACCTATCGTCCATCGATAAGGTGAAGCTGAGCAAAAGCATCCCGATTTCTAAACGTCATTATTCGGGTACTGCTCATTGCACGGTCGATACTCATTACAGTGGTGAAATCGTACTGCTGAATGAGGTGCACAATGATTCGGATGGAGCATTGTCTGCCGGGAGGAGCGAGTTAAGTGACGGATACTGGGGCTCGCCAATCACCTAAACAGAAACCAGACAGAATATTTCCATGGTGTGAAGTCCAGTGAATGTCTACTTTTTTTGTTTTTTTTTCCGGTTACCTCTGCCGACATTCTTTCTTTGCCCGGTTGAATGAGACACTCAGGGTCTGGGTCGTCCCCACGATTGTTGCGAATTCCGGCGTACCAACTTCCTCCCATTCGCAACTTCAAATTGCCGCCGTAACATTGTCCCTTTCCTTTGGGCATTCCTACCTTTTCCTCCATAAATTTATTTATTTTTTTTACATGTTTCCATTTTCCCTTTAATTTTTACTCCCCCATCATCACAATACTACCCTTTTTCCTTATTAACAACTACAAAAAAATAATACCTACTAATAATTTCAATTTTCCCACTAATAACGTTCCATTTATTAATTCCCACTAACAAAATTTCATTCTATTCATTTTCCCTAACAAAACCTAATTCCTTCCTTAACACTAACTAATTCCATTCCCACTAACAAATTTTATATTTTTATACTAACAAAAATGAATTGACTAACAAAATTCAATCCCATGCCCAAATGAATCATTGAAGTTGCTAATCTGATGAATGGGAGATCGATAAGGCATAGCTCCATTGGATACGTCGCGAGATTCGACCGTGCGACTGCTGGAACCCTGAGTTCAAGTTCCCCCGGGCGCACGGAAGCACTTTTTTTGAGGTATCGGCAAAATCAATAGTTTTCGTAATGTACTCGTATGTGTGACACTTTACATTCAATCAAGCGATTCTTGGGGATGTAAATTGCCATATATGCAAGTCAATGGAAACTATTGTGATTGTCGATACGGGAACAAAAAATGTGTGGGTAGCGGAATCGAAGTGTAATGAACTTCGATTGCGTTACCCAGATGTGGCAGCGGTAATTGGAAAAAGAATTTGGATTGCGGGATCGGAGGGGAGAAAGGTAAAAAGTGCAAGTGAGGTGGTTGGAATTAGGCAGTCAGGATTGGACGTGGAAAAGGAAGGTTGAACGCTTTGGGGAGTCAGGATTTGATTTGACAAAGAAGAGGGAGTTTTTTTTTCGGTTTTTGGTGAAGTGAATATTTGGCTGTTAAAGATAAAGGAGTTTTCTGTGTGGGATATAAGTGATTTTTGGGGTTTTTAAAATTGGGAAAGAATTGAATAGACTTTTTTTTGAAGTTTTAGTGACGAAGAGTGGAAAGATTGAAAAAGTGAGGGGAGTTTTGCATTTTGGGAAGAGAGGGGATTTGACTTTGTGTAGTGTGAAGAAAAGAAAAATTTTATTAATTTGAAGTGCGGAAAACGAAAATTGTGCGAGAAAAATAAAGATTTTGCTAATTTGGATTGCGGGAAGACGAAAATTGTTGTCAAAAGCTTGGGTTGAAATTTAGTGAAAAGAAAAAAAGACAGATTGGAGGAATCAATTAATGCGGATAAAAGTGGCCCTTACGTTTTTTTTTTTCTGGTTTAGTGATTCTAAATTACAATTAATTTTCAGCGACCCCACGCTTCTTTTGCTGTATTGCACCGGGCGCTCGGAGTTCTACGGGGAAAGAAGTGAGTACAATTTTAGTTTTTTTTTCCTTTTTTTAATATATTATCCAATAGTTTGATTATCATATTCTCCATAGTCTTGAATTATTTTATGTTGGTAGATTCTAATTTTTGTATATTGTTTCAAATTTCGAAAGGGGTTTTTAGTAGTTTTGTTTTAACTGATTTTCTTTGTATACCTTGGATTTAAATTATAACTTGAAATAAAAACGGCCACAATGTTCTGAGAGAACAACTATTTTTCATTTCTCAATGTGACCTCCCCCTTTCCCGTCCTTTTCCCTATGTGCTAGTATTTATATGTAAGGTGGCTCAGCACGAGCAGAGGGTGCCCCGAAAGACCCACGACACGACTGAGCGCTAGCCGGCCTCAGTATGCCACCCCGGGCTACACACCCCTCTGCCAATATTTAATGTCTGCAACTGCGGTGACTTCCGTGGTTGCTACATAATATATATATATATATATATATATATATATATATATATATATATATATATATATATATATATATAAATATATATATATATATATATATATATATATATATATATACATATATATATATATATATATATATATATATATATATATATATATATATATATATATATATATATATATATATATATATATATATATGTACATTGTTACATGTGCAAATAATTCAATTGTTTTCGCAACTATTCAGAATATGATGATCAATAAACGAATGTTTACTCGAAGCACAAGAACCCACCAAGCCTGATCAATATCTGAAAGTGACGTCACTGCGGCCATTCAGGATTGTTCGAATATTCCAGGTAGTTCGCCAATATACGAGAAATGAATTGAATGACTAGAGACCATATATAAAGCCGAGCTGAATGAATGGGAAGGATAGTAAAACCGCGATAGTAAGAACTGCGATAAGTGTGGAGTGCGAATTAAAGGCGGCATTAGTTGATAGTTAAGACAGTTGAATTAAAAATTTATGGACAAGTGAAAAGTAGAATTAGTGAAAGTTAAATTATTGTTTGTGCATTGTTTAGTAAATAAACTCTTTTACTTAATTTAAAAGACTGTGCGTTTTCACTTTCCCGGAACATTAAAATTATTGGCCGCGAGCCATAACACGCGACAGTGGTGTCGAGAAGTGAAAAAGAAAACTTCGAAAGTGAAAACTTTTAAGCATTTTTAAAGTGCATAATAGTGAAATTTAACGTGGACACTGGTGGAAAAATAGCTGAAGTGCTATAGAAACTGTAGTCCTTACCAACCACAGAAGGATTTGTGTTGTTAGCGACTTGTACGTTAACCGAAGACACGGTCGTTATTGATTGGTAAATCGCGCGAATGAGTGATAGGAATCAGGCAGCAGGAAGAATTCACTGGACAACTCCAGAAGAAAGCGACGGGTGCGTATTACGAAGCAGTAGAGCACTCTCAACTCCAAAAAGTAAGTCTGAATCTTCTTGTTCTAGCTCAAATCAACAAGTGAAGCGAGAAACCGAGCCCGATGAATTGGACACAATTATTGAATTAACGAATACGGTTGAAAATTTGCATGTGGATCGTTTAGAGCGAATTAGTCAGTTCCGCGAACAAACGAAGCAATTTAAAGAAGAGATTAAACCCTTTGGCGCAGTCTCGCTAAACCAGACCAGTTTTTTCGATCTATCGCAATCTTTAAAGACGCTGATTACGTCTCACGATTGGAATTTATCGTTTGAGGCAGGCCCATCTACAAACGCTTCAATTGATCAAACCAATCATTCTAGTCCTGTTTGTATGACTGGTAAGGGGGTGGAAGTTAAGAATTTTGCAGGCAATATGGCCGATTATGCTAAGGTAGCTCAGTTAATGGGGCAGATGATCCCTTTGTTTTCGGGAGCCCCAAGCCCGTCAATAGTTTTAGAGCTGCATACCTTTATTGGCTGCAGCAGGCAAGTTTGGAAGTGTTTGAATAGCCAGGAGCAGGTAGCTTTCATGCAGATCTTTCCGACTCGTCTTCGAGGGGAGGCTTATCAGCTGATATCGTCAAAGTTTCCTTCAACTCTAGAGACAGCTGAGGAGCTCTTAAACCGCGTCCATTTGCCAAGGGAAACCTACCAGGAATTGGTGAGTGGACTCATCTCAGCCAAACAAAGCCCCACGGAATCAGTATTGTCTTACACATCACGTCTGAGGCAAATGCTTAAGCGGTGCCAGGAGGCTGCTGTAGTTAAGTATGGCTCAGAGGTAAGTAAGATCGCAAACGCACGGCTGGAGGATTTCGCTAAGAATGCCTTTAGGGTTGGTGTTAACAATCCCCATCTTTGTCAGTATTTGTTGACGCAGGAAACGTCTACCTTCGAGGATTTAGTTACTAAAGGATTAAATATGGAAAAATTGCAGCAGGGGGCTTTCCTTCTTCAGGGCAATCCGATACAGTTGCCTGGTCAACATGCATTTATGCTTCAACAAACTAGTTACAAACCTAATCCGTGTGCTGTTTCTTTCCAGCCACAGGTAGCAATGGCGCTCGATCCAAGTTCGGGCTCGAAGTCATCTAAATTTGCAAAGAGTCCCAAAATCACGTGTAACTTTTGTCATAAGCTAATCCACACTTATGCGGACTGCTATAGTCGCAAAAATACTCCTTATTGTCCAGAATGTAAGGAGTATGGTCACGATCAGAGGGATTGTAAGGCGAGGCCAGCTACGGCAACACCAGTTGTTAATGAGGGTCCAAGGGTTTTTAGTGTCCAGGTGAAATGTGATTTTTGTGGCCGAAGTGGTCATGGCGTGGGTACGTGTTTCCAAAAGAAAAGATGGAAAGCCAAGCAGCAGGAAATGAGACACAGTCGAGTCGAAAATCCCCGGCTCGGCTACAATAAAGACGATGCAACCAGGAAGCCAATATCTCAGTAGGAAGGTTGAATCTAGGGTATCGCAGGAAGTCGCTGGCGGGCTTAACACAGTAGATAACAGATACAGAGAATCAAACCTCATGACCGCTTCATTACCTTTAGATATTGAGAAACAGGAGAAAAGTAAATTTACCATAGAAACAGGTGCAGAGTTTAGCATAATTAGCAAATCGGCAATACGTGATACGTGTCCAATAGATGTTAGTCGTAAGCTCACTTTGTCAAGCCCTTTTGGGGAAGGAGAAACCCTTGGTTCTACGCAAGGCAATTTCGAGCTCCCCACCAACCTTCCTTGTCCTTTTCTTGTAGTGGACTCAATTCTGGGGGCGTTCAATGATGGTCTTCTTGGAAATGACTTTCTAGCAAAAAATTGTAATATAGAAGGTCCTGTTCAGTCACTAGTGTTTCCTCGCACGGAAGCAAATGGTAGTGAATTCAGGGTTCCTTTTGAGTGCCAAGGGGAACAGTACATCTGCATCAGTCTTCGGTTGAGGCGCCGAATAGCGCATACGCGTTGTCCACCAGGGTAACGCGAGGCGCGGCGTGTTTATCAGACCGAGCTCAGGATGTGAATTGTAGTTCTGCCACGGGGCACGCTAGCAGCCAAAGCGGTTATCACATTGTTGCCATGGACACAACATCGAGTGGAGGTTCCGATTCGGTTGGATCAGAGAATGCTTTGTACCGCAAGTTCAATAGCGGATAGCGTGTTCTTAGCCAATGCTCTTCTAGATCCGGTCCGCCCTATAATAGGGTTAATGAACTCGAGCAAGGCGCCAGTTGCACTTAAAGAGATTGTTTTGGAACTTAAGAAGTTGGATGAGTATTTGATTGATATTCTAGAGGATACGAATAAGGAGGTAGAATCCAGTCAAGCGCCTTACAAGGGTCCCCTCATGAAACAGATAGGGGGTTTAGTATCAGCTGGGAGAGGAACTCAGAACTTAGCTAATGATCGGTCAGGGAACAAATGTACTAAATCAGCGTATAACCAGTATACCCTATGTATAGTGGTATGAACTGGAGCTCAATTTGAAGCGTATATACAACATCAAGGCTCCCGAGAGAGAACTCGCTTAAACCAGAACAACAAAGACGAGAGTTAACTTTAAAGCATTACTTTTATTGTATTATTAATTTTTTTAAAAACATTTACATTACAATCCAATTGATCAATTAGATTTCACTTTTATTTATTTATTAAAAACCTCCAACTATCAGCCATCCTGAAGAGGGTAACGATTGGACGAGCTAATGGATCGGGGTGGCCATACGGCGTGGAACGCAATACGGCCGATTGAGGACCGCGGCCCAAGCCAACACCTCACCTCTCACCATTTCTTCGGACACTGGACAGCACTTTCCACTTAAACTTAAACGCGAACACTTAAATGTTGTAGATGATAATTGGGTAGCAGCACGCTCCCTTACTGGACTTGAAAACCGACTGACTGGTATAAGACTCCACGACTATAAATATTAATTAAGTACGAGCTTTTGATCTAGTTTGCCGCTAAAATCGCTGAGACGATGAGAACGTGAGTTCTCCTTTACTGGGAACTTTTCTCCCCGCTTCACCTTATCAATTTTTAAGATGATGAGAGCCATTCTGCAAAATTTACGATATTATCGTAGCCAGCTTTGGGGAAATACTTTGCATAGGAGCGAAGAAAGCTTTTCGCCCCCATATTCGCCGCAGCTCTCAGTCGGCAGGCGAAAGCTTTTACATGATCGCTATTCCATTAGCTTGCTCATACATAGATCTTCTCGCTTGTGGTTACTCGCTGCCATGTACGTGTCATCCATATGTTGAAGCTTCATAGCGGTATATTGGCCGCAACGTACAGGGCTATCATGTACTAGCGTTTGCCCATGCTAACTCCTAAGTTGTTTATTCACCGCTATGTACATGCATATGTTGAAGCTTCACAGCGGCATATTGGCCGCAATGTACACGGCTATCATGTACTAGCGTTTATCTATGCTAACTCCTAAGTTGTTTATTCGCCGTAAAGTACATCCATATGCTGAAGCTTCACAGCGGCATATTGGCAGCAACGTACATAGTTATCATGGTGTAGTTTATCTGCCGTAATGTAGATTGGCGTCATTGGCTGACGCTTTTAGCGCTAAACGGTAGGCGGGAGTTCCACTCGCTCGTTCGTAACAAGGGCAGGATTTTATCACTACGGACAGCTACGGGAGAAACTGCACCTGTTCATGGAGAGGTCAACCTCCAGATACAGTTGGGAGACCTTGCGTTCCGACATAATTTTCTGGTCGCGAACATTATGGATGACTGCATTCTCGGGATGGATTTTCTGCGACCACATGGAATCACGTTGGATTTGGGCAAACGGGTATTGAAATGCCGGAATCTCGAAGTATTGATGGAGGATCCCAGCGTCCAAATTCCCAAGATGAATGTGGTAGTATGTACCGACACTGATGTACCGAATTCTTCCGAAAGCATTGTATGGGCCAAGCTTGATGGTGATTCTGGAGACCACCGATCTTATCTGATAGAGCCAACGAAGACGTCGGCATTGCGCAGTTTGATTGTAGGACGAAGCCTTGTAAGATCTATAAAGAACGGATACGTGCCGGTTAGAGTCCTTAACACCGCAGACTCAACCACGAGCATCAAAGCGGGAGAAGTCATCGGCAGCTGCCAGCCTGTTTCCACCATCACCTCTTTGGAAGCTACTCACGACCATCATTGCAAAAGGAGGCAAGACGCAGACAAAGCCCGGGAATCCATTTCTGCAATATTGAAGCAGGTCAAATTGCCAGTGCAGCTATTCAAGCGAGCCTCTGATCTGGTCACCAAGTACAGTGACATCTTCTCAACAAGCCCGGATGATCAAGGCCGAACGAGTTTGGTAACTCACGTCATAGATACACAGGGAGCCAAGCCGATTCAACAAGCACCGAGACGTCTTCCTATAGCCAAATAAGGAGAAGTGAGCGCACTGATCTCGGACATGGAAAAACAGAGTGTTACCGAACCTTCTGTCAGTTCATGGGCCGTGCCTGTAGTTCTAGTAAAGAAAAAGGATGGTAGCACTCGCTTTTGTGTCGACTATAGGCAGCTTAACGACGTCACTAAGAAAGATAGTTACCCGCTTCCACGCATTGATGACATCTTGGTCACTTTAGCCCACGCAAAATTGTTTTCTACACTCGATCTCAAGAGTGGCTATTGACAGGTAGAAATCGACAAGAAGGACCGAGAGAAGACCGCATTTTCATTTGGGACCGGATTGTGGCAATTTGTGGTGATGCCATTTGGGCTTTGCAATGCTCCAGCCAGTTTCGAACGCCTGATGGAATACGTGCTACAAGGCCTAACCTGGAAAACCTGCATAGCGTACCTAGATGACATCATTGTTATCGGGAGAACGTTCGAAGAGCATGTGCGGAACTTAGAAGAGGTGTTCTCCCGATTGCGACTGGCGAATTTGAAAATTGGTCCCAACAAGTGTGCCCTTTTCGCAGCTGAAGTAAAATAATTGGGAAACGTCGTATCAGCAGAGGGGGCAAAACAGACCCTGGGAAAATTAACGCCGCGAAAAGCTGGCCAACACCAAAAAACAAGCGCCAACTACGAAGTTTTCTGGGTCTGGCGACCTACTATCGAAGATTCGTCAGAGACTTTGCCAAAATAGCTAAGTGTCTCCATCAGCTAACCGAGAAAAATCGTCCGCATGTCTGGAATGAACAATGCCAGGTGGCCTTTAAGACCTTGAAGGAGAAGCTGTGTGAATCACCCGTGCTGGTATATCCAAAACCCGGAAAAATGTTTGTAATTGACACCGATGCGAGCAACGGCGAGATTGGAGCTGTGCTCTATCAGAAGATCGATGGCGAAGAAAGAGTCCTCTCGTATTACAGTCGAGTTCTTTCAAAAAGTGAGAGGAACTACTGCGTGACCAGGAAGGAGCTATTGGCTATAATAGAGGCCACCAAGTAATTCCATATGTACTTATATGGCCAAAAATTTGTTCTTCGAACAGACCATGCATCGCTGAGATGACTACTTAACTTCAAAAACCCCGAGGGATAAGTTGCGAGATGAATCAAAAGATTGCAGTCATACGACAACGAAATTGTTCATCGGAAGGGCGAAGTTCATGGAAATGCTGACGTCTTATCTCGTCGTCCATGTCCAGCTAACTGCAAGCAAAGCATTAAGCTTGGTTTGGAAGATGGTACCAGTTCTTTCGGCGTTAGATACATACTAAAGAAGGTGGTCCCTAATCAACGAACCCACACGAAACCATCCCCCAGCTCCTCTACCGGAAATCTCTTTTCCGAACCCAGATGGCGGCAGTACCAGTTCCATCAGGATAGCATGATACAGAACTTTTATCGTGGTGTTGCTCCCTCAGCAGTAAAACGTAGGCTTTAATGTTCCTCGCAAACTGCTCAAGCAGTTTTTAGGTGATTGAACTGCGATGTAGGTTTAGCTGCAGGATGCGGGTCATCGAGGTTCAGATTTTGCCTTGACTAGGATTTCCTAGAAAGTTTGACATTTCCCTGATCGCAAGATGTACCGAAGATCCGGTCTTGGATCAGCATCCTTGCAAAGGATACAGTGTGCCTCTTTTGTCCCATTTCACCGCATTTGTAACAAAGGGAAATTCTATCGGGTCCTTTGCATACTTGTGCGGTATTTTCATAGCCAAGGCATTGAAAACATTGAAGAGGCGCTGCTCTTTGGCGTATCCTGCAGACAACCCACCCTATTCTTACTTTGCGCTTATTCAGAAATTGTTCGGCGTCCTCCTCTTCGGTCAAATTAATGACGTCCATACGTTGTCCCCTATGGACTTCTAGTATCAGCCTCGCTTTGATCCTGCCCAAGCTAGGGAGCTCCTTTTTGATGGCCAGGTCCGTAATGCAGTCAATGTCTCTTATTTCGTTCGATGCCATCGGCTCAAGAGAGGCTACATTTGCGCTTTTACCGTGGACTTTCTTTACTGCGTCGTAGAATGCTTCTTTATTGTCGACCATTATGTGGCCCGGCCGCGTTGGTCGTACTGCTTCAATAGCAGTATTGGCATCTTCGGGCCTTACATTTTCTCTGATATCCCGGAGTACTTATGCGTAGGATCAGCAATCTTGGGGTTTTACGAGCAGTCCTTGCTGCCAGGGTCTTCGTCGGGGTGTGATTTTCTCCTTTTTTGCCTCGTCTTTTTTCTTGTGGGGCGTCCTTCTGCTCTTTTCCGGCCTTGGCTTTCTTGTCCTCTTCGGCTCCACCGGGAATGCCCGTTGCGCTCTAGGAGCGCCTCTAGTTCAAGGAGCCCATTCTTTACTACTTTGTTGATTTGCGGATCGCATGCAGATTTCATTCATTTCAGTATATCTCCCGCTTTTTGGATTAGCCTTGCTTCTTCATGTCGCTGGACGGCAATTGTATTGTACTTTGCAACCTCTTTTCTTGGGAGAGGGTATCGGATTCCGTTTCCGAGTACAGTAATTCAGCCGTATTTTTGACGCTGGCAGTGAAATCACACAACGGAGCTTGATTTGTCTGGTCACTTCTTTCTTTTTCTGCCGTGATCACTTTATGGACTTGGTTCATTATTACTTCAGAGCTTAAGACTTGCTTCGGTCGCGATCGCAGCAGTAACCATCAAGCGGGAAACTGAGCGTCCCGCAGGTTTCCTGACGTTCACATCATTTTTTGTTGCGCCCGAATGCCGTAAGAACCTTAGTCTGGATAAGACTGTCTGTTAATCTCCGTTTTTAGCCCGTCTTCACTGTCACTGTATTCATTATCATTTTTGTCATCGTTAGTATCGCTCCTTATGTGCTGTAAACATCGTAGCTGCAGCCGCTGGTTGGGTCGTCGTTATTTTGCTTACTTTTTTTTAAATTTTTCTTATCCCTTTTTTCTGCTTTACTG